>CAMTDV010001632.1:126525-726525 GCA_947069175.1 Scalesia atractyloides | reverse complement strand
CGGTACACGGGGGTGAACAGATTAGGGATCATTTGGTTCAGTTCGAGAAATCTTTTGTTGTAAGAAGTGTGATCTCCTTCCTTTTGTTTCAACGACTGTAATTCATCTTCCAACTTTTTAATTTCGCTTCTTGGACAGAAGCGCCTTGTCATGAGTTCCCTTAACTCTTCCCATGATAAGGCCATGGCATCTTCGACTCCTCGCTTACCCTTTTCTGTGTTCCACCAGGTAAGGGCTACTCCAAACAGTCTCCCTGTTGCATAACGTACCTTGCGATCCTCGGGACAATCGCAATTGAGGAAGGTGTTCTCCATTTCTTCAAACCAGTGGAGGAGGGCAGTAACACCTTCGGCCCCTTCATACTTTGGGGGATCGCAAGATTTAAAGTGTTTGTAGGAGCACTTTTTGGAGTGAGGGTGGGCGACGCTCTGGTCTTCTTGATTGGGAGGGTTGATAGGATTTGCGGTGAGAGCTTGTTGAACTTGAATCACGATGTCAGGAAGTACCGCGGCCATTTGTTTAGCAATTTGAGTGGCCAAGCGTTCATTGGATCTTCCTGACTTTCTACCTCCACGTAGTTGCCTAGCCGACATCTACAGGAACATACATAGGAAGATTGTGAGTTTAAGAAGTTTTTTTTTTAGGTGTCATGTGTCGTTAAAAGAATAAAAATAACATAACTATCAATAATGCAACTACATCCATAGGATGTCTTGGGTTTGCTCATGTTTGGGCCTCCAATGTCCCCCATAGCCTGTATAGTCATGTGGGCCCCCATGACTATTGGCTTAGTAGGATTCACATTGGTGTTGGCGGTTTAACACTCGCATCACCCGAATGAAAACCATGAAATATGATTGCGAGATGTATGGTAGGAGGGTGTCCAGGTGTAGACACAATGACAACTCAAAGTGGGGTTAGCTCACACGACGTTTGGTATAGCATGCTTTGGCCTAATAGGTCCTTCGTACTCTCATCGTTAGTCCCCAGGTAGGCAAACTGGTCCTTTATTTTGGATTTATACGAATTCCAAGCCTAGACAGGACGTTCCGACTACCGGTACTCGTACCCTTCCAGTTACTACATGCCCGTCATGAGAACTCACTTTGATGCGATTTGAAAAATACAAAAATCGTTGCAAACATCATGGGAATTGTGAGGTGTGTGCTCTCATGGATATGATATGTTATGAGGATATGATTCATGATGAGCATTGTATAATAATATGTACTTATGAACATGCTTGCATAACATTGAATGTAACAATAAACATAAAGCATATAAACATCATGAATTTTGTATGTAACGCATAAACAATTTAAAATTTTAATCAACTATAGTATAGGCTCTAAGGGTCTAATAACTATCCTATATCCCTATAGTCATGGCTCTGATACCAATCTGTCACACCCCGACCCGCAGCGGAATAAGAGTCGGGGCATAATTGGGTTATCACCAAAGCTCATGATGTTTACTAAAATGTTTCATATTTATTAAATTCAAATTACAACTTAAATATTCAAATCAAATCCTTACAATTACAAGGAAATGAAACTAAGTAAGACAATCCAAAGCTTAAACTGATTTATTCTTCTAGGCCTTCCTATGTGTTTCTTGCCTCAACTGGATCACCTGTATCATGTGTAAAACGGGGGATATTTTGGGTCAACAAAAGTTGGCGAGTGAACCTTGATAAAACATTGTTATTAATTTCTTGTTGTATTTAATATTGAAAATTTGTGAAATAGTCACATGTGAGCAAACATATATATATAAACAAAACACAACCCACATTGGATGAGTAAATGACATGAATGATGATGTATATGAGATCAAGGCTTAATCAAACGGAGCCGATCGAGTGACGTGAATGATGATGTATGTGAGATCAAGGCTCAATCAAACGGAGCCGATCGAATGAGGCACCTGATACTCAACCCGTATCCCACGGGGAGCTGATGGGCCTAATGAAATGCATGCACTGAAAATGATAACTTCAATCTAAACATAACTCACACAACAATTGATACATATTTGATACACATTTGATCACGGATATGATGGATGCACAAGTGTTTAAATATAATAAGGAATTAAACGACACATGATACACCCCAAAACATGATTGAAACGGGGAATTGATAGAGATTCACTCACATTTGGGTGCGTTCTTTGATGACGTTGGATGCGCACGAATTTTAGGATTTGATCGACGAGGAAAACTAACCTAAAATAATAACGAAATGATTCGGTAAATTAGTCCTTTTAATTCATACTCTTAATGTGATTTTTAGATTTATTTTTGTGAGTTTAAGGAGGTTTTCTAACTTTAAAATCTTATTTTTAAGTATTTTTAAATGATTTTCTGATTAAATAAATTAATAAAAATAAATAAAAAAATTTTTGACTTTTTGACCGTTGACCGTTGACCGGTCGGATTGTGTTTAATTATGCGCTGAGTGAGGTTCGAACTCGGGACCTCTCGTATACGTGCACGCAGCTCTACCAACTGAGCTACGTGACTAACCTGAAATATTCTCTGTTTTAATTATATTTATATACTAATTAACTTTTAACTTATTTGGGTTTTTATTAAAAACGATTTATATGGCCGAACCGGTTGCAGGGACCCGGAGTCGAACTCGGGTCCTCCGGTTCGAGTGCGCACAGCCCAACCAGTTGGGCTGTGTGTCATATCTGTTTAACTTATGGATTAAATTATTCTTATTAACATTCGGTGACCTGATCCGATTCAGTTGTAAAAATGTTGGTTTTAATTCTGAAATTCGGTATCGTATGCGATTCGAACCCGGGACGTGTGCATTGTTTGTGCACACAGTCCACCGCTGGACTGTGTGTCTAACCCGTTCGAATATCCGTTTTTAATTATACTTATACACATATTCAACTTCTTAATTTCACTTCTAGGACAGAAACGCCTAGTCATGATTTCCCTTAACTCCTCCCAAGTTAAGGCCATCGCATCTTCAGTTCCCCTCTTCCCTTTCTCAGTATTCCACCAAGTGAGAGCTACTCCAAGTAGTCTCCCGGTGGCGTATCGAACCTTGCGATCCTCAGGACAATCGTAGTTTAGGAAGGTGTTTTCCATCTCCTCGAACCAATATAGGAGAGCAGTGACACCCTCGGTCCCTTCAAATTTAGGAGGATCACAGGACTTAAAATGTTTGTAAGAGCACTTGTTGGTAGGAGGGTTGTCGATGTTCTGGTCCTGTTGTTGGGGAGGGTTAGTAGGATTTGTAGCAAGGGCTTGTTGTACTTGTACCACAATGTCAGGCAGTATCGTGGCCATTTGTTTCGCGATCTGAGTGGCCAAACGTTCCTGAGACCTTCCCGATCTATTACCCCTTCGTTGCTGTCTAGACGACATCTACAGGATCATAAAATGAGAAGATTGTGAGTTTATGGTGTCTTTTTAGGTGTCATGTGTCTTTAAGAAAATGAAAATAACATAAATATCAATAATGCAACTACATCCATAGGATGTCTTGGGTTCGCTCATGTTGGGCCTCAAATGTCCCCCATACCTTCACCTACATAGTCATGTGGGCCCCCATGGCTATTGGCTTGGTAGGATTCACATTAGTATTGGCAATTTAACACTCGCATCCCCCGAATGCAAACCACAAAATATGTTCATGAGATGTTTGGTCGGAACGTGTCCAGGTGTAGACACAATGACAACTCAAAGTGGGATTAGCTCACACGACGTTTGGTATAGCATGCTTTGGCCTAATTGGTACTTCGTACTCTCATCGTTAGTCCCCAGGTAGGCAAACTGGTCCTTTATTTTGGATTTATACGAATGCCAGCCTAGACAGGACGTTCCGACTACCGGTACTAGTACCCTTCCAGTTACTACATGCCCGTCATGAGAACTCACTTTGATGAGATTTGAAAACACGAAAATCATTGTAAAATCAATCATGATGTGGTGTGTGCTTTCATGGATGTGATATGTTATGATCATACGATTTCATGATAGGCATTATTTGATAATACAAACTTATGAACATGCTTGTACAATATCAAACGTAACATTTAACATAAAACATATAAACATCATGAAATTTGGCATATAACACACAAAATTCTTATAAGTTTCTAATCGACTATAGTATAGGCTCTAAGGGTCTAATAACCTATCCTATATCCCTATAGTCATGGCTCTGATACCAATCTGTCACACCCCGACCCGCAGCGGAAATAAGAGTCGGGGCATAATTGGGTTATCACCAAAGCACATGACATTTACTATTATGTTTCATAATTAATAAAGTCAAAGTTACATTTTCAAACATCCAAACATGTTCATTCAATACAAAGGAAATAACCAAACATAACAATCCCAATACTAAATCGTTTTATTCTTCTAATCCAGGTCCTATGTGTTCCTAGCTGCTGCTGGTTCACCTGTATCATGTGTAAAATGGGAGTTTTTGGGTCAACATAAGTTGGCGAGTGAACCTTATTAGATAAACATTTATTAATAAATTAATTGTTAGTTTATCAATGAAAATTTGTGCATAATCATAGATGAGCAAATGTAAATAATCAAGCAATGGCACAACTATAACATACAATAACACATGACAGCATACATGATCATACCAACATCATACTGTAAATAACATAAATGAAACTGTGCAATCAAGGCTCAATCAAACGGAGCCGATCGTATTGCATGTACTGAAAATGAAAATGTCTGTGCGATCAAGGCTCAATCAAACGGAGCCGATCGTATGTGGGCATGCCAGGTTCAACCGCATAATAAAATGGGGAACATGCTCAACGCTCATAATGTAATGGGGAGCGGCGGCCTATGAAATTGCATGTACTGAATAATAAATTGCATCCAATAATAACTACTTAACAGCAACAAACTGAATACACAAGTTCATGATATGATGTATGCACAATGGTTTAGTAATAATATATATATACAAAGACACATGATACACCCCAAAACGTGATTAAAACGGGGAATTTGTAAGATTCACTCACCTTGGGTGCGTTGGATTTGAGATGGTGATATGCGCACGAATTAGATGAGCGGAATAACGAGGATTACTAACCTAAATAATAACGGAAAAATATATTAAATGGGTGGATTTTATTAAGGATTTTAATGAAATTTTTAGATATATTTTTGTGAGTTTATGGCTATTTTCTATCTTTAAAAATGTTATTTTTAAGTATTTTTAATTGATTTTTAAATTAAATTAAATAAATAAAAATATAAAAAAAATTGTTTATTTAGCGTTGACCGTTGACCGTTGACCGGTTCGGTCAGCGAATTAATCTGCGCCGGGTGAGGCTCGAACCCGAGACCTCCCGTTCGCGTGCACGCAGCTCTACCAACTGAGCTACGTGTCTAACCCGAAATAATCTTGTTTTTAATTATATTTATACACTTATTCAATTTAACCGAATTTCCTTTATTTGCAAAAACATTTTAATTCAATCGGACCGGTGCTCGTGACGGGTTTCGAACGCGCGACGTGTGGTTCATGTTGCACACAGTCCACCGCTGGACTGTGTGTCTAACCTGGTTATTATCTCGGTTTTTATTATACTTAACAACTAACTGGGTTATCCCGATTTAGTTTAAACAAAAAGGCCTTTTATTATACAAGGAGTGCATATAGCAGGAATCGAACTCGGGACGTGCGTTTGTATTTTGCACACAGTCCACCGCTGGACTGTGTGTCTAACCCGTTTATAATTCCGATTTTAATTAACCTTATGTTATGTTGCGTCTTCATCTTCTTCGTTGATTTTTCACAGACAAACGTATTCCGACTGTTATGACCGATTTATGACTTATACGCTTTTCAGACATTACAAGTAATTTAAAAGTAAAGAATGGAGAGAGTTTGGGAAACAAGATGTACCGATTGAGGTTGTTCACAGAATTCCGGCGGAGGTTCGTCGGTACTGAAAGTGAACTCCGGCTGTTGAAACCAATTAACAGCTTTGTTCGATTATTTAAGAAGTTGAGTCACTTAAACAAGGTTTAACAGAAGTTTGGGAGATCATACCTGTTCACGGTGTGTTTCCGGCAGTTTCAGGAGTTTTCCGGCGAAGGTAGAATTTTCGACCAACGTTGACTAGGATCGATTCTGATGGTGGAGTTGTGTTAGTGACTGATTAATCACATGACTGAAACAGAAAGAGTCGGAGGAAATACCGTGTGGATGTGATTCCCGGTTTTCCGGCGACTTGCAGAATTTTTCCGGCGGTCTGATTCAAGCTTCTCCGGTGGACTGTAAGGTTGCGGAAATGCAATTGGGAGTCTTGCAGAGTGTTTTGAGTCGCAGGAAAGGTCTACGATTGAAGTAATCCGAGAATTGAAGACTTTCGGTTATTAAACCGATCTACTTCCGAATTCAAGTTGTACTCATGGCAGCATTGATTGGAATCGTCCGTTTATCGGTTATACTCGCTGAATCGAGAGTATCCAAATCGATTTGGGTGATTGATAACCGGTTTCAGTTACAATTTGTAAAATCGAATGATTTACCTTAGTCCATAAAACTTATTTGTTTCCTAAAGATGACAGAAAACAAACAAGTGGCGGAGCGGTGATGTGTGTGTGCGTTAAGGCTTTGATGTGTAACCGGCTGACCCGGGTTCGAGTCCCGGCAGCTTCATAATTTTTTTATTTATTTTATTTTAACTTTTTATCAAAAATAATTTTTATAGTTTAGTTTATTTATTAATTATGTATCGTTTTAACTCAAAATAATCATAAATATTTAATGTAACTTTTATAACTGGATACTTGATTACAAAACGGAGCGGGTTTTGAAAACCCGATTTTTACAAATGTTACATAGATGATTGTACCGATTGACAGTGAGACCTCGGAATTTCAGTGATTTTCCGGTGAGTGCAGGAATTCCCGGCAACGTCGTCTGAGACCGATTCTGGTTGCACGATTTATGTTAATACATGTTGAATAATGGATTGCAAACAAAAGAGTCGAGAATTTTACCGATTCGGAGTAAGTCTCGGTTTTCCGGTGAAAGTCCGACGAATGCAGTATATCTCCGGCGACGAGCTAGAGCGTCGAAAAAGTGAGGGGTTCTGAGCGAAAGGATTTCCGGAAGATTGAGTGGGTATTTATAAGAAAGAACTGAGTGAATCGGGTCCGATTTTGGGTCTTGATTCGCGGTCAAGGGTTTTTCCGGCGGTTACGACTAAAATCGAAGGTCAGACATCGGTTATAACCGATGTTTAGTCAAAAGGAAAGTGGCAAAGTCGCGGATTGCCGGACTTTCCGGTGATTGCGAGTTCTGAGCGCGGTGATCTCCGGTTTTCAATTCGGGTTTTATTTTAAGTATTATTTGTTTCATTATATTAACAAAGAAGGCATGTGGCGGAGCAGTGTGTTGTGTGTTTAGGTTTGTGGGCGACCCGGGTTCGAAACCCGGCGTCCCCATTTTATTTTTTTCTCACTATTTAAGATTATTTATAAATTATGGTTTTTAAATTCTAATATAGTTATTAATTATGTATCGTTTAAAATTAGTTTGAGCAATAAATATGCAACGAAAAATTATAACTGGATATTCGATTAATAAACGAAGCGGGTTTTGGAAACCCGTTTTTCGATGGATGTTACACTGATATGCCATGTACATCTGATATGATGTAGGCCAATGTGCCCAATTAATTGTCCGACAGGACAGGCTGATATGCCATGTACATCTGATATGATGTAGGCCAATGTGCCCAATAAATTGTCTAACGGGACAGGCTGATATACCATATACATCTAATATGATGTAGGCCAAGGTGCCTAATTATTGTCCAACGTGATAGGCTGACATGCCATATGTATTATGTCTTAAGTGACAGCCTGATATGCCATATATATATTATGACCAATATGACCGACCAAGGTGCCCAATTATTATGTCCATTAGGGACAAGCCTATGAGTTATATAATTGTCAATGATGACAATGACAGTTGTGACATTGCGATCCACTGTCCAATCATATATGGATTGTGTCCAAATTGAAATTTGCCTATGATGGTCCTATTAAGACCTAGACCAAATATAGATATGTTAAGCCTAAGAGTTGTGATATTATTCACACTAGAATAGGCAATGGATTGATATATCCAATACTGAAAGTCGATAAGGTTGATACACCATGGCTAAATGAAGTTTTATTGGTAAATAGAAACCAAGACTTAAAGATGGCTAACTCAAACGAAGCACAAAGTAGCCACATAAATGTTGAATCTAACAAAGCTGAAAACAAAAATATAGATGATGAAAATTTTCAAGCTCGCATTGATGCGGCTATGGAAAGGGCCATGAGTAAGGCAATAGAAAAGCTAAGAGAGCCGAGTGCCACTCGCTCTAGACCTCTATCTATTCCACCATCTTCAGCTCATAGGGAGAGCTCTGTTCACACTTCAAATGCGAAGAGTGAACCAAAGAAAAGAGATCTTACTGAAAAGTCCCGTTCTGTTAAGGACAGATGTACTTATAAGTATTTCGTCTCATGCAAGCGCCGAGACTTTAACGGGGAAAAAGGAGCGGTAGAAGCCCTAAAGTGGCTAGATGAGATGGAAACAATTGTAGATATCAGCAATTGTGCTGATAAGGATGTGGTAAAGTACGTATCACAATCCTTCAAGGGCGATGCCCTAATATGGTGGAAAGCCATGATTCAATCAACAGGTAAGGTGCACCTGTACAACTTGGGATGGTCCAAGTTTGTTGATTTGGTTAAGGAAACTTACTGCCCAACCCATGAGGTGGAGAAGCTAGAGACAGACTTCTTGTCTCTAACAATGAAAAACCTAGACTGTCGAAAGTACGTCTCCAATTTCAACTACCTATCTAGGTTAGTATCCTATTTGATCACCCCCGAATCCAAACACATTGCGCGTTTCATAAATGGGTTGGCGCCCGAGATAAAGGGCATGGTAAAGGCTGCACACCCTAATACCTATAGGTCTGCTGTAGACCTATCTCTTTCCCTCACCTTAGATCTGGTAAAACAAAAGTCAATTAGAACTAAAACTGACGAAAAGAGGAAACGGGAGGATAATAACTCCCAAATATTTAAGAAGAAAGGAAATTTCGGGTTCAGGAAGAACCAGAACTTGTCCAGTGACAAACCTCTGTGCAATAATTGTAAATATAGGCATTGGGGACAGTGTAGTATAAATCCACAAACCAAACCCTGTGGTAGCTGCAAGAGAAAGGGCATAAGACCTTAGATTGCAAGGATCTCAAGGATGCAGTTTGCTATAACTGCAACGAAAAAGGGCATATAACGTACAATTGCCCCAAGAAACCCAAAAATAATGAGGCAAAGCCTAGAGAGGCCAAGAAGGGAAATGTCTGTGTCTTTCAAATGAATGCCAGGGAGGCCGTTAATGACAACAACGTCATAACAGGTACATTCCCCATTAACAATATCTACGCTAGAGTTCTTTTTGATTCAGGTGCAGATAAATCATTCGTTGACCATAAGTTAGTAAACTATTAAACTTACCCGTAAGAACTCTAGACAAAATTTATGAGATAGAACTCGCCGATGGAACCTTAGAAATTGCTTCTTCCATTCTTGATGGATGCTCTATATTCATTAAGAATCATTCCATCCCTATCTCTCTTTTGCCAATGAAATTGGCAGGGTTCGATGTTGTCTTAGGCATGGATTGGTTTCTCATAACCAAGCCCGCATTGCCTGTGATAAAAAGCTCATCGAAATCAAAACCCCATCTGGTGAAATGATCACCATCCCTGGAGACTCACACTATGGACTGCCAAACAAGGTGTCATTAGGCATCCAAGTGTTTGAAAAGAGGCTGTGTCATTTACATGGCACAAATTACTATAAATGAACCAAAGCCGAACCTTGAAGATCAACCAGTTATCTCGGAGTATTCCGATGTTTTCCTTGAAGAATTACCAGGCCTACCTCCAGATAAGCAAGTGGAGTTCAGAATAGATATCATACCTGGGGCAGCACCCATAGCTAGAGCTCCATATAGGCTAGCACCTACTGAAATGAAGGAATTAAGGACGCAACTCGAAGAACTTTTGGAGGAAGGCTTTATTCAGCCTAGTTCCTCGCCTTGTGGAGCTCCAATCCTCTTCGTAAAAAAAAGACGGATCAATGCGGATTTGCATCGACTATCGGGAGCTGAACAAGCTAATAACCAAGAATAGATATCCTCTGCCTAGGATCAATGATTTATTTGACCAACTTCAAGGGGCTAGTTACTTTTCTAAGATAGATTTAAGATCAGGATATCATCAACTGAAGGTTAGAAGTGAAGATGTTCCTAAGACAGCCTTCAGGACCCGCTATGGTCATTTCGAATTCTTAGTGATGCCTTTTGGGCTCACAAATACACCAGCAGCATTCATAGATCTCATGAATAGAGTCTACAAACCGTATTTGAATAAGTTTGTCATTGTCTTCATCGACGACATACTTATCTATTCTCGTAATCAAGATGATCACGAGAAACATCTTCGGTGCATCCTAGAATTATTAAGGCAGGAGAAACTTTATGCAAAGTTCTCTAAATGCGAATTTTGGCTTAGAAAAGTCCAATTTCTTGGTCATATGGTAAGTGAGCGTGGTATCCAAGTGGATCCCGCAAAAATTGAGGCCATAATGAATTGGGAAGTGCCCAAGACCCCAACGGGGGTTCATGGTTTCTTAGGACTGGCTGGTTACTATACGAGGTTCATTGAGAACTTTTCAAAGATAGCCACTCCTTTAACTTCCTTGACCCGTAAGAATATTAAGTATAATTGTGGTCCAAAACAATAAGAATCTTTTGAGATTCTTAAACACAAGCTGAGCAACTCTCCTGTGTTATCTCTACCCGAGCGTATTGAGAACTTTGTTGTCTATTGTGATGCTTCGCACACTGGCATGGGTTGTGTGCTAATGCAAAATGGCAAGGTAATTGCCTATGAATCACGACAACTAAAGGTGCATGAAAGGAATTACACCACCCATGATATGGAACTGGGTGCCGTTGTATTTGCACTAAAACTGTGGAGACATTACTTGTATGGCACAAAGTGTGTTATATACACAGACCATAAAAGTTTCCAGCATCTGTTTAATCAGAAAGAACTGAACATGCGACAACGCCGTTGGATGGAAACTCTTATTGATTATGATTGCGAGATTCGCTACCATCCAGGCAAGGCAAATGTAGTTGCCGTTACCTTAAGTCGCAAGGAAAAAGGTTAAACCTATAATGATTAACGCTAAGAGCATTGAGCTCAGAAATAGCTTGAGTGAGAAGCTATTAAATGCGCAGAAGCAAGCCTTGTTAGAGGCTAATATCCCTAATGAGGGATTAGGCGGAACTGTTGATCAGTTAGCGCCTGGAAAAGATGGAATCCTAAGATTTAATGATAGAATTTGGGTTCCGATCTTTGGAGGACTTAGAGATCTAATCCTGCAAGAAACGCATAGTTCAAGATACTCTGTTCACCTGGGAGGTGACTGTAACATCCGTAGTTAAACGGGTCCTAAAACCCGCTCTATTTTTTTGTAATCAAGTATATGATCTTTGGTTTAGAATTTATGTTAATCGTTTAATGGATTTTGGTATATTAATAATATAAATAATAATAAGGATAATAGAAATAATAAATATATACATATATATAATTCTAAAAAAATAGTAAATAAAAATTATGCTGACCGCGGGACTCGAACCCGGGTCGCACAGATATACACACACAACACACCACTGCAACACCTGCACAACATCTGATATACCCGAGTCAATTAATCCTTTATATTTACGTTTATCTTGATCTGAATTCAAAAGGGAAAACCCGCCTTGTAAACAGTCGCGCATAAATCAAGCAATCATCAATCTGCCGTTTTTCCTTGCAATTACTCGGTGAAAACCGTTTTAATCATGAGTCTTAACTCAATCATGAGTCAAACACAATCAATTTTGATCTGCAAATCATTCGCCCATCATTAATTTTGACCGAAACTTCCGAAACCGAAAATTCAATCCAAGTTACTGGCCTCATCTATAAATAGTGATCCCTTGAACCCATTTAGAACACACACACTCTCGCTAAACTCTCTTACAAGTCTCTGTTATCAAGATCAACTCGTCGGAAATACATTTGAAACATCCGTCAAAAAACGGATTTACCAAACCCGCTCCGTTTATTAACCGAACAATCAGTTAAAAATTTCGTTGCTTATTTAATGCCCAAATTAATTTTAAACGATACATAATTAATAAGTATATTGGGTTATAAAAGTTTTATTTGAAAAACTGTTAAAAATAATGAAATAAAAATAAAATGGTATTGCCGGGTTTCGAACCCGGGTCAGTCAGCCAGGTCATCAACAACTTAACACTCAACTCTCCAACCACTGCGCCACTTGTATTTCTTGTTCAATATTGAAGTCAATTAATTCATAACATGATTATCGAATTCAAAATCGGCGCACCCAAATTTTAGTCGTCGGAAATTCCGACTATCTCGCTAAGATTGGACGGTTACTTCAGTTATAACGTAAACCTTAATCACTACATCGGTTATAACCGATGCCTGAGTCCGCGACACAAGTTATAACCGCCGGAGAGTTTCTAACCGACGAATCAAGTCGGAAATCGGACCAAATTCATCGATGACCTGCCCTATAAATACCTCCTCGAACCTATGCAAGCTTTTTCGCTCAAAACCGCACCTTTACCCGACGTAATTCCACTCGCCGGAAAAGTTCTGCACATCGCCGGAAAACCGAACCCTTCACTTCTGAGCTTTACTGAACCCCCAGAGCTTATACCGAAGTCACCCACATCCATTTCAAACTTGCTGAAGACTCTCTTCCGCAGGACACACGTCGCCGGAAGTTCTGCTGTCACCGGAGTTTCGCCGGAGAAACAGAGGAGTCCAGTTTCGGTATATCTAACACTTAATCTTTCATTCTTTTGATATATCTCACCTGTAATTAACTGAAACACACTAACGATTTTGATTAAAACTTCGAATCAGTCAGTCATCGTTTCTGGTTGATCAACGAAGAAGACGAAGTTTCGGTAGTATATAAGTTTAATTTAAATCAAGAAATAACTCGGGTTAGACACACAGTCCAGTGGTGGACTGTGTGCACATTAAAAACGCTTACGTCTTGAGTTCGATACATGTCCCACGCACACTCGCCTTAATAAAAATGTTCTTTTTTTTACCGAACCGGATTCACTGCTGATATATGTTAAGTTTAATAAAAACCGGAATAATAACCAAGATAGACACACAGTCCAGTGGTGGACTGTGTGAATGTTTAAAGCTCAGGTCACGAGTTCGAGTCCGGACTACCGCACCAGTCCGGACAATTATCCAACGTTTTATTTAAGACAGAAATGAAAATATTTAGTTTGTATATAAGTATAATAAAAATCAGTTTATTTAACAAGTTAGACACACAGTCCAGCGGTGGACTGTGTGTTAACTCAACCCACAGGTCCCGGGTTCGAGACCTGTGGAGCGCACCGGTCCGATTCAGTAAAATCCTTTTAAAAATGAATGATTTTCAGTTTAATCTAATTAGTATATAAATATAATTAAAAACAGAAATATTTCGGGTTAGACACGTAGCTCAGTTGGTAGAGCTGCGTGCACGCGTACGGGAGGTCTCGGGTTCGAGCCTCACCCAGCGCATATATACACACATACGAACCGGTCAAAGTCAAAGTCAAAGTCAAAGTCAAAGTCAACGGTCAACGGTCAACTGTAGCAAAAAAAGTCAATTTTTTATTATTTTTATTTATTTATTTTATTTAAAAATCAATTAAAAATACTTAAAAATAACATTTTTAAGGTTAGAAAATAGCCTTAAACTCACAAAAATATATCCAATCATCCTACTAAAATTGATTAATAAAATCCCATTATTTACCAAACCATTATGTTATTATCTAGGTTAGTTTCACTCGTGGTTAAATCCAACTTCGTGCGTATTCAACATCATCAACCGAACGCACCCGATGTGAGTGAATCTTACAACTCCCCTTTTTAATTACACGTTTTGGGGTGTGTCATGTGTCACAAAATTAACTCGTTTATTTAAACTTGTGCCATACCATATTGTGATCTAAACTTAGATTGTATATATTGCTTGTAGTTATGTATTTCATTTTGTCAATTTATATGCAATTCATTCATTAAGCCATCAGTTCCTCGTGAGAGACGAGTCGAGTATCGCGCGCCTCAAAACAAATCCATTATTATTCGTGTGTGTATTATTTAGTTTATGTTGTTGTAGTTATATATTTTATATTGTCAAGTTTATGCAAATCATTCATTAGGCCCATCAGTTCCTCGTGAGAGACGAGTTGAGCAACGCGTGCCTCAAAACGTTCCATTATTGTTCATGTGTGTTTTATTTAATATCTAATGATTGTTGAATAAGTTTACATCTATTTTTACTCATGTGTGGTTGTGCACTTATTTTATAATCAATTAAATAAACTTGTTCAAATGTTTTTCATAGGATTCACTCGCCAACTTTTTGTTGATCCAAAAACCATTTTTACACATGATACAGGTGAACAGGATGAAGCAATGAAAACATAGGAAATGCCTTAGAAGAAAACAATGAAGCCTAGATTGATGTTTAGGTCATGATGTAATTATGAATGTAAATTTCCCATTAAATTGTATTAATGAATATGAAACGTTATAATAAATGTCATGAGCTTTGATGATAACCCAATCATGCCCCGGTCACCTTTTCCGCTGCGGGTCGGGGTGTGACAACATTCACTCGCCGGAATCCTCTTCGGAAAACCAAAAGCATCACCGTTCGGTAAACAATTCATGTATTACCTTTCGTTTTATTAACATCTTATAAATCAGTGAAAATTATGATCACAATTTGGTTAAATCAGATTCAGTTTATGTTTTAATGGTGAAGAAAATGAAGTCGATATAGTGTATAAATCTAATTAAGATTTTATGTTTAACCGGGTTAGACACACAGTCCAGTGGTGGACTGTGTGCAATTTGAACAAGCAGACCCGAGTTCGAGTCACACACACGGTTCCGATTTCATAAATTATACCAATCCTTTTTAATACTTACATATATTCAGATTCTGTAAGTGTATAAATTTAATAAAAATTACTTATATATCGGGTTAGACACCCAGCCCAGTTGGTTGGGCTGGGTGCAAAACATCACCTAAACACGGGTTCGATTCGGAGTCTCCTTACCGGTTCGACCGTTTAAAAATATTTTTAATTAATTAAATTCTAGATTAAAACCAGTAAGTATATAAGAATAATTAAATTCAGAATACTTTCGGGTTAGACACGTAGCTCAGTTGGAAGAGCTGCGTGCACGCAACGAGAGGTCACGAGTTCGAGCCTCACCACACGATGCCTATAACAAGCATCGAACCAGTCAGACCCCCCTTGTCAGGTCTGACAAGGTTTTTAGTATTTTATTTTTTTTATTTTTAATTTTGTATATGTATATTTTACTTAAAAATTAATTAAAAACCCTTAAATAAAAAAACATGATTTTGGAGGTTTAAAATTCCAATATATACCACAAAAATAATCTAAAAATCTAACAAAAAGTACTAAATCAAAATATTAATCGGTTTATATTTATCAATTTATCGCGTTATTTTAGGTTAGTACTCGTTTGTCGATCAAATCCTCATTTCGTGCGCATTCATCATCATCAAGGAACGCACCCACTATGAGTGAATTCTTACAAATTCCCCTTTTTATTCATGTTTTGGGGTGTATCATGTGTCATTTATACATTTCGTTTACTCAAACCCTTGTGCTATTACCATTATATGAACTATCGTGTGATGTAAATGTTGTTTGTTGTATTGCGAGTTTATATTTTTGTCAAGTTGCGTGCAAATCATTCATTAGGCCCATCAGTTCCTCGTTGGAGACGAGTTGAGCATCAGGTGCCTCATTAGATCGGCTCCGTTTGATTGAGCCTTGATCTCATTGTTCATCATTTGGTATGTGTGTGTGTGCATTAATTGATATTATGTGTTTTGTGGTTTAATTTACATATACGTATACTCATATTTGGTTATGCACATTTTTATTCAAATAACCAGTATAACTAATTCTTTCAAATATTTAAATAAGATTCACTCGCTAACTTTTGTTGACCCAAAACCCTATTTTTACACATGATACAGGTGGACAGGTTGAAGCAAGGAACACATAGGAAATTGCCTTAGAAGAAAAATAAAGAAGTCATGAAAAATGTATTTGAACATGTTTTGCTTGTATGTTTATTGTAATTTCTTCTTTAAATAGAAATAATAAATATGAAACTTTATAGTAAATGTCATGAGCTTTGATAAAAAAAACCCAATCATGCCCCGACTACCATTTCCGCTGCGGGTCAGGGTGTGACAGTGACAAGATGTATCAAGATTTGAAGAAGAATTATTGGTGGATGGGTTTGAAGAAATCCATAGCCACTTATGTAGCTAAGTGTCTGACGTGTTCGCAAGTTAAGGCCGAACATCAGAAACCGTCAGGACTACTACAACAATTAGAAATTCCCACTTGGAAATGGGAAATTGTAACAATGGACTTGATTACCAAGTTACCTAAGACTAAAAGTGGTAATGACACTATTAGGGTCATAGTGGATAGGCTGACCAAGTCAGCACACTTCTTACCAATAAAAGAAACGTATAATTCAGATAAATTGGCTAAGTTATATGTGGACAAGATAGTGTCCCTACACGGTGTGCCGGTATCTATTGTATCTGATATAGATACTAGATACACATCTCACTTTTGGAAAAGTTCCAACAATCTTTAGGCACACGATTGAACTTTAGTACGGCTACCATCCGCAGACTGATGGTCAAAGAGAGGGTACTATCCAGACTCTGGAAGACATGCTTAAGGCGTGTGTGATTGATATAGGTGGAAGTTGGGATGACCACTTACCCCTAATAGAATTCTCCTACAATGACAGTTATCATACGAGCATCAAGGCTGCTCCTTTTGAGGCCTTGTATGGGAGAAAATGTAGAACGCCCGTGTGCTGGGCGGAAGTTGGGGAGGCCCAACTATCAGGACTTGAGATTGTCCTGGAGACCACAGAAAAGATTATGCAAATCCGTGATCGTCTCAAAACTGCCAGGGATAGGCAGAAAAGCTATGCTGATAAGAGGCGTAAACCTCTTCAGTTCCAAATAGGGGACAAAGTCATGCTAAAAGTATCACCCTGGAAAGGTGTGATGCGTTTTGGAAAGAAGGGCAAGCTAAGCCCTAGATATATAGGACCCTTCGAGATAATCGAACGTGTCGGCACTGTAGCTTATAAGCTCAGGTTGGCAAAGGAGCTTGTGGGATCCATGATGTATTCCACGTATCTAATCTTAAGAAATGTCTAGCCAATGAGTCGCTAGCAATGTCGCACAAAGATGTGCAGATTGATGAAAACCTGAGGTTCGTTGAGAAACCAATTTCGATCGAGGATCGACAGGTTAAGAAGCTCCAAAGAAAGATAATACCTATAGTAAAGATTAAGTGGGACGCTTTCAGAGGTCCTAAGTATACAGGGGAGGTTGAGTCCACTATGCGACAAAAGTACCCCCATCTTTTTGAATAAATCTCGAGGCCGAGATTTCTTTTAAGGGGGTGAGGATGTAACACCCTGTAAAAATCGTGTCCAATAATATAGTGACCGGTGTTATATTTTAAAATATAGTCTGTTAAAGACCAATAAGGACTAAGGGCGTCAACATGCTCAAACCGAGCCTCTGAGTGACGATCCAGTGACAACATGCATAAATAAACAGCCTCTGAGTGACATCGGAATTAACATGCTTGTAATAAGCCTCTGAGTAATCCTTTGGGAAGTCCTAACTCTCATACGTGTCGTTTGTTGGACGAGAGAGTTCATTTTTTTAAATATGTGAAAGTTGGATAATGGAGGGATTAAAAGTGACAACATTTTCATTTATACCTCTGAGTGACCTTTTAACGAACCGAGAACTCGACAATGTCAGGGCATAATCCCGGGTATGCCAAGTATTGGCTACGGAGGGCTAAAAGTGCCAAAAAGGTGTTTAAAAAGGTTTTTAGGAGCTTTATAAAGTTCAGGGGTCAAAAGTTTTGAAACTGGCCGTGGGGCGGTCGCGGGCTGCAAGAGTCCAGGCCTGGGTTCTCTCACGGGGCGCGAGAAAGGCTCTGCTGCAGAAAGTTTTGTTTGGTCTCCAAGCAAAACTCCAAAACCATTAATTCGAAACCATGGCTTCTTTAAACTGCTATGCCACGTTTTGGGACACTTGTAAGCTTCTTCCTACACCCCTAAACACCTGGCTTCACTTCCTTTGAGCTCTCCAACTATAAATAGTTGTTCAAGGGTTCATTCCAACTTACACCTTTCTAAAACATAACTCTTCTCCCTCCTCTGGAAGTTCCTAGCTGAAAGGAGCATCCAACTTAGTTCTCTTGCATTGTAGGAACCTCTTGTAAGTGTTCCTTACTCTTGCATTTTCGTTTATAGGCTTTCATAGCCAAAAGTCAAGCGTTTTCGTAAAACGCTTTGACTTTCGGTTTAGACCATTATGGTCCAGCCATTGTTCAAAATGAACATGGCTAAGTGATCGTAATAAGGTAGGTGTTAGTCCCTATAAAGGGCACCTCCAGAAGATCACGTTTGTTAGACCAATTGACGGGTCAAAGTTATGTAAATAAAAAGTCAAACAGGCCATTTTTCGGAAAAATGATAAATTGATCTTATATATGTTATGAAACCTGTTTTAACACTTAAACAAGTTGGTAATAATTATTATAACATGTAAGAACATGTTCGGCTCATCAATTTCAGTTCTAGGGTCGGTTCGCAACCGAAAGTCGCAAAGTTTGACTTCTGCTTTGACTTTCGATTCTGACCCGATTTAGATTAGTTATCTACTGATCTAAAGTTGCATCATGATCATAATATAATATAGCATAACCCTCTGAGGTTATATTACATGATCATAATCAGAATTCAAGTGTATGCGCAAGTTCCATAATTATGTAATCTTTGACCAAAATGTCCTTTTTTACATAAATCAAGGTTTTAATGATAATAAACTTGAAAATGAGTTTCCTACTGATGTAATGTTACAAGTAGGATTATTTGGGATGTTAAACCAAGTTATAAACTGAGTTTTCAAGCAGGTTCTTAAACTATGTCGATAAATGACGATTTTAGTCCTTGTGACTCATAAAGTGATTTTAATCAATCTTTTCAAGGTAAATCATTTACTTACTGATATGTTATATTAAATAACATATTTTAAACATTTTAATCTGATCCAAATGACAGTTTTCGTAAACATCGCTTAAAAACGTCATTTTACGATATAAGCGCCGTTTCGGCGCATAGTATGGTTTTAAACCATAGTATTGACCAAAACTTGATACCTACTGATTTTAAAACTTATTTTAAACATATTTACTGTATGTACATGTTATAAACTCAGAATCCCAAATAATTTATAAACTATGTGTAAAATGACCAAAATGCCCCTTCGATGCATAGTTTAGTCATAAAAGCTAAAATACACATATAATTGGTATCCTACTGATATTATATCATAAATAAAGTATTTACAGAATACTTATAATCATAATATTAAATTATATTCAAGTTCCTTTTATATGATATAAAAATTACCAAAACGCCCTCATGAGGCATAATTTCATTTTAAAACCTTAACAGGCATACAAGTTGATATCCTATTGATATCTTAACTTATTTAAAGTATAATGGCATATAGAAGTTGTCCATAACTTATACGATTACCCGATATTGCTAATATGCGCATAGTTACGAGTATGTAACTATTTTATGGAAATTAACCGAAATGGGTTTAACCTTGTCATTTATGATTCAAAATCCAGAATGTTAATAGTTTACCCATATTAAGCAAGTCAAGGTACTTGTTGGGATTAAACTACATTCTATCCAATCATCGTTTAATCTAGCGTCATACGTTTTGATCAAGTACGCTAGTCGGTCTAAGTCTATGACTTAAATAAAACCGTTAGTATTTAATTGGTTAGTTTATGCCATAATCCAGACTAGAGACTTTCCGGTAAATGCTATCTGCACTTAGTCCTTTTTGTGTACGGCTGAGTTATTAAAAATCTAAGAAGACTAGCTCAGGTAAATACTCTCGACTTATTTCCCCTATACGGGCTTGGGTTACGGTAAATTATTACCGCTTGGTCGAAAATGGGATTAATCGAACGCCGGTTCGGAATAGAGATCTGCATATTCTGTTTTAATCAGTTTTGTCTAATTTAAATATCGGGGGTTAACTACCGTGTCCATTACAATCGAAATGGCCACGACCTTAGCGCGGGTGTAGGCATACACCTGATAGACGCTCAATTATGCATTCCCACAAGGTTGGGAGGAATTGACTCCTTCGTGAGTCCAAAGTGGTGTGTACGTTAATTGTGTCTCGTTTTCGTGCCGAGCCCCGTATGTATGACAAACATGTAAATCTGTTAACAAGGTTGGATGGTCAATTAACCCAAGTTATAAAAAGATTTTGTGCTGATACGCACCTAAAACATTTTTGAAATGTTTTCAAAATGAGTCAATTGGGTGTATTTACTAGCGAAAGCTGACGTATTTTCAAAAGACTAATCTGCAGGTACAATACGAAAATAGGCCGAAAGTGATCGGTGGTGATAGAGGATCTTGCAAAACCTAAATCTGCCCAAAGTCTGTTTTATATTCTTTCCTTGTACATTTTATGATCCGCCTGTGGATCTTCTATTACGAGCCTGTATATTATTTTGTATTTTCGAACATTCGGTTTGTAATAGTAATGTTACTCCAAGACTTCCGCTGTGCCGTGTTTAATTGACTATGATGATTATCAAATGACGTCACGCTACTCCCCACCCGGGCCCACCGGTGTATGGATTTCGGGGTTGGAAATCCAGGGTGTGACACAAACATAAACAATCCATTATACATGCTTAAATACGTGTTACTTAATTTGTATTCTTGGAACATTCTTATATGATTTACTTGTCATTAACTTCTTACGAGCTCCCCTTAACATGTATAGCGCTATAGGAGTAACACACCGTCCGTAGTCTTGTGGTCATGTTAAGTCTTTAATTCTTACGGTAATAAGAGGGTTAACTTGTAAAATTGCATGCCTTGATATATTAATCTAGTTAACTATTTTTGCCATGTGGATTCATTTAAACATTTTTCATACTTATGCTATATTAAACTTGTGTACTCGGCAATGCCTTGTGTGTTGAACTATACCCTTAAACATGTTGCAGGTTGAGGATGTTGATATTGACGAAATCTAGTAGGGACGACTTAGAAACGTATCTCGAATTACTAGATTTTATTATTGTATTGTTATTTTGTTGTACTTTGAGGTTTCCAGTTGTTGCATTTTGATTTCTTGTGATGTACTTGACAATTTTATTTATGAATGAACTCGGTTTGAATTAAATATTGTCACAATAGTGTTATGAAGTCTTGAGCAGTCGCGTTCGTCTTACTCCGATGTTTCTGCCATCGATGGGGTGTGACATTGCCTCAGGTGGAGCCTTCCTAGGAGGTTACTCATTCTAGTACTACTCCCACGTAACCACGCTTAAACGTGGATTTTTCATATGCTCCCCAACCAATGCGCCCAAAACACGTTGAAGATTTAAGAGGCTAGGCATTATTTATGAAGTAAGAATCTCTCTAAGCTACGACCGATGAAGGGTTTGTTTAGGGTTTACACTGGTCCATGTTAATCTTCTCGGTGTCATAACAAGTATAGTATAATATAGGTGTAGTATAAGTCTCGTATAGGTCACGTATTAGTCTATTAGTGTAATATAATATCGTATTGTATCATATTTGTCACACCCCGGATTTCCAACCCGAAATCCATACACCGGTGGGCCGGGGTGGGGAATATCGTGACGTCAGTTGATAATCATCATAGTCAATTAAACACGGCACAGCGGAAGTCTTGGAGTAAAATTACTATTACAAACCGAATGTTCGAAAATACAAAATAATATACAGGCTCGTAATAGAAGATCCACAGGCGGATCATAAATTGTACATGGAAAGAATATAAAACAGACTTACTTAAATGACAAGGTTAAACCCGTTTCGGTTAATTTTCGTAAAATACTTACATATACTTAACCGAGCACATATTAGCGATATCGGGTAACCGGATAAGTCATGGACAAGTTCTATATGCCATTATACTTTAAATAAGTTAAAATATCAGTGGGATATCAACTTATAGGTGTATTTTATCTTTTAGGACCAAACTATGCACCGGAGAGGCATTTTGGTCATTTTACACATAGTTTATAAATTATTTGGGACTCTGAGTTTATAACATGTACCTACTGTAAATATGTTTAAAATAAGTTTTAAATCAGTATGTATCAAGTCTTGCTCAATAATATGGTTTAAAACCATACTATGCGCTTAAACGGCGCTTATGTCATAAAATGGCGTCTTTATACGATTTTCACGAAAACTGATGTTAAAGTCAGATTAAAATGTCTTAAATATCTTATTTAATATAATATATCAGTAGGTAAAGGATTTACCTTAAAAAGATTAGCTTAAAACTAGTTTATGAGCCATAAGGGCTAAAATCAACATTTATCGACATAGTTTAAGGACCTGCTTGAAAACTCAGTTTATAACTTGGTTTAACATCCCAAATAATCCTACTTATAATAATACATCAGTAGAAAACTCATTTTCAAGTTCATTACCATTTAAAACCTTGTTTTATACAAAAAGGACATTTTGGTCAAATATGGCATAATTATGGAACTTGCGCATAAACTTGGATTCTGATTATGATCATGTAATATAACCTTAGAGGGTTATGCTACATAATATTATGATCATAATGCAACTTTAGATCAGTAGGTAGCTAATCTAAATCGGGTCAGAATCGAAAGTCAAAGTAGAAGTCAAACTTTGCGACTTTCGGTTGCGAACCGACCCTAGAACTGAAATTGACGAGCCGAACATGTTCTTACATGTTCTAATAATTGTTACCAAGTTGTTTAAGTGTCAAAACAGGTTTCATAACATATATAAGATCAATTTATGATTTTTCCGAAAAATGGCCTGTTTGACTTTTTAATATCATAACTTTGACCCGTCAATTGGTCTAGCAAACGTGATCTTTATTAGGTGCCCTTAATAGAGACTAACACCTACCTTATTACGATCACTTAGCCATGTTCGTTTCGAAAAATGGCTGGACCATAATGGTCTTAACCGAAAGTCAAACGTTTTCTGAAAAACGCTTGACTTTTGGCTATAGAAGCCTATAAACGAAAATGCACAAAGAAGGAACACTTACCAGTGATTCCTAAGGTGCAAAAGAACTATGTTGGATGCTCCTTTTAGCTAGGAACTTCAAAAGGAGGGAGAAGAGTATGAATAAAAAAGGTGCAAGTTGGAATGAAGCACTTGAACTCCTGTTTATAGTTGGAGAGCTCAAAGGAGGTGAAGCCAGGTGTTTAGGGGTGTAAGAAGAAGCTTACATGTGTCCCAAAACGTGGCATAGCAGTTTGGAGAAGCCATGGTTTCGAATTAATGGTTTTGGAGTTTTGTTTGGAGGCCAAGCAAAACTTTCTGCTGCAAAGCCTTTCTCGCGCCCCACGAGAGACCCAGGCCTGGTCTCTCGCGGCCCGCGACCGCCCCTTGGCCAGTTTCAAAGTTTGACACTTTTAACCCCTTAACTTATTAAAGCTTCTAAAAGCCTTCTAAGACACCTTTTTGACATATTTAGCCTCCGTAGCCAATACTTGGCATACCCGGGATTATGCCCGGACATTGTCGAGCTCTCGGTTCGTTAAAAGGTCACTCAAAGGTATAAATTAACATGTTGACACTTTTAATCCCTCCAATATCCAACTTTCAAATATTATTGGATTTAATCACTCTCGTCTAACAAACAGGACATATGAGAGTTAGGACTACGTAAAGGATCACTCAGAGGCCTAGTATAAGCATGTTGATTCCGATGTCACTCAGAGGCTGGGCATGTTGACATATCAGTCAATCATAGGCCAAATTTCAAGCATGTTGACATATCAGTCACTCAGGGCTAATGATTGAAGCATGTTGACATATCAATCACTCAGAGGCTGTTATTTATGCATGTTGACATCGGACCGTCACTCAGAGGCTCAGTTTGAGCATGTTGACGCCTTTAGTCCTTATTGATCTTTAACAGACTATATTTAAAATACAACACGTGTCACTATACTATTGGCCACGATTTTACATGGTGTTACAATATTGTATCATATATGTGTAGTATAATATAGTATAGGTGTGAAAGTGTTATAGTACAGTAGAGAATGACTACTATCATGATTTTTTTTTTAAATAGTTTTTTTTTCAAAACATGTAGCACATCTTAGGCTTTTATTTTCTTTGTTATAGAAATGAACTCTCAATATAGTTTAGTTTTAGTATAATGGTATGTCATGGTTAATATTAATAAAACCCCGTATACATAATTTTTTATGTACTTTTATCAACATTTCAATAAATATATATATATATATATATATATATATATATATATATATATATATATATATATATATTATTAAGATTTGAATTTTTTCTAAAAAAACATTTTTTTTATATTGCAGATCTAAGAGCACCCACAAGGTGTAGGATTGTGAGTGAGGTGGCATTAATTCGGACGAGTGGGTTGCATTTGCTCACATTGTAGGTGGCGTCGGTAGGTATTGTCCAAAGATGGGGTCCGGAATTCCAGATGGGGAAGGTGGGCCTCAACAGTTGTATATATTAAAAATAAAACTAAGAAAAAAAAGATTTTTTTTTTCAAAACTTACAGAATTTACCATTAAAGGGTTATGTTTATTAGACAGTCATTAAAAACTTGAGAGCTAATAAAATTATTACCATCCAGTTAATTTTTTACTTTTCATTTCATTTCCTTTATTATAAGGTTAGTATTATAGAAATAAAAAGAAGAGTAAAGTGGAAGTTGCACCCCTATGGTTTGGTGTTTGGAGCAACTTGTGTCCTCCAACTTTTTTTTTTGCTACTTGAGTCCTTTCCATTTTAATTTTCAACACCCTGCATCTTTCTGTCTGTTTGGTCTGATGGGAACTTCTTGTTTTGTTCCAGGAGTTCCACTTCGTGCGATTACATGCACCGCTAGAAAAAAGGTCATTTATGTAATCTCACAGGCATTTAAAACATTTTCTTTACTCTCACTCTTTACACGTATCTAACCTAACCACCATCCCCACCCGCACTAGTCAAACAACCATCCCCCGTCGTCACCAAACATACCACCTTAAACTACATACCATCACCGTCACTCCACCCACCTACAACTAGGGATGAGCGTGGTATTGGTACCGAAAATTACCAAAATTGAGTACTGGTACCGAAAATGTTAGGTATGGTATGGCACCGGTATTTGAAGGTAAAAATAGATATTTTACCTATACCAAACCGCAAGTACCGGTACCAAAAACGCCAAAAAGTGGGTACCAAATCGATACAAAAAATAATTCGATAAGGGAAATTCCGTACTAATACCCAGTGCCAGATGCTCATCTCTACCAACAACCGTCGCACCATCACATACCATCACCTCACTGGAACACAACCCGTCACCGTCAACCACTCTCCATGACACCACTGACCACCATTTGTAGGTAGTGTTTGAAGAGTGTTATTTTTCTTGATAAGTTAGAGAGAGAGAGATTAAGAGTGGTTAGATAGGTGTAGAGATATAGATCATAATCTAGGGGTGTTCAACAGTGCCGTTTACGCTTAATTTGGTTAACACAGTTCGGTTAATTTGGTTTATTTTTTATTTTTTAGGTCATAACCAAACATCGAACCAAACCGAATTCGTGGCAACTATAACCGAACCGAATTTGAATTCAGTTTGGTTTTCGGTTAAAACCGAATTTAACCAGATTAAGCGAATTCAACCAAACTATTTTTTCCCTTGTTTCGTGGAACATGTACCTATTTATACACAACTACAAACGTATCATTCCTTTAACACAATATTAAAACATACTAATACCAAAAGTTTAAAAAACCCCCTAAAACATACACATCCAAAAGTAGTCTAAAACAAAAGTAGTGAATTTAAATGAGTCTAAAACAGAAGTAAAAGTCCAAATAATCGAATAGTCTAGGATTTTGGCCTGAGGTAGTACTTTTATATATATCAAGTCCTTTACGCTTTGGCATTATCTCCACAGAAATGTAAGAGCTTACCCAACCCGAAGTGCCATCCAAAACCTTTAACCTCCGCTAAAAGCATCAACATGTTTTGACTCTACAAAGACACAGAAAACATGAACGACCCAAGTTAATGGTGCCGCAAGATTGTTTAATAGATTTTATTGATTAGGCAGAAACTCTAATGACCCAAGTTAGTGGCGACACTATTATTTCAATCACTTTCAATAAACTATATTAATTGATTTAAGTCATTAACACACACACACCTTGCTTACCCATGATCTACCTTAGCTAGCTTGACATCAACGGGTAAGTTTCCCCTAAGCAGCTAAAGAATCTTGCTAAGAAGGGATATAGAAGAAGATAAGATCAAACTTAAAAATATTATATAAAACATTAAAAGCTTGATTACACTAATGATTCTTGAGTTTTTCCTAATGATTTCAATGATTAGAAAGTGTGGGTAAACAGAATTATGTAGTGGATAAGAGGGAGAAAATGGGCAAGTGAAAATGGTGGAGAAGGTCTCTATTTATAGGTTGGTTGGGGGCTAGGCACGGCCCGTGCCTAGAAGGCATAGGTTGTGCCCGGTTTCGTGACCTGTTGTAGCAAGTATTCGAGGCACAGGTAGCGCCTCATACACACAGGTCGTGGTCAACTTTGTGGGTTTAACGGGATCTTCTAAATCATCTAAAAGCTTTCTCTTTGTCTTGTACTGCCGAGGCACAGGCCGTGCCTTGCTTCCATAGCCTGCTCTTCGCGCGATAGGCTTCTGGAGATGTCTGGTTATGTCGGGATCCGAGGCATGGGACGTGTCTTCTGATGCACAAATAGGAGTATAATATCATAAAAACCATGTAGGATAAAGTATGGTTCATGCATTAAGAATTGTACATTAGTAAGTCTACAACTATTTATGGTGTTGGTTTGAATGCATGAGGTACAAGTAAACTTGAGGTTTTTCATTTATATGCATGCATCACCAGTTGTACATTTGGTTAAAATGTCATTTGTAATATTTGATTTGCAGCCACAAGGGGTATGAAATGTCATTGGCTATGATGCCTTTGTTGTTGATAAAGTCAACTTTATCTATTTCAAAAAATGAAAATTAGTGTGTGTGCATGTGACTTTGGTTTTGACCAATCTAAAATAATGGCTAGCATGACCTTTTCACATGGTAGCCTTGCTCATAGGGTCAAAATGGTCTTTTACATTTATTTTTACAAAATTTCCTTTTAAGAATGTTACCATCTTAAATTGCATATATTATACTATATCATTCTTTTAATTGTTTTTTAAAAGTTACATGAATTTCATATATCCTTTTAAACTTGCATGATTACACATGTAATAGTTGATATTGTTTATAAAATGTTTTAAACTCACATAATTACACATTTTATAGTTGATTTTTTTTAATAAAATTGTTGGATCTTGCAGGACGAAGTTGAAGCAAACGGAGGTCGATTGTGAATACCTAAAGCGTTGTTGTGATACTTTGACGGAGGAAAACAGACGGTTGCAAAAGGAGGTGAATGAGCTGAGAGCGCTTAAACTTTCTCCACAATTTTACATGAACCCTCCAACCACTTTGACGATGTGCCCTCAATGTGAGCGTGTAGCCGTATCATCTTCTTCCTCGTCATCATCCTCTGCGGCTGCCACATCTTCTACCCTTGGATCCACCAGCCTTCCCAAAGGACTCCATGGCTCAATGGCAGCCAATCACCAAAAGCAAAACAACCTGTTCCTACCACGAGCCTCCATCATACCCCAACGCCCGCTTGATAGGCACCACCTCGGTGGTAAAATAGGGTGGTAGAGTTACCAATTTGCCCTTGATGAGAAGGCCAAAATAGGTAGATGGGAAATGACTATTAGATTAAAGGAGATTTGATGTAGGAATGGAAGGGTGACGATGTGAGAATTTGCTTTCTATTTGTCTTTGGTGGTTGTTTTAGTTTTAGTTTTTTCTTTTTTTCTTTTTTATTAAGGCTAGTTTAGTTTACTTAAAGAGTTTGATGGGTTGCTTTTAGAATCTAAAGCTCAGTCATGAGTCATGATGCCTATATTGTGTCTTCCCCATGCTGGTTGAATGTGGGACCACACAATTTGAGGATACATGATTGGGTGTGTACATTTTTTTTCTATTTGAAAAATCAATTATTTTAAATTCAGAAAACTTGTCAAGTTATATCAAAACAGAAGATAGTCGGGCAACAAGCTGCGCCGCTAATCCTTTCTGAATTGCAAACCCTAACCTTCCAAATACAAACCCTTGGCCCCTTGGGGTTGAACAATTGCTGTAGACGACCCGTTGAACCCTCGTCAAGAAGTGGATAGCTTCTGGCGCTAGGGAGCCAAAAGTATCAAAGGCAAAAGGGACAAAGACATGCTGGTTCTTTGCGCAAGCTTTAGCGTGCTTATCCACTTTCTTTGATTCTGCCTTTCTTGCCGCTTGTCCAGCTACAAACCTGTTTTCCTTAAACCAACCAAAGGGGAAACCCCCGTAAGGTCTACACAAGCATGTTTCCCCCCAGCCAAAGACGAGCAGATCCGCTGGTCGCAGAGTAGATCTCCCTTCCATAGGGTCCGTGAGGAAATTCACAGGGGCCTCTTTCTTAGCCGAAATCTCAGCTCTTCTTAAGATGTCCCACAAAGCATCACGCACCCAGTCTTGCCGATATTTGAACCCAGTGAGCTCTTTTACAGTGAACTGCATGCTCCCCGTGTTTATCCATACAAGCTTTACGACATATCGGGCAAGTTTCATCTTCCGGGTACATAGGATCATCTACCGGTATTTGAGAATGGCTTTATATTCTACTGCAGACATACATTGTCCCAACCCCTCAATTGGTATAACGGTTACAAATTCCTAAGCTTGGGGACCTTTCAGGCACTCAAACACCGCCTTCTGGCGGGATGACAAATTAAAAGTTTCTCCCAAGCTTTGAGCGATTTTGCTAAACAGAGCATTCGCCAAAGTTTTTTGTGCCTTCGGGGGGCGGTGTCCTTATTAGAAAAACCGCCAATATCCAAGTCTGGGAGAGAGACATTTAAGCGTTCAAGCGCCTGCTGATAGTCCGGGTCAAGCCCGACGACCTCACAGTTTCGAAGGATATGATCCTGTAGTTCCCAAGAATGAGCTCTAGACGCTACAAAGGCATAAGCCCCAACATCTCGAGCTGAGAAGAGGCCCAAACCAGCTAGACGCATTGGCAAAGATGCCAGACGCCACTGGAGGTCACCAAAGAAGGGGCCGCCACCCACTACTATGTCTTCTATAGCCTCTCTAAGGCCATCATCAAACCGAGATACCGCATCCTCCATAAAATGCGGTTGACAAGTCCGCAACCCAAAAAGTAACTTAGCGACCCCCATGCACGACCTTAGCAGAAGGAGTTCACATTGGGGATCTCTTAGGCAGGGTAAAGTTTCATGAGGTCAACCGCCCCCGAGGCTCGCCGCCCTGCCAACTCCTCAATAAAGCTATGATCCCGACTAACAGCTCCACCAAGGAGCTTAATCCCTTTCTCTGGTCTACCGATCCCTCTCGAGAAAAGCCCATCTTGAACTTTCCGCCCGTCGCATGTCGGCCAAAAAACCTCTGTTTTCTTAATGTTGAGATAAAGCCCTAGAGATGGCCCTTCCTCGTTGATGATGTCTAAGGCCTTAGCAACCTCAGAGGCATTGCCGATAATCGTCCCATCATCCAAGTACCAAGCATGAAACAGGAGTTTACAGCGGTCCTGAACCCAGGAGAATAAGGGGATGTAAGGCAAGGGCAAAGAGAAGGGGCCCCAAGGGATCTCCTTGTTGAACTCCGGTAGTAGCCCCAATACACTCGTTACCAACATACAACCTAGCAGGCTGGGCGTAAAGAAATTGGACCCACCGATAGATTGACGGGCAACGCTGATGAACCTCGTGTAACATCCGTCAAAAAACGGATTTACCAAACCCGCTCCGTTTATCAACCGAACAGTCAGTCAAAAATTTCGTTGCGAATTAAATGCCCAAAATATTTTTAAACGATACGTAATCAATTATTATACGGGACTATATATTTAGTTTTTGAAAAACTGTTGAAAATCGCAAGATAAAAATGAAATGATCCAGCCGGGTTTCGAACCCGGGTCACTCGCCGAGTCACTCAGCGACTTATCTCACACACACAAACCACTGCGCCACTTGTTCTGTTTGGTAAATATTGAAATCATTTAATTGATAAAGTGACGTTACGAATTCAAAATCGGCGCCCATCAGTTCAGTCGTCGGAATCCCGGAAACCTCGCGAGTTTTTAACACCATTTTCAGTTATAACGTAAACCATTAACAAGACACGGTTATAACCGATGTTTGAAGTCCGCGACCAAACCATAACCGCCGGAAAATTTAAATCAAGGAACCCAGTCGGAAATCAGACCAAAAACATCTCGATTTTCCCCTATAAATTCACCCTCAACCCATTGAAAACCTTTTCGTTCAAAACCACACTCTTTCTCGGCGAAAACTCCCTCGCCGGAACTTTTCTGTTCGTCGCCGGAAAACCGATTTCCTTATTTCTGAACCTCACTAAATCTTTTAAACTTATACCGGAGTCACCCATACCTTCTTCAAACCTTCTGGGGACTCGCTGCTGCAAGACACCTGACGCCGGAGCTTATTACTGTCGCCGGAGTTCTGCCGGAAAACAGAGGGTCCAGTCGGTATACTTCTCCGCCCAATTTCTTTTCCTTTTCACATTTATCTCACCGTAACGAACTGAAAAACACTAATAAACCGATAAAAACTTGGAACCAGTCGATTTCCGAACTCTGGTTCTATCTTGATGAAGAAGACGATGTATTTCCGTATCTTATAAGTATAATTAAAATCAGGATATTAATCGGGTTAGACACACAGTCCAGCGGTGGACTGTGTGCACATATAACGCAAAGGTCACGAGTTCGAATCCGGTTTCATACACGCTGCCTAAATAAAAATCAAATTTTTGTTTAACTGAACCGGAGTCGATACTGGTATATGTTAAGTATATTGATAACCGGAATAATAACCAAGTTAGACACAATCCAGCGGTGGACTGTGTGTTTGTTTATATCACTGGTCACGAGTTCGAGTCCGGTCTTCTGCACCGACTCGGACAATTATCTCTTCTTTTTAAATAAGGCAGAAAAGGAAATAACTAATTAGTATTTAAGTATAATAAAAATCGAATTATATAACATGTTGAACACACAGTCCAGCGGTGGACTGTGTGTTAGATTAAACCACAGGTCCCGGGTTCGAGACCTGTGGAGTGTATGTCCGATTCGCTTAAAACTGTTTTTAAAATAAAATGATTTTCGGTTTAAACTAATTAATATATATATATAATTAAAATCAGATTTATAACGGGTTAGACACGTAGCTCAGTTGGTAGAGCTGCGTGCACGCGTATGGGAGGTTCGGGTTCGAGCCTCACTCAGCGCACTTGTGTTCCGCATTCGAACCGGTCAACGGTCAGGTCAACGGTCAACGGGCTGGTCAACGGTCAGAAAAAAATCAATTTTTTTATTATTTTTATTTAATTATTTTAATTAAAAATCAATTAAAAATACTTAAAAATAAATTTTTAAGGTTAGAAAATAGCCTCAAACTCACAAAAATACACCCAACAATCCTACTAAAATAGATTAATAAAATCCGTTTACTTACCGAACCATAATGCGATTATTCTAGGTTAAACTCACTCGTGGTTAAAACCACTTCGCGTGCATTCAACATCATCAACCGAACGCACCCACTGTGAGTAATCTTACAACTCCCCCTTTTAAATTACACGTTTTGGGGTGTGTCATGTGTTATGAAAATAATTAATTTATTTATTTAAACTTGTGCCATACCACATCATGACCTAAACTTAGATTGTTTTTTTATTGTTGTGATTTACTTATTGCCTTTTTGTCCAGTTATAAGAAACTCATACATTAAGCCCATCAGTTCCTCGTGGGAGACGAGTTGAACAACGCGTGCTTCAAATCAAATTCATTATTGTTCATGTGTGTATCATTGAGTTTATATTGTTTGTAGTTGTGTCATTCATATTATCATGTTATGCAAATCATTCATCAGGCCCCTCAGTTCCTCGTGAGAGACGAGTTGAGCATCGCGTGCCTCTAATTGTTCCACTATTGTTCATGTGTGTTTCATTTAACATCTTATGATTGTTGATTAAGTTACATCTATTTTTACTCATGTTTGGTTGTGCACATATTTCATAATCAATTTAAATAAATTTGTTCAAATGTTTTCCATAGGATTCACTCGCCAACATTATGTTGATCAAAAACCTTTTTACACATGATACAGGTGAACAGGTTGAAGCAAGGAAAACATAGGATATGCCTTAGAAGAGAACAAAGAAGTTTAGATTGTTAGTTAGATCATGTTGTAACATTTATTGTAAAATTCCATTTAATTTGTATTAATGAATATGAAACGCTTAATAAATGTCATGAGCTTTGATGATAACCCAATCATGCCCCGATCACCTTTTCCGCTGCGGGTCGGGGTGTGACACCTCGTGCAGAAAAGCTGTGCGGTCGATCGTGTTGAAAGCATTGGAGAAATCTACAGTAAGCAAGGCTAAGGAACCATCTGCATGAAATGAGTTGAGAAACCTGTTTGCACTGTGAAGCACCGCCTCTGCCCCATTTGGCACCCCCACCCCAAATTGATAGTCACCCAAGTACTGGGTCATTTCTTTCCCGACCTTTTTCATCGCCACCTTTGAAACCAACATTCGCTAAATACCCCCCACAGCAATAGGTCGAATTCCTTATCAGGCTTCAATAAGGGGGTGAGGGGGGCCGAGGCAACAAACTCAGCAAGCACCTTAGGGCAGGATCCCCCGAGCCATAAGTTAACAACTTCAGTAATGCTCGTAAGCAAACCTGAGGAAGTCACCGAGCCCTCGCCACCAATAGCATCTAGCAGGTGTTGGGCCCGTATCCCGTCTCTGCCACATGACATCCCTTTAGGAAAGGATCGAATACATTTGAGTACACACTCCCCATCAACAACAAGAGTGGGTTGGGCCAAAGGGTTGGAAGGCAAGGATGGGGGCGGCACCACTGGGTGTTTATCAATAAGAGCTTTCAATGTCGAATCACCTAGAGGGGCAACTCCACTAGAGCATAGGACCTTAACCGCAGCTGTGAAATGTCCATCCCTGACTTTCCGAAGACATTGCTTAATATTAGGGTTCCTTTCTTTGTCTTCCTCTCTCCTGCATTATCCCCTTGAAGCCCCCGTCTCCCTCACGCTATCCAATAGGGAAGAGACCAAATCATCAAACCCAGACCCATCTTTCCAATTGTAAGCGCGTGTAAGATGTTACTACACTGTAGAGATTTCCTGTTCCCTGACCTTCGCTCTTGTCTGGAGGATGGTCTAACCACCCCGCAAGATGCAACGCGGTAGTAAAAACAATTAGACCCAATTGTCAACCGATCCTGGTGACGCTACTACTTTGCGCAAAGCACCTGTTAGAACCTGAGCAAACAACAGCCGGCAACTGGGGGGAATTGCTAGTATTAAAATATGTTGTGTTTTTTTATGCATTTCCTCGTCTCATCATTACTTGATTAGTTCATTTCTTTAGGCTATTCGGTGTGGGTGACGGGCCGATCTTCCAGAATGACCTGCCACATCAGCAAATGCGTCAGAGACCTTGGAGGATGCCCCTTCAGGGATGGAAGCTTGGAAATGGGTGACGACCCGACCCCACCTAGTTAATTTAATGTTTTTTAATTAAACTAGTTTTTAACATTTACTTATATAAAATAAAATCATTTTGTATTAAAAATCACACATTACATAACCTAAAAACGTAAAAATAAAAAAAAAAACCGAAAAAAATAAAAACTATACCAAACCCTAATCAAACAAACTTGTAAACCTAACCTACAAGATCAATTTAACTTCCAGCTCATTATTTCACTTTTCCCCAAATACATATATAAAAACAACTACAACACAACGCTTACCCATCTGGTCCAATTCAACAACGAGTTGCTCCACACCAAGCCGATTAAACAACGGTTTCACCTCAGAAGAATGCCTTCACAAATCAAAACAAAAACCACTTCAAAACCCTAAGTGAACTTACGAACACCAGGTTTTGGAATAGACGACGACTGGATTATCGGTGACGGTTTTCTTGACAGACTCCTCTAATCGAGATCCGAATGAAGGTGTCATGGCGTGGATCTTGAGCGCACTAGGGTTTTTCTGGTGGTGGTTTTATATAATGGTTTTGGATGTTGAATGGTGGTGAATGAGAGGGAAGAGGGAGAGTTGGGGAAGTGAGAAAGAGAGGTGGTTGAGGGAGAAACAGAGGTGAGGGATGTAGCCGTTTCAACGGCTACATTTATGGAAATATGGGCCCGTCTCCAACATCTGCAGGCGGATGGTGAGGACGCCGACGACCCACCCGGCGCGGTGTTGGGAGGCGTCGCCGGTCCAAGCCGGGCCTGGACAGCCCCCCACACTGAGTGGCCTTAGGTGTGTTCATCGATTCGATTTATGGTTTGTTTGGTTTATTCGATTTAGTTTATGCAGTTTTCAAAATTTTATTCCCCAAATTAAAAACCAAATCAAATTAGGTTTGGTTTCGGTTAGAAACCAAATAAATCAAACCAAATTCAATTCGGTTTGGTTTCGGTTAGAAACTAAATAAACCAAATTTAATCAAATTGTACTTAAGTACCTTTTTTCTAATTTTTATTTATGTTTGTGTTTTAACTTCCAAACATCAAATTAACAACGAATTTAAGCCTAACAATATATAAATAAAAGACATAACAAAATAAAACAAACATATCCATAAAATAGTCGTACAAACAACCACAAAGTTAAAACTTCAAAACATAGATCATAGAAACTATAAATAGTCAACAAATCTAACGGCACAAAATATATATATTCTTCAAACCATAGGGATACATATACTTAGATATTAGACTTAGTATTTTGGGCTAATAAATTGTATATAGCTTATTAAACATTATTATTTTTATTTAATAAATAATTAAATTAATGGTTTATTCGGTTATCCAAATAAACCGAATAAACCAAAAAAAACGTGGATCCAAAAACCGAACCAAAAACCGGATTCATTGTTCGGATCGGTTTATTCGATTACGTTTACGGTTTGATTTACGGGTTTTTATTTGATTACGGTTTTTTTCTGAACACCCCTAAATTTCTTCACCTATATCATCTTGGTTTGAGTCAAAATATCAAAGTACTTATACGTGCAAAAGTTTATATATATATACATGTAATCACAAAATTGCATATAATATACAATAAGCTACCCTCATAAAGTTTTAGTCATATACAACAACACGCTCTAAATCTCATAAATAACAAAGTTATTGGTAAGGTTTGATGAAGTTGGAATGTAAGCAAACGTTACCTTTATTATGCAAAACAAAAAGATTGCTTTCAGAGAAACCTCGGGCTCTAAACAACCAACATGCTAATTAATATTAGTTATATAAAATAAATAAATAAATATAAGTATTTTTAAACGGTTCTTAAATATCTAAAAGTTTTAAGTTCTGAAATGATACTGTCTTATATATTACAATCCTATATCGTATTACAATATGCACATCATACAAAGGCAGGTGGACCAAACAATGTTTAGGCACTTACTCAGTTATACCCATTTCATTCCAAGCAGTTGTTGGAATGAATATATATATGTGGGCCAAGTTATAGTCATGTCACGTGGGGTGCATACATCTCGTCCTACGAAACATGAACAATGATGACTTCGAAAGCAACTCATCATACCGAGACATATTGGACTCTTTTATATACCATTAATGTACATGTACATCAATTTTATCCAACATACAATCATATTTGTTGTTGGGGACCCTTTTTATACACAACGATCTTCACCTTCGCAAATGTTGGCGGTTTAGGCGGGTTTGGAACGGGTTTTGATAATTCCAATCTCATAAGTGATCAATTGGTTGTAAAACGATGTCTCATATCCAACCTAATACCCGTTGGGTATCTATCGGTATAAGTGATTAGTCGATTGTAAATCAGTGTCTCATATCCAACCCAATCATCTCTTTCACATTTTGAACCATTTTATGGCGAACCGATGGACCGACGAGGGTACCCTCTAGATTCTGCTTTTGCTGCAAGTTGGGTGCATTTTGCGGAGCAAGGGTACCCTCCAGATTCTTCTTCTACTTGGAATGCGATTTTGACACAATTTCGTCAACAATTGTAACTTGAATCACATTACTGGAAGGTTTATAATGATGCGAGCAAATTGGGGTCATTTAAGAGGCTTTTTTTTTATCAATGCCATGAATCAGGATGAAGGCATAACTAAAGATCAAGCGATTGAGACCGCTCGTGCCGAATACCAACTACATTAGAACATAACCTTCCGTCATCTTGCGTGCCTATTTTAATAATTAAGCAGTTTATTTTAATTACATTATATGTATTGTTTTAATTAAGTTGGGTTGTAATCCGTTTAGTTGTATTTTAATAAAAAATTATTTTGTTTTATACTGTTTTGATACTTAATTTTTTTATATAATGTTTGCTAATTTAAAATAAATTATGACTTGTAATATAAACATGGTTAGTTAATGTTGGGGAAAGAAAGCGTCATAATCTTAACCCATATGGGTGACGAATGCAAATGATAACTATCTAAGCTATTTACCGAACCCAATTTGTTAAAGTTTAGGGCCAGCCCAAGTAACCCAATCCCAAATTCTCAACTTTAGTCTATAAAATTAAACACCATGTTATGATTTTAATGTTCATGTTGCTAGGGCGGACCAACCTTATTGGTAGGGTTAGCCTCCGCTACCTCTTGACGCTTCGGCGGTAGTGTAAATTTTTAAAAAAATTGTCATTTTTTTGATTTCGTTATCCCTCCCCTACGAAGATTTTCTAAATCCGTCACTACATGTTAAAGACCTCTTTGGGATTTTACTAGGGTAGGTAACGTTAATTTTGGCTTTATTTAATTTTTCCTAACTATTTTATTCAACTATGACCATGTCTTGATTTGTTTGACTTTCCGATTATGACATATATAGTTTCAAATTCATACAAGTCAACTGATTGTATTTGAAAAAAAAACCACTTTAACATCTATACATCAATATAATATTATTTCCATCTTTGAATAAACTAACAACATGAAACTTTCAAATAAATTTAAAACGATATCCATCAGTCTATTTTTCTAAACTTTGATATAAAAATCCCAACGTTCGAAACTTAATCAACCAATATAATTTTCTAAATTTTAATATATAAAGTCCATATGTTCAAAACAAGGCCCGTCTCTTCTTGCTTTCATAACTAAATTTATTTAATAACATATAAAGATAAACTTTGACAAGCTAAATTGTTTCTTCATAACTAATAACATAGAAAGATAAAATTTAACAAGCTAGATTGTTTCTTCATAACAAAATAACACGTGAAATTGATTTCTATACAAGTTATCATCACTTATAGATATTTGTATGTTTAATATAAAACCAATCTTAACTCTATAACTACGAGAAACACATAAAAAAATATCTACTATATATTTTATGTATCATATTTAAAGCAATATAATTCTTGTACTTATTTCTTAAAATTGATCTTATATATATATATATATATATATATATATATATATATATATATATCAATGAGAGTTAACTTCATAACCAACAATATTTCAAACACATAGTTGACTTGACGGTTCTCAACGTTTAGAATGTCTTTATGTACCACTAGAGGGAATTCACGTGACGCAATGAAGTGGATAATTTCAGTACAACACGTAGTTATATATAAGTATAAGTTAGATAAAAGATAATGCAAGCAATATGCGCATCATTATTATATTATTATTATATTGAATAAGAAAATAATAATATTATTGCAATAGGGAGCCTGTAATTGAATTTAGATCGAGATAATGGTAAATGGGCAAAAAGTTGCGTTACTACCCTTTTTTAATAGTAAAACTAAATCTTTTAAAAATTACGTCCATAGATCTTGGGTCATAACATTACTATGCATGACCGTTGAACTCGATTAAGTAGGTTCAGACGACAGGAAATCACAATAATGTATAAATAAACTAATAATGTATTATTAAATTAAATTTCAACAAAATAGTGTATATAGAAACTAACAAATTATTAAAATTGGTTCTACAACTAATTAAACAATTCGTTAGTTACTGGTCTTATTGCTCAGGTATTATTAAACAAAATATATGTATTTTAAAAAAATGTTTTAACAAATAAAATTAATATTAATATGAATATATACTTTAAAATGGAATGCAAATTAATGTAGTTGCTAATAAAAAGATAAAAGAATAAAAATGTAATTCCTTTCTACTATTGTACCAAATGCATAAAAAAATTGTAGGATGACTTAAAATTAATTAAAAATTATGATCTTTGTCAAAATGTATTTTTAGTAGCATAGATATAAACATATATTATACAAACACATTTTTTGAATCTTACAATTCTCATAACATTACTGGTAAGGCTGGTGAATATAGGGTAACACCCCTCCACCTCAACCATTAACAGCCAATAACACCCACTCTTCTCATTGCCTAGGCACCATTGACCCCCCCCCCCTCTCATTTTAATGTGGCGATGCTAGGACGCAATAGAGCTCCCACCCACTCTTCTCATTGCCTAGGCACCATTGACCCCCCCCCCCCCCTCTCATTTTAATGTGGCGATGCTAGGACGCAATAGAGCTCCCAAAGGCTCATTTTCACACCCAAAGGCCTTAGAAACAAACTTCAGGACTTGCATATATTAGAAATTTTCTTTCCATTAAACAAACGTTTAAAAGAATATGATAATCTACAAATTACAATATTTTTTAATGGTAAATTTGGATCACTGACGGATCACTGGGTACCATCGTGTCACCGGCAGAACCATCTGATCATATTCATCTCCACTAGCCAATAATACTTATACACCAATTCAATAACAAACCCAATAAATATAAAAACAGCTCTCCTTACAAAAATCAAACTAAAAATCAATCCTGATCTCAAAATACCACTAGGTTATAATCTCATCGGGTACAAAATACAATATTACATGAAGTTTGAAACTACTCATGACATCCTCACTTTTCTAACATCCCCCAAATCCCCTTTTCATCACATCCGCTTCTTCAAAAGTTTGTTGGCAGTGAAAACAAAGAGACACAAATTCGAACTTCTAAATTCTAGAGAGAGAAACTCTAGGGTTCGCTCACTTTGCAAGAAATCCACCCTTCTTCCTTTTTTCTAACGCCTGCAATTCCATCCGTTTCACCTTCACTTCACCTTCATTTCAATTCACCCCTTTTCTTCATAACCCACAAATGCACCGCATTCATTCGTCTTCAATCCTCCGTAAAATTCGTTACATGGGGTTTCGTATCGTCAAATTCAGGGCTTGATTTTGCTAATTTTTGGCTAAAGTTATAATCTTTTTACAAGGGTAGGTGAGGTTTAGCCGTTTAGGTGAATTGTTCTGGTTAGAGGGATGTATATTGAGGATCTTGAGGAAGATGTGGATGTGGGGTTTTCCGGTGAGTTTTGCGGTGGTGGTACGGTGGTGGTTTCGGATGCGAAAAGGGTGTTGGTCGGAGCAGGGGCTCGTGCTCTGTTTTATCCAACTTTGTTGTATAATGTTGTCAGGAACAAGATTCAGACAGAGTTCAGGTGGTGGGATAGAGTTGATCAGGTATAATTTTTTATTAATTTTGTTCAAAGATTACATAGTTTTGTTGTGTATAATGCATTATCTATACAATTGTAGGTAGTTTATTTGGGGATTAATAATTGTCTAATGTTATATACTATATTATAGAGTGTTGTAAGAATCGGTAGGCGCTAGTCGGTCGGACCAATTATTAATCAAGATTAATAGGATTGAGATTTTTATATATAATTTTTAGTTTGGTATATACACACACATTTTTATATGTACTTATTTTATGTAGACATGTTAAAACACCTCGTTGACCCATTTTTTAAGTAATTAGAGGGAATTTATAAGGTTTGGTCGAAATTTGTCCAGAATTTGGTCGGATAGGACTGCCGTTGACCGCCTAGCGATTAATCGGCCATTACTCGTGAACCTTCGATTAGTGAGTAATCGACGACTAATCGGTGCCTAGGCGAGATTTTTACAACCATGATATTATATAAATGTTTTGATCTTGTTGTGTAATATGTGTATGATTTATGTATGTAATCTTCAACAAGAATTGCGCGATGAGCTCATATATTTGTTTTCGTTTGCTCAAACGCGATGGTGGTTTTTTGACGGGGGTTCTTTATGTTTAGTATTTGACATGTGAACGCGACATGGGATTTGTGTAACAAGCTTGAGCATTTTTGGGCTAATTTATGATGTATAAAAGCGTATAAATGGTAACGAGTTGTAATGCTAACTATAGTTTTTTTGCTAGTTTGTATTGCTAGGTGCTGTACCATTTCCTACCGATGTTTTACATCTGAAAGAACTTGGTGTTTGTGGTGTTGTTACACTTAATGAATCATATGAGACTTTGGTTCCAACATCATTATATCATGTAAGCATTCTAATTAATTTTTCTTTTTAATTCTTACTTATATGGTACATATTCTTATCTGGTTGAGCCACTGGTTTAATTTAGTTTTATATATGTTTTACTTATAGGCTCATGGAATTGATCATTTGGTGATTCCAACAAGAGATTATCTATTTGCTCCATCGAATGATGATATTTGCAAAGCTGTCAAGTTTATCCATGGTAACTAAATTTCATTTAGATATATTGAGCATATATGTGGCAAACTGTAGGCGTAGTTGTTAATGGCGAATAGCAACAATGTACCTATATGCTACATAGCGAATAGCGATAAATAGCGGGCGGCTATATTTATAAATAGCGATACACTTGAAAAAAACTTTAAAAATTTTGATATGTGTATTATATCAAAATACCTGGAATATATGCGCTATTTTACATGTATATTTAACAAAAACGTAAAATCTAGCTATTTTTTAGCTCTATTTAATTGCTCTTTACATTAAAAAACAAAAAGTATCGCTACAACCTTAATAGCGAGCCTAGACCTATACGCTACGTAGCGCTCTATAGCGATCGCTACGCTCGCTATTGACAACTATGATTGTAGGTCCGTCAAATTATTGTATTAAACACTCAATTTTGTCATACACCATTTTCTTAACCCGCTTAACCATTTTTTTCTCCTAGCCACATTTTCTAATATGATCCATTTTCAGGTAATGAATTAAGTATTTCTACTTCTATTTGAGCCTATTTTGATGTTTGATTTGTTGTTTTTGATTTGTTAAGAAAATGCTTCTGTGGGTAAAGCAACTTATGTTCATTGTAAGGCGGGGCGGGGTCGTAGTACAACTATCGTTCTCTGTTATTTGGTACGCATCTCAACTAAAAACCGTTTTGGCATGTTATCCAACCGTTTTGGCACCTTTAATTCTGGTTATAAAAACAGGTAAAACACAAGCAGATGACACCTGATGCTGCTTATGAGTATGTTAAATCAATTCGGCCAAGGGTCCGTTTAGCTTCTTCCCAGTGGCAGGCTGTTCAGGACTACTACTATCTTGACAGAGGTAGAAAACAACCGAATTTTGAACTGTTTGATGATGCAGCGTTGTTTTGGTGGCAGAATCTGATCTCGAGGGTTACCAAGAGAGTTTTGACTCGGGTTTGACTCGAAACAGAAATATTTTGGCAGAACTTAGCTTGATTTGCAGGGCGCAGTTTGCTAGTCAGGCTACCATTGCAAGGCTTTCTTGCTTGTGGCTTGGATACAATGACGCTGGTCGGAAAATGGGGTCAAGGAATTCGTGAGCTCTGAACAGATGGCGGATGTTGGGATCAACATTCGTGTTCATTGAGTTTTTCTTGTTGCGAACTGAGGAGTTGGTGTGAAGTGTTAAGGAGTTATGAAGTGTGTATATGGAGAGTGTTGAGTGTCTTGGATATTTCTTATTAAGGAATAATGTAAAGGATGGTGTAAGTTAAATGCCAAAAGAGAGGCATGGGTTTGTGTGTGAATATATATCATTATATATATAATATGTATTTTGAAGAGGTCTTTTGAGAAAAACTTTAAAGTAAGAAAAAAGAAAATAAATATTTAAATAGTAAAACATTAAAGAATTCATCTTTTCTTCCATTAATTATTATTTTTAATATTTTTTAAACGAAAACTTCATTAAAAAAAAACACACTCATGAAACGGGCGGCTACAACAATGCTACATAAATACAAAATTACACCAGCCGGTCAAAAAGGAAGGGACCTATATTTCGATCTACTACAAAATCATAAGAATCAAATAGACTTTACTTCACTTATAATCTCTTCCACTCTCACTTATTTACCTTCGAATTTTATCTTGTTTCTAGCCCTCCAAATGCTCAAACACCCGACCTTTATGATACCTTCGAATGCTTCCTTAGCTCCCCTTTCAACCCAACCGAGTTATGAAGCTCTAAAAGATCTCTAATTGATGAAGTGTAAATCAGCCCGACCTTACACCAAGTTCCAACATATTGCCAAACCCGAGTCGCAATGAAACAATAAGAGAACAAATGTCTTAATTGATTCTTCACCCGAGTTGCAAAGAGGACAAACCTCATCCTCAATGTCGAAAGCTCGTAGTTTCAGAGTAAGCCGCCGTGGAATGCGGTCCACTTTGGCCCTCCAAAGAAATATATTACACTTTAACGGCACCTGTTTACTCCAATTCATAATGAAATTATTGGTGTGATCTATCTCTTTGGATGATAACCGTCTAACCGCACCCGCCGAGTACCCCTCCACTCCTCTCCCCATCCATCATCAACAATCCACCTGGTTATCGACTTTGACCGTGCTTAAGTCTCTTTACAGTCAATTATATTCCGCTATCTCAAGAAAGGAGCTTATTAATTAGTAAAAAACAATTTTTTTTAGAAAGTAGATTTTAAAAAGTGAGTTATTAGTTAATTTAGGGGAATGCAATTAATTAATAAATCATGTAAGTTTACCTCTTTGCGTTACGATAACATTCAATACCAATATCAAATTACTTATCGTACATAGTAAAACATTAAAGAATTCATCTTTTCTCCCATTAATTATTATTTTTAAATAATTAGTAAAAAAATATTTTTTTTTATAGAAAGTAGATTTTAAAAGTGGGATATAGTTAATTTAGGGGAATACAATTAATTAATAAATCATGTAAATTCACCTGTTATGCCTTTTCGATAACATTAAATACCAATATCAAATGAAGCATGTTTATTGGTTTAAACTTACTAGAAGAGTGCTATCTCGATGCGGCGGAAACACTTACATTGTCAAGTCGTGCATTGTTCATTTGGTCCTGTTTAATATCCTCAACCGAAATTGAAGTCATCGATTAGTTTATTTTATTAAACAATCGGTTTTCGATTAATTGTTTTGGTTCTATTCAGTTGACGGTTTTTTGTTTGATTCCTTTATTTTCGGTTGATGGACAAAACCAAACATTGGCTAAAACTTTTGCTTAGAAATAATGGAATTGAGGTATAAATACATAAAACGAATGTAGAAATACATGAAGTGGAAATATAAATACATAAAATGGAGGTATGAATATGAAATACATAAACTAAAGGTATAAAAGCTAGAAATATATAAAAATATGAATGGTTCGGTTCGATTATCTTTGGTTAAACGAGGGCACAAAAAATTGTTAACAAGTTTTGGTTAATTTGGGTTTTGGTTAATTGGTTTTCAGTTTTAATTCAGTTTTGATTGATTTCGGTTCGGTTTTGTATGTTTTTTGTTCAATTTCGGTTAACAATTCAATTGTTGCTCACTCTAAGACATTGTTAATAACGTAACATATCAATTTTTTTATTAAAAAAATATAGCAATACTATACTCAAATTAAACAATAAAATACTCGTTTTTGTGGCGTACTTTTCTAAAAAAATATTAAGGTACCTCATTAATTATTTTCCTAAAATGACTAATTTACCCATCATGTGCTAGGCATGTGTTCAAGTTAACTAAGAAAACTAACTAGGTTTGTGGTAAAGGACGTGCACTGCAACAAAAAATAAAGGTAAAGGATGTGCACTGAAACTTTTATACATAAAGGTCGTGCAGTGCAATTTAATGTAAACGTAAAGGATGTGCACTGCAGTTTTGTCTTTAGAAAATTAAAAGTAACTACAAAATAAAATAAAATAAAAACACCACTTTGCTAAATAATTCTAAAAAAAATCAATATGGTAGCCGGGTGGAGAATAATTTTGGCAGCTTGTTGGTCGATATGGACAATGGCGAATCCAGGGGGTTTCTGGGAAACCCCTTGGTTTGGAAAAAAAAATAAAAAATTCTAGTATAACCTTGTATGATTTGGAAAATAATCGTGAGAATTATTAATAATTTATCAAAAGAATCCCTTTGAAAAAAAATCAGAATACACCACTGGATATGGAAGGGAACGAACTGATATTCGCCGATAAGAACGTGGAACTTGTAGCTTAATTGAGGAAATCATAACAGTTGGTTTCTTATGGGTTAATAATCGCTCAAAGTTTTCAGATTTTAACTGGAGTCGTTGATGTAATTTGTAAGATGTAGCACTTTGAATTCTCTTCTCTTGTAATTTGTAATATGTTAAGTTCAATAGTGATCTTTTTTATAGGTTATTTGTGGAGTTTTTGAGAATATTTTTTATTTAGGGTTAGGGTGTGTGACAACTAGTATATTGTTTGGTTAGCTTTGTATAACTAATGCATGTCACCCTTGAATATAGTGTATTTTTGTTATTGTTTAGGGTTAATATATGGTGAGGAGTGGGTACTCCAAAAAAGATGAAGATGGATAAAACATCTTAGAGTTGTTGAATATTTATAAGATGAAGATAGATAAATCGATTGATAGAAAGACTACATATTTTCTTGTGTTGATGGTTGGGAGGGAGGTTGATTTAGTGGATGGTAAAATTTTAATATATGCTTTTAATAACATTTAATGCATATCATATGGTATGATTTAATATCATATAAAATATAATGTATTGATGACATAGTAGTCGAGTGTTAGGGTGCCGGTACCGGTCTCTACAAAAGTGTTGCGGGTATAAGTATTTTTTTAACGTCAAACTTAGATTATTGACGGACTATTATCGTGTATTAGCGAAACCACCTGATCATATCTATCTTCACTAGGCATAATACTTATACACCAATTCAGTAGGAAACTCAATAAATATGGAAAACTCCCTTGTGGAATCGATCCAAGGAGTTATTAGTCTCAAAGTCTTATCTCACTCCCAAGATGTTACTAGGCTATAAAGCCATGGGCCAGACATAAATATTTAGGGGTAAAAAGTTGATATTAAATAAATATATCATGCAATGAAATGAAATGTAATATTATATAATATAAAATGGTACAATATGATACAAATTGTTATGTTTATGTATAAAAATCTCGAGTCGTATGTAAGTATGATCGCTAATAGCTTGATGTAGTCATGCTTAAAATTTAAGATTTCATTTGTGTTTATCTACGTATTTTATTGTTTAATCAAACAATACCATTTATATATTTAATACTTTTTATATAAAACTAGTGCTAATTCCCGTAAACTTCGTGGATTTAATAAAATAATATATTTTCAGGTGACAAAGGACATTATATGTTTACAATGAACATATATAAATTTTTCAAAAGAAATTTTTATATAGAATACAAAAGATTCATAAAGTAAATAAAACAATCCACGTATTATGGCCAAATGAGAATGGCAAGTTGTTTGGTTTGCATTGCTTCAATAAGTAGAAATGTTGATTGGTCAATTATAAGAAATGTATAAAGTATATTATTAATAACTTTTAGTTTTCAATTTTTATTTGTAGATGTAAATACTAAATATAATTTACGCTGAAAGCTTTATCCTAGTGAACCAAGTACGAAAAAGAATATAATGACACTTCATATCATGTTAACTTTCTAACACCAACTTATATCTAAACTTTTGTTGCTTAAAAAATAGCCATAACCACTTGGAAGATGTTGTTTGATCTCAATAAAATAAACAAACATAAATATATTAACATAAGTTATCATATAACATCAACAATCATGAATATGTCTTTAGTTCAAACAATTTATCATTACAATATTAAGTATTTTACCTGATGGAACCATTTATTTGTTCTCTTATTTATTATATAAACTCACAATACAAACACAACTAACCTTTTGGTTTATTGCTATTCAAGTTCTCTTGTTTTGTATATCAACTTTACCTACTGCAAACAAATTACTACAGATTTGTTAATTAAATTCATTAAATGTAACAATAATCCACATGTCTTGAAGACGTAAAATAGACAATATGTAACGTAAACTCAGATGGATAGATAAGAGACTTAGATACACCCGAGATGTTGCTTTTCTTTTTACAAACAAAAAAGAATTTTGATGCACCTACAAATTCTATGATATAAAATCCATGGTAATATTTGCTCTATACAAGCAAAAGTGCTTGTGATGATGTATACGTAAATTAAAAATTTGTAGTGCTAACATTTTTAAATAGTCTACCCATGTCATCGTAGATGGCTTAAATATTATCAGCAACATGTGACTCTGCCTTGTCCACATCGTTTCTCAAAAGTAACCTTCAAGTTGAAACACCTTAAACCACACACAGATATCTAGATAATAACGTTGAATTTTAAATTGAGAGAAGATACAAAACATAAAACAAGCATAAATTACTTTTTTTGAAAGTGTATGCTAAGCAATCCTTACATTACTTCTAATCACCAATTATATATTAGGTAAGTTGACTTGAAGCTCACCTGTGACATGCACAGCTCCACATCATTGCCTTTTTCGTTACACTTTGCCACTGTAAAGCATTTTACAATAAACAAACCAAATTAATTTCAAACAAACCGAATTAGAAAAGCATAAATTTGTAGCTAGGAGATAATTCTACATTTTTTATACGTAAAAAGTATTCGAACACGTAATCAAGTTCTTCTTCATTTTTATAAAATTTACTACTTTCAAGGTCTGCTCAATCAGTAAATATTTAGAAAAGAAAAAAGTATAAAGGATCATAAAATATGAATTAAATACTTCAAGTTGAGTGTATCTATTTGGAATAAATCTCAAACTAATGTTTTTAACTAATGGGTGAGTTCCACCAATACAGATGATTCTGTAGCAGCAGAGAAGTTAGGAACTGCATGTGACCAAAAACATGCTATACCAAATGTGGCGTAGATCTCATACTTTTCTCTATTGTTGTCCCCTGATTATGGCAAGCATTAATGTACATGTTTTGGAGTTAATAGACCATTATACATTCATGAATACAAAAAAAAATTCTTTGAAGTAACCTGGTTAACAGGATATAAACCGAAAGCCACAACACCGCTCAGGTTGAGAGGGTGGGCCTGAGCCGTCTAAGTTTCCCATGTCATACATATGCAGTGCTCAACCTGAAATAGTACAATGAAGATGGTTAAGCCGGTAATCAAGCTCAAGTATGAAATGATTAAAAGTGTAATTTCTAATTATCCTAGTTCTCGTATCATCATAAGTGTTGCCTAAGAGACAATTAACTTGATGCAAGCATCATTAAGTGTTATTCACATTATTACCTCGTGTTAAATGATCCATTTAAGTTTGAAAATGATAAGAGACCAGATAGAAAAATTCTGTTGCAACTTCTATTTCACTGTTAAACAATTCAGGATACATACACCTAAGTCAAAAATGTAAGGCAAACAAAAGTGTACACTAAATGATTTATGTTTTCCAAAATCAGGGTTAATATTATAAGCTACATTCATCTCAGTCAAGGATCTTAATATACTTCATATTTAGTTATTATTATCAGCCAGTCAAGGATCTAATAGTTAAAATGATATTAGAAAACATACCAATGCTAGCATCTTGAGGGACAAAATCATCTAAAATAGACTTAAAGTTCAAAAGCCAATTTCATATCTATTATTTTAATGATTTAAAGCATATGTGGTAACAATCAATAAATGCTTTTTAAATGATTGTTGAATAATTTGAATCTAATTAATTATATAGAAACCAATGATTGTTGAATAATTTGAATCTAATTAGTTATATAGAAACCAATAATTGTTGATTAGAGGTTATTAAAAATTAGGATAATTGATAATTATAAAAAAAATGAATATAGTCAAATTCTTGTTGAGGTAACTTTATTTAGAAATAAGTCAAATAGAGTTTAAATTTAAACGTACTAAAATATTCTAGAAGAATTTAATCAAAATTAGATATAAAATTTTAAATTTTAAACCACTAACATGTCTAGATACATTGAACCCACAAAAAAAGTCAATTCAATAAATGTTATTAACTCCAAATCGTTGACTTCCATATTATCCTCCAAATCAAAATTTGAATTTAAAATCAAGTTATTATCTACCCTCTAAATAAGAAAATAATAATTAACAATAATAATTAACAAACAAATGGATAGTACTGAACCACTATCATGATCCGAAATTCTATTGTCAAACATTAAGGATCAAACCATTAAACTCCAATAACATATATGATACTCAACCACTCTTCAAACAAAACAATAGAAAGGTGGAGCAAAGATTCAACAACATAATGAAATAAAAACAACCAAACACTTCTAATTTTCCACAAATTTATCTAGCCTAACAACAAATTACAAACACAACAATCATAATCCGATAATCAATCACAATATCAAACCCTTAAGCTCAAAAAACAACATTAACAAGAAAAAATCAATTATGACGAACATGAAACATTACATGGGTAGACCTATGATATAAAATTGTTTATGTCAATAACATAAATCGAGTGAATTTTTAAGATTTCTAAAAAACAATATAACAACGATATCAAATAATCTCATCAACTCGTGTCATATGTTTACACCAAGCAGGATAAATCATACTAATTAACATAAGAACAAAATAATTAAAATAACATGTTAAGAGTAAAGGATCAAACATACACTTCAAAAAATAATACGAATTCTAACATCCGTAAAAAACCGGGTTAACTAAACCCGCTTCGTTTATTAACCGAACATCCAGTTAAAAATTTCGTTTCGCATTTAATGTTTAAATTAATTTTCTACGATACATAATTAATAAATATATTAGAATATAAAATTTATAATTGAAAATTTATTAAAAATAATGAAATAAAAATAATATGCTGATGCCGGGTTTCGAACCCGGGTCAGCCGGGAACCTCAAAGACTTAACTCACACACATCCAACCACTCCGCCACTTGTGTTATTTGATAATATATCGAAACAATTAATACATATAACAAAACTTGGAATCAAACCCAGTCAACAGCGCGCCCATTTCGCAGTCGCCGGAAAATCCGACGATTTCGCCAATTATCGACGGTTACTTTTGACTTAACGTACGTATTAACGTCGCCATCGGTTATAACCGATGTCCAGTTCCGCGACATCAGTCATAACCGCCGGAGAAAGGCTGACCAATGAATCGAGACTAGAAACAGACCCAATTCAACTTGATTCTTCCCTATAAATGCACACCCTAGCCTCTGGTAATCTTTTCGCTCAAAATCGCACCGATTCTCGAATCAATTTCACTCGCCGGAACTTTTCTGCCATCACCGGACTTTCGCCAGAAAACCGAGTCTCACATCAACACGGTAAATACCTCGACTCTTCTGTTTCAATCCATTGTTAGACCATTACTAACATCAATCCATCACCCAGAATCAATCCCAGACGACGTTGCCGGATATTCTGTACTCGCCAGAAAATCGCTGGAATTTCCGAAATCACGCTGTTAATCGGTATGATCATCTAAACCTCCTGATAATCGTTACTCAGTAATTCAATTTCATATCTAATCAATCAAAACTGTTAATTGATCCGAACAGAGGGAGTTCACAAAACATTAGGTTAGTTTTTCCTCGTCGATCAATCCTCTAAACTCGTGCGCATTCAACATCATCAACCGAACGCACCCAATGTGAGTGAATTCTTACAAATTCCCCTTTTTATTCATGTTTTGGGGTGTATCATGTGTCACTTAAACTAATTCGCTTATTCAAACTCGTGCGATAACATATTATGATCTAAATTTAGAATGTAAATATTGTTTGTTATTATGTATTACATATTGTCAAGTTGTATGCAAATTAATTGTTAGGCCCATCAGTTCCTCGTGGGAAACGAGTTGAACACGCGTGCCTTAAAACTCATTCATTAGGCCCATCAGTTCGTAGAACAACGCGTGCCTCAAAACTCATTCATTAGGCCCATCAGTTCCTCGTGGGAGACGAGTTGAACAACGCGTGCCTCAAAACTATCTATTGTTGTATGTGTGTGCAATATTTAATATTAAGTGTTTTGTGAATAAATTTACATTTACATTTACTCATATGTGGTTATGCACTTTATTTTATAATCAATTCAATAAACACGTTTAAATGTTTTAAATAGGATTCACTCGCCAACTTTTTGTTGATCCAAAAACCATTTTTACACATGATACAGGTGGACAGGATGAAGCAAGGAACACATAGGAAAATGCCTTAGAAGAAAATAATGAAGCCTAGAAAGATGTATAGAACAAGTTGTATGATATGATTGTATGATTTCCTTTAAATTGTAATAATAAATATGAAACATTATAATAAATGTCATGAGCTTTGATGAAAACCCAATCATGCCCCGATCACCTTTTCCGCTGCGGGTCGGGGTGTGACAGATTGGTATCAGAGCTTTTGAGTATAGGGATATAGGATAGGTTATTAGACCCTTAGAGCCTACACTATAGTTGATTAGATTTTAATTGTTTATGTGGTTACATGCAAACTCATGATGTTTATTTCTTTCATATTTATTACACACACAAATACATGCAAACACTTTCAATATTACATTTTGTGATACATAGTGAATTTACTTACAGTCAAACATACATACTTATATACATATTCATCATACATATTTCAATGTTCACATATTCAAATCATCTTCATACTTCCGTTATTCAAGATTTTGTCGGATTTTTCATTTTTCAAATCTCATCAAAGTGAGTTCTGCGACGGGCATATAGTAACTGTAAAGGGTACCAGTACCGGTAGTCGGAACGTCCTGTCTAGGTTGGCATTCGTATAAATCCAATATAACGGACCAGTTTGCCTACCTGGGGACTAACGATGAGAGTACAAAGGACCTATTAGGCCAAAGCATGCAACACCAAACGTCGTTCGAACTAACCCCACTTTGAGGTGTCACCGTGTCCACACCTGGATACATTCCGAATATCATACGTTACATACATATTTCTCGATTTTCTCCGGGTTTTAGTGTACGTAACCAGGCTAACACATGCGAACCATATGAAAAACCCGGTAATCATGGGGGCCCACATGATTACGAAGGTGAAGTATGGCGGCATGCAAGGCCCAATTACGAGCAAAGCCCAAGACATCCTATGGATGTAGTAGATTTATTATTCTATATTTATTTTATAAATGTTCATTCCTAAATACGACACATGATCCCTAAAACATCCAACTCATACTCTTGATACGTATTCCTTGTAGATGTCTTCTAATTCCGCTCGTAGGAAGATGAGATCAGGAAAAGCCCGCGAGCACATGGCTGCCCAAATCGCTCAACAAATGGCTGCCGTAATATCCAACATTGTAGTTCAAGTTCAACAAGCCCTTACCACTAATCCCGTCAATCAAGAAGATCAAAATGTTGTCAACCCTCCCCCAATTACCACTAAATGCACCTTCAAGCATTTCAAATCCTGCGACCCTCCAAAATACGAAGGGACTGAAGGTGTCACCGCTCTCCTCCATTGGTTTGAAGAAATGGAAAACACTTTTCTAAATTGCGATTGCCCCGATGATCGCAAAGTGCGATATGCTACTGGTCGTTTACTTGGAATAGCACTTACATGGTGGAATACAGAGAAGGCCAAACGAGGTGTTGAAGATGCTATGACTTTGACTTGGGAAGAGTTGAAAGAAATCATGACTAGACGGTTTTGTCCAACAAGCGAAATCAAGAAATTGGAGGATGAGTTCTATTCTTTGAAACAAAAGGAAGGCGACCACACCACATACAACAAGAGATTCCTCGAGTTAAATCAAATGGTCCCCAACTTGTTCACTCCCCTCTACCGTTTGATCGAGCACTACATCCGAGGTCTTCCTTCAAAAATTCAAGACTCGGTAATAAGTACCACACCTGCAACTTTGGAAGCAGCAATGGAGTTAGCTACAGAGCTCACCGAGAACCGCATACGAAATAAAGACTTCAAGGAGGAGAAGAAGAAGGATAAAGCATCAACTGAAACCTCAAACTCCACCCAAACCGAATCCCCTTCTCAACCCATTTCTAAGAGAAAACGAGATGGGCAACTTTTCGCTGTCACCCAACGCAATCAACTAGCCTCACAAGCCGTACCCCTCCAAGCTATCCAATCACTCAAGTAGCACCCAACTCAACTTACCCAAATAAGAAACCTTACCTTGGACCTCACCCTCAATGCAACACCTGCTTTTATCACCATCCCTCTACCTTACCTTGTTGACTATGTGCGAATTGTGGACGCTATGGTCATTTGAGCAAGGTTTGCCGCACCTCTCAAAACCAAACCTCACCCCCTACTCAAAACATGATCCAAACATATCAACAACCCCAATACCCCATGTTCCCATATGTTCGAGCTTGTTTTAATTGTGGCGACCCTACCCATTTTAGAAACACGTGCCCTCGATTGGTTAACATCATAAACGCCCAAGCTCAAGCAAACCCAGTTAACCAAGCAAATCAAGAAAACCTAGCCACTAGGCCACCAGCAAGAGGAAGAGTTTTCAACATCAACGCCAATCCTGTTGAAGATAATGACGGCCCAAACGAACCACCCAACTAGTCTCCTTCACCAAAAATCAAGATTCAACTCCAACCGCTTAGTTTTTATGTTTTCTTTATGTTATCTCAATTTTCACGTATTTCAGTTATAAATTGGAAATTTATCCAAGAATCTTATGCGAATTACTATTTCAGTTTTGTTTTATACTCACTGATTTTAGCATTCATATCATCATACATCTCAACGTATTTCAATCTCATTATTTAAAGAAGTTGGGCTGTGTCTCACTTCTACATAGACTAACCTCTCCATCATAGCAAACGAGAGAGGTACTGTCACCATTCAAACATGTATACTATCAGAATTAAGATTCAAGCTTTGGTTGTTGTGTTTGTTTATGTTTTAGAGTCACATAGGACTAATCATAACTTACTGATAAAACCAATGAAAATTTGACGAGAATATGGTGGATACGCCGCTGGTACTTCCTATATATAAGTATTCTTGTCAAATGATCAGAGGCATTGTCAGGCGATTATGAGAAGTTCCATGTAGGATTTAGTAATGTCTTGGTTGAAGTTTGTTTTATACTCACAGATTTAGCATTCATATCATCTCATCATTTAAAGAAATTGGATTGTGTTCCATTTCTACATAGACTAACCTCTCCATCATAACAAACGAGAGAGGTAATGTCACCATTCAAACATGTATACTATCAGAATTAAGATTCAAGCTTTAGTTGTTGTGTTTGTTTATGTTTTAGAGTCACATAGGACTAATCATAACTTACTGATAAAACCAATGAAAATTTGACGAGAATATGGTGGATACGCCGCTGGTACTTCCTATATATAAGTATTCTTGTCAAAGGATCAGAGGCATTGTCAGGCGGTTATGAGAAGTTCCATGTAGGATTTAGTAATGTCTTGGTTGAAGTTTGTTTTATACTCACTGATTTAGCATTCATATCATCTCATCATTTAAATAAATTGGATTGTGTTCTATTTCTACATAGACTAACATCTCCATCATAACAAACGAGAGAGGTACTGTCACCATTCAAACATGTATACTATCAGAATTAGGACTCAGGCTTTGGTTGTTGTGTTTGTTTATGTTCTAGAGTCACATCATAGAACCAATCATGATTTACTGATAAAGCCAATGAAAATTTGACAAGAATATGGTGGATACGCCGCTGGTACTTCCTATATATAAGTATTCTTGTCAAAGGATCAGAGGCATTGTCAGGCGATTATGAGAAGTTCCATGTAGGTTTTAGTAGTAGAAGTTTTGTTTTAGGATATAACCTTATCTTTCCAAACATATCAAAACTCTTGCGCATGAAATCATACTTAGTGAATCAACTCTGTTTATCAATATTTTTATCGTAGGCATCAAAAAGCGATTCCTGTAGCAGGGTACTCAACCCTTACAAGGAACGTTACCGCCTCAAACAAAAATTTAAACTCTTACACCCTTCTAAGTATGTAACTGTCAAATTAAAACACCATCCTTTTGTGACAAACATGCCACTACTTAAATTTCGGGACGAAATTTCTAAAAGTAGGGGATACTGTAACATCCGTAAAAAACCGGGTTAACCAAACCCGCTTCGTTTATTAACCGAACATCCAGTTAAAAATTTCGTTGCGTATTTAATGCTTAAATTATATTTATATGATACATAATTAATAAATATATTAGAATATAAAATTTATAATTGAAAATTTATTAAAAATAATGAAATAAAAATACTATGCTGATGCCGGGTTTCGAACCCGGGTCAGCCGGGAACCTCAAAGACTTAACTCACACACATCCAACCACTCCGCCACTTGTGTTATTTGATAATATATCGAAACAATTAATACATATAACAAAACTCGGAATCAAACCCAGTCAACAGCGCGCCCATTTCGCAGTCGCCGGAAAATCCGACGATTTCACCAATTATCGACGGTTACTTTTGACTTAACGTACGTATTAACGTCGCCATCGGTTATAACCGATGTCCAGTTCCGCGACATCAGTCATAACCGCCGGAGAAAGGCTGACCAATGAATCGAGACTAGAAACAGACCCAATTCAACTTGATTCTTCCCTATAAATGCACACCCTAGCCTCTGGTAATCTTTTCGCTCAAAATCGCACCGATTCTCGAATCAGTTTCACTCGCCGGAACTTTTATGCCATCACCGGACTTTCGCCGGAAAACCGAGTCTCACATCAACACGGTAAATACCTCGACTCTTCTGTTTCAATCCATTGTTAGACCATTACTAACATCAATCCATCACCCAGAATCAATCCCAGACGACGTTGCCGGATATTCTGTACTCGCCGGAAAATCGCTGGAATTTCCGAAATCACGCTGTTAATCGGTATGATCATCTAAACCTCCTGATAATCGTTACTCAGTAATTCAGTTTCATACCTAATCAATCAAAACTGTTAATTGATCCGAACAGAGGGAGTTCACAAAACAGAGCCGACGATCTTTGCCGGAGTTCTGAAAAAGACAACCTGTTCCGGTACTTTCTTTCCCCAAACCCTCTCTGTTCATCACATTACAATCGCTTATAAAGTTCGTTAATTTAATTTAACAAGTAACAGTTGAATGATCGCCGTCTGTGTTCTTGAGCGAAGAAGACGAAGTTGATTATGGTTATAAGATTAATTAAAATCAGAATAATAAACGGGTTAGACACACAGTCCAGCGGTGGACTGTGTGCAAACATGAAACACACGTCTCGAGTTCGATCCCTATCACGACCCTATCCTCGGAAATAAAAATGTTTTTTTTAAAACCGAACCGGGTTAACTCACTGTAAGATGTTAAGTATAATAAAAATCAGAATATTAAACAGGTTAGACACACAGTCCAGCGGTGGACTGTGTGCCAAACTAAACCACAGGTCCCGGGTTCGAGACCTGTTGAGATCACCGGTTCGATACAGTTAAATCATTTTTAAATAAATGATTTTCGGATTAACTTAAAAGTGTATAAATATAATTAAAAACAGAAATATTTCGGGTTAGACACGTAGCTCAGTTGGTAGAGCTGCGTGCACGCGTACGAGAGGTCACCAGTTCGAATCTCACTCAGTGCAACAATATAACCGACCGAACCGGTCAACGGTCAACAGTCATGGTCAACGGTCAATGGTCAAAGTCAAAAAGTCAACATTTTTTTATATTTTTATTTATTTATTTAATTTAAAAATCAATTAAAAATACTTAAAAACAATGTTTTTAAAGTTAGAAAATAGCCTTAAACTCACAAAAATATATCCAAAAATCCTATTAAAATTGTTAATAAAATCCATTTATTTACCTTACTTTTTCGTTATTAATTAGGTTAGTTTTTACTCGTCGATCAAACCTCTAAACTCGTGCGCATTCAACATCATCAACCGAACGCACCCAATGTGAGTGAATTCTTACAAATTCCCCTTTTTATTCATGTTTTGGGGTGTATCATGTGTCACTTAAACTAATTCGCTTATTCAAACTCGTGCTATACCATATTATGATCTAAATTTAGAATGTAAATATTGTTTGTTATTATGTATTACATATTGTCAAGTTGTTTGCAAATTAATTGTTAGGCCCATCAGTTCCTCGTGGGAGACGAGTTGAACAACGCGTGCCTTAAAACTCATTCATTAGGCCCATCAGTTCGTAGAACAACGCGTGCCTCAAAACTCATTCATTAGGCCCATCAGTTCCTCGTGGGAGACGAGTTGAACAACGCGTGCCTCAAAACTATCTATTGTTGTATGTGTGTGCAATATTTAATATTAAGTGTTTTGTGAAAAAATTTACATTTACATTTACTCATATGTGGTTATGCACTTTATTTTATAATCAATTCAATAAACACGTTTAAATGTTTTAAATAGGATTTACTCGCCAACTTTTTGTTGATCCAAAAACCATTTTTACACATGATACATGTGGACAGGATGAAGCAAGGAACACATAGGAAAATGCCTTAGAAGAAAATAAAGAAGCCTAGAAAGATGTATAGAACAAGTTGTATGATATGATTGTATAATTTCCTTTAAATTGTAATAATAAATATGAAACATTATAATAAATGTAATGAGCTTTGATGAAAACTCAATCATGCCCCGATCACCTTTTCCGTTGCGGGTCGGGGTATGACACGAATAAACGTTAACTTTGAAGAAAACAGTACATGCAAAGAAAAGTTTTTCTCTTTCTCTTACAATAATGGAAAAATAAAGATCAAAAGTAAGATTCAATCGAAAAACGATTTACAACATATTAAGATTTATTGAAAAAACAAAGATCTTTAAAACCATAAAAAAATCAATTGATACAAACTTATAAACCCCAAAAAGAATTAATCGATACAAAATTTTTACCATACAAAGAGTAATTCTATGGAACAACGAAAAAAAAATCGGAAGATGATACAGATTACATATCTTGATGGAACTGATTGCATATTCAAAACCTAAAATCACATATTACAACAAAATAGCATACCAGTTGAAATATAAACACAGATCAACGAACATAATGATGAAATCAAGAGGTTTAATAAAAAAAATGAAGAAGTAAACCGGAAATCAAAACATTATTTGAGAAACATATACCTTCGGATTGTTTAATTGGAAGAGAAAGAGAGAAACCCTAATCAGCGTGGTGAGATTGTGAGGTAAAGAATGAAAAGAGCCGGGTTATAAGTTTATACATGATAGCAATTTTAACCCATCTTAGTCAAGTGGATAGTTCAAATAGGATACACCAAAGGGATTTCTAGTGATTTTTGGCCGGGAAATAGAGAATAGAGTCCCTAAATGGATGCCATATGTTCCCTAGGTATGAACTTTATTAGGTAGAATAGATTTCAAATGTGTTTATCAATCTATTATTTTTAATCGATAGAAACAGAAACTTTAATAACCTGCATATTCTCTCTTAACTCTAAAAAGTTAATTTTCACTTTATATTCAACATATAACTCTAAATCACTAATCATCTATAGTTGGGCTTCAGATATCAAGTTTTAAATCAAATGGGTAATGATTCATTCATCAAAATTGTTCAAGAAGAATAACACTCCAAAGTTTCTTATGAATCATATGAAGTAAAAAAAGTTATAAATGGTTGATTGTTGAATAAGCATGTGAGAACGTTGATATCACAAACAAGGAAAGCCTGTGACAAATTAAAATAGTGCAAATACTCAAATTTAAATTGATGAAGGGAAAAAGTTTTCCTTGACAAAGAAAATTTGAACGTGACACAATAAATCAAGTCAAGTGAAAAATTGATAAGAAACAAACATTATTGTCTCAATACTTTTCATAAGTAATCAATCATATACTAATCAACTCCATTGATGCATAAGTTGCCAGTTGTCGTCTGCTTGAGACCAGAATGTTTCATTGTGTTTAGAGAAAAAAGCTCCATTCTTAGAAATCATCCAATAACATCTATTCATGTTAAACAAATTCCGGCCACACATCTTGTATATATCTTTGTCAAAAACATTGAATGACATGCTCTTTAGTTTAAGTGTGTCTGTTTGAAGCCATCCGAACCAACAATCATACCTATTTTCCCCGAACAAATCCTTACGGAATTTCCATGTGAACATGACTCCGGGTCGAAGTACAGTTGGTGCATTAGGGGCATTACACTGGTAAATTATAGTTTCAACATCTACATCTGTAATGTAGATTCTATATGGTTCAAGCCATTTGCTCGAAGGTGGAGTTTTGACTTCCGAAGAAGTATCAAAACTGCTAACCAAAGAAGAAAAATGTAACATAAGATAAAGAAGAAAACACCATGTCGCTAAGAATTTCATGGCTTTAAAAAATGATGCTTCGATACTTTCATGTCCAAAGTTACACAAGTATATATAGGGATTGTGGGAAACATTACACCCCAAATTAATGAGTTTGTTAGGAAATTAGGAGGCACAAATTTAATATTTGTAAAATTAAAGAATGTTTTAATGAATAAGCATTAATGTTTATATAAAGATTTTTACTAACACGGTTTAAAAAATATATCTGATTACGGGGATAGAATTATTTTATTTAATGTTTCTATATTAATTGATTGCTACTTGATTTAAATTTAAATAATTAAACAGAATGCAAAAAGATTGATACTTAATTGTGTCCAATATGATTGGCAAAATTAAATGTGTTAAATCATATTTATAGGATTACACAAAATTATATGGTTCATGTACAATTACGACATGGGCCAATAGGTATTAGTTTTTTGGTTTTATATTTGCCTACACAAAAAGTTTTGAAGTAAATGAATTTGTTTTAAAGAAGTCAAGTAGTTTGTAACTAATACATGGCTAAAGTTATTCTAAAAACTCTTTTAAATTTTGAAATGATACAAACAAATAGATCACAAAATATATCATGGTACTACTGAAGAAAAGAATTACAATGAGTCGTAAAAAAAGACACTGTAACGAAAAGAAAAACAATGTTGCCAAATAAAAAGATACAATAATCTAAACAAAAATTCTAAAATCTGCTAGCTTAAAATCCAAAGCAAAACTTAAAATATAAGATCGTATAGTTCGACGAAACGGTTTCAATATCACTAGAATGAGTTCAATCGAAGTCTGTTTAATATCCATCCTACGACTTCCTATTTTCAAAGACTATATATTTGAATATTTTCATCAAAATATTTACAGAAAATTATGCTTTAAAACTTCTAAATAATATAATAATAAAGGATATAAACATACTCCAACCAATCAACAACTGCTTTAAAATAGTGTTTCTTCAAATAAGATTGAGATATTCACACCCACCTGTCTTCTATACATGTATAGATCTACACGTGTCATATAGACAGCAACTTTAAAATAAGAGTATGAGGTGTCATATTTTACCTGGCTCCTGGACCATATGAAGTGTGTAGGTTGTATACTCCATGTGAGTTTTTTTAGCCATATACACGTAGTATAGTGTTTTTTTCAAACATATTTATATTATATTTATTGTTTTAATAAGTTTTATGAAAATTTAGCTAAAAATATTTTTTAATATAAACCCTTGTTAATTAATCGAGACCAAACTATCGTATAATTTGTAATCAACCAAACAAACATTGCAAATATTAACAATTGAAACTATATATATATAATCCGGAACTATTGCGGCGCTCGTAGTGGTGGAGGTCGCCACCAGCGGCAAGTATCATATTGACGTCGCGGTCAACCAACCACATAAGTGTGTTCTCGAGTCGGTTGATCTGACGAGAATGCCGTTGTGACTCTTGAGCAAGCCTCTCGGGCAGGGCAAGTGTGCCAATAGTCAGCCTCACAGCTTTATAAATGGTGAAGGATGTTATAGTGGCTCTTATGGTTGAGGATTTTTTTCACACGAAGGAGAGGTAATTGAAGGAATCCCATGCCTAGTAAGTTTCATACGAAACTATCGGTTTAGAACGTTCCTCGTACTCCAGATTGTTTTGTTTCAAGTACCAAGGTTGATGCATGAATTCGTATTCCACCTCCGGATTGCTATTTCCATGTAAGGAGGAGGTTGACCCCCGTAAACATACTTCGAATTGCATTATTATTTTCTAAGGTATGCATTCTTGTATATTTGTTACTAAATGGTTCTTTTGTGTAGGTATGCACTAAATCATATAATGAATTCATTCAAATTTTTCCTTCAATTTGTTTACCACTAATTTCAATATAATATTTTCATGAATATGTTTAGGTGCATGAGGAAAAGAAACAAATCACCATGTCATGTTGTTTTCAATTGATTTTGATTCCGGTGGTATACAAAAACCTTTTGGTTGTCATTAGATTTTGTTTTTGAACCACATTGTTCAACTCATCATGTTTTGAATATGTCGACATCTCCACCTTTATCATTTGTAAGTTGTATTGAATGTGTGCGGATGTCGACGATTTGACTAAATAGTGTTTCGAACCTCTAATCAAAATTTTATTGTTGTTTCATCTAAATCCATATATGTGTGTGTGTTTTATAACTTTAAGACTAGTGTAGTAATGGATAGTTTCTAAGTCGTTAGTATATGATTGGTTTTATTGTTTTATATAACCTAATGTAAAATCCTTTAGATATTAAGAAAGATAAACTCAATTTCATCATCATCATCATACCCCATTCTCTAAATTCATATTAGCATAGAGTAGTAGTGTAGATTTGAGCTTTCAAACCATTCCACAGATCAAAATGCCGAATCAGACATCGTCATAAAATTTAAAAAAACTGAAGCAAAAATACAACAAAACTGTACAATAGCAATCTAGCAAGAAACAGACTGAACAACGAGCCACGAAAAAGGAGTATCCAGATTTCTCTCTTGTGGAGGCTACATACATATGTCCATGGTTAACCGAACCGACCCACTAAATACAATCGATCATATAAGTGAGTTAATCCTTGACTCTTTGTATAACCCACTGACCCATACGCTATCTCTACAACCCCTCTCATACGTAATGGTATCTCGTGTCTCCAAAAAACCAAACTTGTGGTTTCCAAGTTTCCTTTTCGGCTAAACTCTATAAACCCATGACCTAATGGTGTGGTGTTTGCCCCTCACAAAAGCGGTGTATGTTCAAATCCTTATAAGTGCAAGGTTAGATAGTATTTAGGTGTAAATAGTTATTGAAAAACACTAAAGTATATTTTAAAAGATCAAAATGTGTCGATAACTACATACACATAAATTATATGCGTCTTATAGTATACGGGGTTGATGCTTATTGGGTTCTAAGTACGAAAATTATTAATGTTTTCCAAATTCCTAATCACAAGGGTGAGATAATACGTACGTTAGTTCATCAATGTTTACAATGGGGATAATGTTTCATCATTTGATCCATTAATTACATATATGAGAAAATTGTTTAGGGAGCCCCATGATGTTTTTGATTGCATGGTATTTGAGATGTAATGTCGTGTAATAACTATTGTTGTTGAACATCGTTCGGAAGAACAAGTCATTCCATAAGTTTGATTCTAAATGTTGTAAGGCATTTAAGATCAAAGGTTTAAAGACACTTTTGAAAAAGAAAAAAATCAAATTAAAGAAGTTGTGGCTTTAGTTTTTTTTTTCAGATTAGTTTTGGTGAAGAAAATATTTTTTTATCAATCCATTTTTTGTTTTTCATATTTTTTTATTCATTCAATCCATTTTTTAACTAATCAACGTTATAGTTTTTTTACCGACTCTTGGTGATTTTATTTTTCACTCAACCAATGTGAAAGAAAAAAACTTAAATAATGAAATAAGAAACATAAAATAACTAATCCAACATTAAATTTGACTCGCTACCAGTTTTGATATCATAAAAAATGAAAATAAAAATAATCAAACAAAGTCGGTCGTAAGAGTCTAATTATCATATATAATCAAAAATAAAAATGTGAAATAAAAGCGAGTCACCACCAGTCTTAATATTAAACAAAATAAAGTTTTAATACAGATTCATATTAAAAAAACACGTTTATTGAACGAGGACGACCATTTTTATCTCGTTTTGATAAATGTAACACTAGATTTATCGCTGTTGATTATGTAAAATAAACATTATTATGAAAGTTTTAATTTATTCTAAAAAACTATGAAATTCTGCCCTTCAATCTTTTAGTTCGACTTTTTGTTCCATCAAAGAATTATGAAATTGCAAACAAAGTCGACGAAGTCAACATTAAAACTATGTAATTCTCCTACTACATATATTACACATTAAATAAAAGATTTCAATCTTTATGTTTGATCATAAAATGATGAAATCACAAACAAAGTCTACGAGGATCTCAATCTTTATGCTCGAGTGCTAAGGTGCCTGTACCACAAAAGTGTTAAAAGTTGATGTTAAATAAATATATGATGTATAACAACCCGTATAAAACACGGATTCTAAGCTAGTTTATAATATAATATGATACAACTTGAATCGTTGTATATAATCGCCTCGAGTGTATGTAAGTACGGTCGCTAAAAGCTTAGATCTAGTCAAGCTTAAATTTTAAGAGTTCATTTGTGTTTTCTACCTATTTTATTGTTTAATCAACCAAAAACATTGTTTACTTAATACTTTCTATATAAAATTTCAATTGTTTTAATCAACCTATTATTTTAATCAATTAAAACAGAAACTTTCAAAACTTGTATATTCTTTCTCTTCCCTCTAAAAAGCTTCATTTTCACTTTATATTCTTCAACACATAACTCTGAATCACTAATTATAGGACACAAATTATATTAGATCATTTAAATATCATCTAGTCATCTACACTGATAGTTGGGCTTCAGATATCAAGTTTTAAATCAAATGGGTAATGATTCATTCATCAAAACTGTTCAAGAAGAATAACACTACCATAGTTTCTTATGAATCATATGAAGTTAAAAAAAGTTATAAATGGTTGATTGTTGAATAAGCATGTGAGAACGTTGATATCACAAACAAGGAAGGCCTGTGACAAATTAAAATAAGTGCAACATGTTGGCGAATACTTGAATTTGAATTGATGAAAGGAAAAAGTTTTCCTGGAGAAAGAAAGTTTGAATGTGACACAATGTATCAAGTCAAGTGAAACATTGATAAGAAACAAACATTATTAAGTCTCAGTGCTTTTCATAAGTAATCAATCATATACTAATCAACTCCATTGATGCATAAGTTGCCAGTTGTCGTCTGCTTGAAACAAGAACGTTTCATTGCGTTTAGAAAAAAAGGCGCCATCCTGAGAAATCTGCCAATAACATCTATTCATGTTAAACAAATTCCGACCACACATCTTGTATATGTCTTTGTCAAAAACTTGAATGACATGCTCTTCATTATCGGTTCGTCAAGTTAAATCTCATAAGATCAATTAGTAATTCGATCCAGATTAGGATTAACCGAACCAAATTGAAAACAAAAGAAACCCAAAACCGAAAATTTATCCTGAAAAAACAAAACCAAAAAAATTTATAAGTCGTGACATGCCCAAAAGGTACCGACACATATTTTACATTGGTCGGAAACAATGACAACGAATATCATTACCAATAATATTCGATTGGAATTGGTTTCATTCGTCATGACACGGCCACGTCACCGGCACTCACTATAGCGTAGGATACAAAAAATTGACTACGATGAGAGCAATTTTGTTTTCAATATTGTTCGACTAGAATTGGAACGAAATTTATGCCAGATACCATAAAAATGAATGTTGGTACCGCCATCGAAGTTGTTGTTCAGACTGTATCATTTTGTTTTGCCACGGTAAATAACAAAAATATTACATTTATATTTGACCTATTTGATTTTGAACAACACTTTTATTAAACAAACATACAAACAAGTATGTGGAAATGTTTCCGAATTAGAACAACTAAAAGTGTAAATGCCATCAATTTATATAATATTAAAAAAATTAATTGTGAAGTAACTTTGATAATATGTATGTTTGTGTTTTTAGTATTTGTAAATTAGCACTCACAATTCGGTTTCGAAAAAGACCTTATATCTAGACGAAAATTAAAAAAAGGATTGCCTCAACTCTCAACCGTGTACTTGAAATTTTATAATAAAAGTTATAAGAGAAAAATAAATATGTTAAAAATTAGTTATTTCAATAAAATAACAATAATAAGTTAAAGTTAAAAAAATTAATAAATCAATCATCTGTTTTTTATTGCTTAGACTTTGCAAAGACTCTACAATTGAGAACATGCATGTTGACACAATCATATGCAACGGTCGTATATGAAAAAAAAAACACCAAAAGAAACTAAATAAAATCAAATAGTACCCATCCTATGCAGAAACGTACACAACTCATTTTAGCATACACTCCCTATTTTTAGACCTTCCGTATTCGAGCGTTTTTCGGTATCATAACCCACCATAACACCCCATGAGAGATTATGACTACATATGACTTTAAAAGGGCACATATATTTTTATGTAGAATAATAGTTTTTATATCACCATTTCATTTATTTCATGTTTTATACTTGTATTTTATATATTTATGTCTACATTTCGTATACTTATAAGCAATAATTTTAGCTCACGATTGGTTTTAGTTAGCAACAATTTTAGTACAAGTTTGGTTTTAGTTATTAACGAAACTGAAAATCAACAATCTAACAAAATAAATTGAACCAGTTGGTTAATAAAATAGATTAACTGATGACTTCGATTTCAGTTGGACTAATCACAAAACTAACCGAGCTGTGTACACTCCTAGCAGTGTTTGTGTTCTCGGCACATCCCGTGGGCATCTTTCTTGATAAATTACAAGTTTTGTCCTTTATGTTAACACCCTTTTTCAGGCGGTGTCCTTTGGCGCTAAAATTGGCGAGTTTTGTACTTAACATTTCAAAATCGTGCACTTTATGTTCTTTAGCACTAACCCAATTAGATTTTTTAGTTAAATCAGATTACACAAGGGTGTTATAGTCTTTAAATTAAAAAAAATATTTTTAAAAATTATTATCATTATTATTATATTAGTTATATCTGTAGCGGTCTCTCTCTCTACCACTACTATTGTCTCTACCACCACCACCTCTCATCACTCCCACCATCAAATCTCTCTTTTTCTCTCGCCTTCACCCACCACCTCCATCAACACACCACTACCACATCAACCACCCGTCACCCACCCACTTCCCACAACCACAAACACCCTTCACCCACCACCCAACGTCGCCGCAACCAAAGATCCCAACGTTGGCCCTAACCCACCACTACAACCACCCATCACCCACCGCCGCCATCAACCCACCACCTGTGTCGCCGCAACAACCAACCCTACCATATCATCGGATTTTCGAGAGACAGAAGAGATATGGGAGTTTCAGATTGTGTTAGCGAGAGAAAAAGAGATAGGGAGTTTCGGATTTGAGAGCGAGAGAGAAGAGAGTTTATATATCCTTTTTTTGTTTTGTACAAAATAGTCCCTGATTAAAAGTTCTTTACACAATAGTTTTTTAGAAGATGAAATGACAAAAGCGCCTTCATTAAATAAAAAACTCGTCATTTTAGCGCTCAGGACACCACTTGAAAAAATGATGTTAACATAACTTGTAAGACTGCGAGGTGTGGTGGGGTTTGGGTTGACATGTGGCGGAGATGAGCTCCACCAGGCCACCAAAAAAAGTGGGGTGTGGGAGCGGCGTGGATGGCCATGTGGATATTATATATATATATATATTATATTATATATATATATGTATATATATATATATGGGGAGGTTCATTTGAGAAGAATCTTCTTATAAGAAGAAAAATAAATTAATCTAGACCCTATATTTTTTTAAACAATGCTTGTGATCAAGGTATGATTTTTATCCACTTTTAATTAATGTTTTAATTAATAAGGGTATAATAAACAATTTGATATAGAATGCTAATAAATATAATAAAAGTTACTCAAATCTCATTAATGTTGTCACACCCTGACACGCAGCGGATATGGTAGTCGGGGCATGATTGAGTTTTCATCAAAGCTCATGACATTTACTATAAAGTTTCATATTTATTATTTCTCTTTAAAAAAGAAGTTACAATAGACATACAAGCATAACATGTTCAAATACACTTTCATTACAAACTAAAGTATTAAACAAAAATCATACAATTACAAAGGGAAAACTAAACTAAATGTCCATTCCAAAGCATTAACTTGTTTATTCTTCTAGGCCATCCTACGTGTTTCTTTTCTCAACTGGATCACCTGTATAAAAATAGGGTTTTTGGGTCAACAAAAGTTGGCGAGTGAATCTTATGAAAACATTTGAACGTATTTATTATATTGGTTATAAAAAGGTGCATAACCACATATGAGTAAATGTAAATGTAAATTTAATCACAAAACACATAATATCAAATAATGCACAAGCACACACACCAAATGATGAACAATGAGATCAAGGCTCAATCAAACGGAGCCGATCTAATGAGGCACACGATGTTCAACTCGTCTCCCACGAGGAACTGATGGGCCTAATGAATGATTTGCACGCAACTTGACAAAATGTAAACACGCATCACAACAATCAATATTTACATCATAAGTTTAGGTCATATAATGGTAATGGCACAAGTTTGAATAAACGAAATAATTAAAGCGACACATGATACACCCCAAAACATGAATAAAAAGGGAAATTTGTAAGGATTCACTCACAGTGGGTGCGTTCCTTGATGACGATGAATGCGCACGAATATTATGATTCAACCGACGAGGGAAAAACTAACCTAAATAATAACGAAATGATTCGGTAAATAAATAAATTTTATTTGAGATTAATATTTTTAATTAGTGCTCTTAACGGGATTGTTAGATTTATTTTCGTGAGTTAAGGAAATTTTCTAACTTTAAAAATCTTATTTTTAAGTATTTTTAATTAATTTTTCAATTAAATAAATAAATAAAAAGAAATAAAAAGGTTGACTTTTTGACCGTTGACCGTTGACCGGGTCTTGACCGGTCAGACTGTGTTTTCTTTGCGCTGAGTGAGGTTCGAACTCGTGACCTCTCGTATACGTGCACGCAGCTCTACCAACTGAGCTACGTGTCTAACCCGAAATATTTCTGATTTTAACTATATTTATATACTTACTGGTTTAAATCTGGAATTTAATTAATTAAAAAGGTTTATACTGGCTTGAACCGGACGCGTACCACATGTCTCGAATCCGAGACCTTGGCTGTAACTTGCACCCAGCCCGACCAACTGGGCTGGGTGTCTAACCCATCAATATCCGGAATTATACTATATTTATATACATGTTGAAGGATGATCTGAATAGGTTTTAAAAAGGCTTGGTTTTATTTCAGAAAGTCGAAACATGTGTGGCTCGAACCCGGGATGTATGCTTTATAATTGCACACAGTCCACCGCTGGACTGTGTGTCTAACCCGGTTAAAGTACTGATTTTAATTATACTTAACATCTTGCAGCATGTTAGCGTATTTGGTTTAAAGAAAAAAAAGGAAGCGGTTATTATTAATATGAATCTGACCGGACTCGAAATCGGGACATGTGCTTTGTAATTGCACACAGTCCACCGCTGGACTGTGTGTCTAACCTGGTTAAAACATCAAGATTAATTATACTTATTTTATAGGTAAAACTTCATCTTCTTCCTAGACATTACCCAGAAACAAAATTCGACTGTTATCTATATCTTATCAATTCTGGTTACTGGTTTACGAACTAACGGAATTAAATACGAACATAAAAAAGTTTTAAAGGTTCATACCCACTGGAGAACAGAACTTTGATGATCCCGGTGACCAACTCCGGCGAGTTCCAATTTTTCCGGCGAAGCTTAACTTGCGACAGATGCTCTACAGGGAGTTTGAGGTGTGTGTGGGTGATTTCTGTCTGAGTTCTAGAAGTCCTATTTTAGAGTAAGGCAGTAATGGAATGGATTCTTCGGTTCTTCCGGCGAGTAACTGAGAATTCCGGCGAACAGAGGAAGTGTTTTGAGGAAACAGATAGTTTGAAGAGAGATTTGCGAGAGTGTGAATTCTAATTGAGTCCTGAATTCTATTATTTATAGCTGACAGTGGAAGCTTGAATCGAGTTTCAATTTTTGGTGGAAATCGGTTACAATGGAAATGATTGATAGCTTAATTGAATGAGATTGATTCGGTTACAAGACCAGGTTTATGATTGGAATAGTTTTGTTCCATCAATTGCTTCAAAACCGCAATTTGTTCACTGCTAGATTTAAGCGCGGTCGTTACTGGGCGGTTTTTCCTTTGAATGTCAGATAAAGAGGAATGAGCTTATAAGAGGTAATTTGTCTCGGGTTTAACAGATGTTGTGTGTGTGGTGTAGTGGTGCTGTGAGTGTGTGAGCATGCGGGAGACCCGGGTTCGATTCCCGGTTTCCCCATTTCTTTCTATTTTAATTTTTGATCTATTATTTTAAAGGTTAATTTAACTTACTTATTGTTTTATTTATAAATTATGGTTTAAATTATAATAACATTTATTAATTGTGACAATTTAAAATAATCGGCACTAATAAATACGCAACGAACATATAACCAACACTTGATTAATAAACGGTGCGGGTTTTTGATACCCGATTTACACAAATGTTACAAATGTTATCATAATTTTTTTCTTCATCACCATTAATGTGTTGTGGCCTACACCAATTTTATTAGGAGACAAAATTATTTAAAAGTATTGTATCCTACACATATTTTATTATGAGTCGTAAAATTATTTAAAATTGTTGGGGTCCTACACATTCTGTACCCTACACCAAAACATTATTTTTATGGTATATGAAACTTTGTTTTTATGGTGTAGGAAATATTGAATATGTAGGATCATGTGCGATTGTTTTTATTGTGTAAGGTGCACAACTATTTACTAGGATAAACTCATTAAATAATTATGGTTCATTAACTAATCTAAATATTAAAAACAAAGGATAGAGCTATTAAATGATTTGTTTAAATTACCTTTGTATCCTTTATTCTTTTTATTTTTAATTTGTAATTTTTTCTCATTTGAACTCTTCAAAATATATATATTATATATATATATATATATAATTTTTGCCTTCTATAAATAAAACACACCACTATATTACTAAAAAAAGTTACATAAAATCCTAATAAATTTAAAAAACAACTTAATAATAAATCCTAAAAATTAGAAAACTTCATAAATCCTAAAAACTAAAAAATTACAAAGTACGATAAATATTAAAATGGGGAACCCAACGAAATTCCGGATTGCCATCGTGCCTATACTCGATTTTGGCGATCTTCACTCGATCGTCATGGCTAAGGTCGCTCGCAGGGACACGACTAAAGCATGATTTAAACCAATCCAGCTTCGATTTTAGCTCATGCCACTTATATTGACACACGTTCAAGTTGTGATGAGAGTTTCCAACATGTTGTTGGTATTGACGAAACGCTTGTGTTCAGTACGCGGTTTGACCACGACTTAGCGCACGTAGTGCATCAACGATTGACGTTACTAGCGCTATCTCCTCCTTCGCGGTCCAGGTAACCATTTTTTTGGTTGGTTTTGGATGTGGATTTGTGTTTGAAGAAAGTAGATGTGAAAAAAATGATGTTTGGGATGGGTATTTATAGGTAAAAAATAGTAAATTCTTTTTTTAAATTTGAATTGGTTAGACAAAACTGCCCAAACGGTCTAATTCAGCGACCCAATCCTAACCAGCCACGTTGTCGCCTCAACCCGCCCCACGCCAGGCACCATGGCCACGCCAGTGAGGCAACGCCGCTACCCACATTGACTCGGTATGGCTAAAGCGACGTTCATTAACTACCCACGCCCCCAACCCAAACCCACACCTAGCGGTCTAATATATTTTAGATATTATTGTTTATTTATTCCATAAATTGAAAAGTAGAGATCTTTAGGTACTAGGTTTTCATCGGCAGGCGACCGCATGCTACACCAACCGCTCAAGCCCTACTTCTTCATTCCCCTTCGTTTATATACACATCTTCAGATCCATTATCGTCTCTAATTCTTCCTGTTTTCACTAATAATCTGCCTACACCTTCAACCTCATATCCCTCTGTTTGGTACGTACCATCATCTTGTTTTCTTTAGTATTCTCGTTGCTTTTAGCACATCATACCTTCTGGGTTTTCGTCAAATCTATCGATGAGTTTGAACAGCCGATAGATTTATATAATTAGTTCTAGTTTTGGGTCCCCCTTTTTTTTTTCAAAATTAGGGTTTTGTTTGATGAATTTGGTTAAAAGTATTGATATGATTTCTGTTTGGGGGCGATCTAGATTTAGTGGTTTTTTTTTTTAATTTGGGTTTATTGTATGTATATTAATATGGGAATTAGGCTACTGTTTAAGACTTTAATTTGTACTTTATAAATGTTAAACTGAAAATACAGGAGATGCATGTGTTAGCATATAGTGACTTAGGTTGGTGGTTTGATTGTTGTGCTTTATGGTTTTGCTTGTTTATTTTTTTGTTTTGTTAAAAAGGTTGAAATAAAGATAACAACTTGTTTGAGTTAATGAATGGAACTTGGAGTTTCGCATGGTTTAACCGGAACTGAATAAACCAAGCAAACCGATTGAAATCTACGGTTTGTAAGGAGATTAGGAGAAAGTAGCCTCATCGGCCGAATCAGACTAATTATTATAGGACAGTATATATTAAAAGTAAAGTTTTTAATTTGTGTTGATAAGTATAATGCTGCATTGAAGTGTGCTAGGCTGGTAGCGAGCAGCCACGTGTTTGTTTCTTGAATTTGGGGGATGTTTATATGAATTATTTGCCTGTTATCTCTTGTTAGTCAGACTTATTTTTATGCGTTATATTGTTTTTGAAAATTGAAACAAAAAAATTGAAAGTTTCATCGATGTTGCTTAAATGGATGTACCTGTATTCTGAGTTTAGATATCAGAAGATGTGCTTTGTTTAAGTGCTTTTAGTTTACGCTCTTAGCAAGTGAAGTATGACGATTTTTGGTAATTTGAGGAAAAAAACATTTTTTAAAGAATTTCATTTTAAGACTATTGCTATTTGAAATTTAAGTTACAGGCTGTGTTCACTTTCGTTTAGAAGCGTTTTATATATTTTTGTTTTGCATACTGAATATGAGAATTATGTAACAATGTTTTTTTGTTTTGTTTTTATGAACTCTATAGATGGTTTTTTATTAACTCGCATTGATTTAGTTGCTGTAGTTTTAGATTACTTCAATCATGTTTGGGCGTGTTCCTAAGAAAAGTGACAATTCAAAGTACTATGAAATTCTTGGTGTTCCTCGAACCGCAACTCAAGATGAATTAAAGAAGGCATACCGAAAATCCGCCATAAAGAATCATCCCGACAAAGGTGGAGACCCTGAGAAGGTAAAACTTTATCATTTGCCTGCCATTTTCTCTTTGCATTAACATATGTAACAAATATTAATAGTTGAATACGGAAGTTTTTTTATCATTGTGACTTCAACTCAAATTACCTTAAACTCATAATTAGTTTTTAGTGCTTGGATAAAGTGATTCTGATTATGATAACATATGTTGAAGTTATTGGTTTTGAATAATTAGTTTTTTACTGGTTACAACAAAACTGATTACCAAATGGAAAATTCTATTAATTTAGCTTTTTTTATATTTTTATAATGTCTTGAAACACATTATTCTAGTTGATGGAAAATAGTTTGTCAGAAGATAACAAGAGAAATGCCATTTTAGTCTCCGAGGTTTGGCCTGTTTTGCGACATTCGTCTAAAGGTTTGTTTTTTTACATCTGGATCCAAAAAGTTTGTAATCTTGCCATTTTGATCTGGCTTGTGAACTCCATTTATTTTTCTGCGATAAGTTAGGGTATTGCTGTCTTTTTAGACAATTTTTAAGTAAACTAAAAACACTATAAGAAACAAAGATCCACCTTTGTTGACTATATTCCTTATAGTGTTTTTTGTTTAATAAAAAAATGTCTAAAAAGACAGCAATACCCCTGACTTAACAGAGAAAAATGCATTGCGTTAACAAGTCGGATGAAAATGGCAAGAGTTCAAACCTTTTGGATCCAGATGCGGAAAACAAACCTTTGGACGAAATTCGCAAAAATGGCCAAACCTCATGGATGAAAATGGAATTTCACTCTTTTAACAAATATATAATGATGTACATTTTTGGTCATTTGATCCATTCGTCACTTAAATAGTCAATAAAACATATCTGATTTTTAACATCAGAAGCATATCCAAACAAGATACCCAAACATTTGAACCACATTTTTCTTATAGCTGATTGTCTGATACCATTTAAACAACCTTTGGTTTTATCTCTAAACTCTTGTTGCTTTTCAGTTCAAAGAATTATCCCAAGCATATGAAGTTCTTAGTGATCCGGAAAAGCGAGAAATTTACGACGAATACGGTGAAGATGCTTTGAAAGAGGGCATGGGAGGGGGCGGTAGCTCTTCTGGAAACCCATTTGACGTTTTTGAGCAGTTTTTACGTGGTGGTTTTGGAGGTGGTTTTGGTGGTGAGAATTCATTTATCCCGCTTTTGTATGTAAATTTTTTGTTCATTTTTTCCGGATTAATCACCAGTTATGCAATTGTTTTATATTTAAGGTGGTGGAAGTTCAAGAACCAGGAAGAAACACGGAGAAGACGTAAAACAAGTTCTTAAGGTTTCTTTAGAGGATGTTTATAACGGCACTACCAAAAAGCTTTCTCTATCGAGGAATATATTGTGCAAGAAGTGTAAAGGGTACGTCACAAACTCTCCTTTCATTGGCGGTTAAAATATTTGTATAATTCTGATTAATTTACCAATAGAGTGATTAAATGTATAAAAATCAACGGTTTTAAGCTGGAAACCAGTCTAACAAGACAAAAGTTGCCTGACGTGTATTAATGTTTGCAAGTAACAAAATTTTAAATTATTTTTTTAAAGAAGTATTTTCTAGAGTAAACTACACAGGATGGTTTTTGTGGTTTACCAAAATTTTGGATTTGGTCCCTAGCTTTCCAAAAGTAAGCAGAAGGTCCTTGTGGTTTGCTTTTTTGAAACGCATTTAGTCCACAGCCAACAAATCTAAAGGTTTTAGCATGCCCAAGTTGGGGACTAAATCTGTTACTAAGTGTAAACCACAGGACCATTCATGTACTTTTGGAAAAAGCTGGGGACTGAATGCGTTACAAAGTGCAAACCATAGGGACCATCTATGTATTTTCTGAAAAATTAGGGGCCAAACCCAAAATTTTGGTAAACCACAGGGACATCCGTGTACTTTACTCTATTTTTAATATTCTAGTTTTTATATTTCTTTTTTAATACATTAGTTATTTCCAAAATGTAAACAACTTGATTTGTCTTTAAAATGCATCTGTTTTGATTTGAATCTGTATGACCATTTCCCATCTTCAACCAAATTCAAGAGAAGAAATTTTTGCATGCACTGGATGTGATAATAATATTATATCTGTACATTTATTATATCAGGAAAGGTTCAAAGAGCGGTGCTTCATCGAGATGTTACGGGTGTCAAGGTTCAGGGATGCGGGTCACAACCCGACAAATTGCCCCGGGAATGATCCAACAAATGCAGCAAGTCTGTCCCGAATGTAGAGGATCTGGTATTTCCCGAATCCTTGTCTATTATGTGTAATATGAAAATTAATATTTTTCTGCTCTCGTAAATCTCGACATTATGTTCTATTAAAAAGGGGAATCGATCAATGAGAGAGACCGGTGCCAGCAGTGCAAAGGAAAGAAGGTTACTCAAGAGAAGAAAGTGCTTGAAGTTAATCTAGAAAAGGGAATGCAAAATGGTCAAAAAATTGTGTTTGAAGGTCAAGCTGATGAAGCAGTAAGTAAATTTAGATCATCATCATCAAGACTAATTTAATGCTGTTTTGTCATATGACTCAAGTTGTTGAATCTATTTTGCAGCCCGATACTGTTACCGGAGATACTGTTTTTATATTGCAATTGAAAGAACACCCTAAATTCAAAAGAAAACAAGACGATCTTTATGTGGAACATAACGTCAGTTTAAGCGAAGCTCTTTGCGGGTTTCAGTTCGTTCTTACTCATCTTGATGGCAGACAACTTCTCGTTAAAACAAACCCTGGAGAAATCATCAAACCTGGTTAGTACTAGAAAATCAAAAACTCTTTTTTGAATTTCATTGTTTTCTTCTTTAGCTGTATATCTGACTTACATGGTCAAAACAATGTAGAAATCGAAGAGAATGACAAGAATACCCTCTTTTAATGTTAAATGAGGGGTCTTTGTCATTCTCTTTATTATAAATGTAAATAAGATAATACTGATTCTTAATTTTATTTATCTGACCATCGTTATATATTTTTAGTATTGTTTATTAATATATCAATTTTATAAACTTCTATATGTTTGATATTATTTTTTTTATAAAATAATGCGTAAATAAAATAATGTTAGTAAATAATAAAAAAATGGAAATATTGAATAAATAAAGAGAATGACAAGAATCCCCTCATGTAAAATTGTATTTTAACAGTATTAGAGATTTGGATAGATTTGACAACGATTTATAAACCTTATGTCCAGACGAGGTAAAATTTTTTTTTGGATGAATTGGCAAAATTGGCCAAACCCCTGGAACGATTTTGCAATTTACTCTATTTAAAAAAAAATAAAATAAAATCACCTTTTGAGATTTACATGCACTTTTTAGAAAATATTGTATCTTTTGTTTCTCTGTAACGATTTGAGTTTGAGCCTAAAGAGTTTGAGGATTCTGATTTGTGTATATATTTGACTTTCGAAATTTGACCATTGTTTTCTATCTTGTTTTACAAACACAGATTCATACAAAGGAATCAACGATGAGGGAATGCCGCAGTGGCAGAGGCCCGTTCATGAAGGGGAAGCTTGTAATCCATTTCAACGTCACTTTTCCCGAAACAGGGGTTTTAACACCTGAACAATGCAAGGTTCTGAAGACCATTTTACCCTCCGGTGGGGCCAGCGCTAGTTTATCTGACATGGCGTTGGATGACTGTGAAGAAACCATTTTACATGATGTAAACATGGAAGAAGAAATGAGGAGAAGAGAGTATCAGAGGCAACAGGAAGCTTACGACGAAGAAGATGATGATGAACCCGGAATGCACCATGTCGGGTGTAACCAGCAGTAAACCCCTATTATATTTTTATAAATGGTAGAGATGTTTTTATATTTGTTATGATTTTTTTGCTTACCTGCTTGATATTTTTGTTTTTAGTAATATGGTATTTTGTGTGTCAACTTGGCTTTGTTTTGTTGGTTTTATGCTAAATTTGATTGATGGTTATGATATATAGATTTGCATGTTTTTGTTTTGGTGGCATGAAAGATTTGTTTTGAGTGTAGCCTCTTCATTGATTCATATTAATACATGTTATATAACTGATAATGCCATTGTACAATTTACGTCCTTGTACGTCTTTTACAGTCTTGAAACATACTGGTTTCGTCTAAAAAAAGCACGAGTTAACTGTCATTTTCGTCTCTGTGGTTTGTGTATTTATTCGATATGTTTCAAGAATGTTAAAGACGAAGATAGTACAAATTTGAAATTTGGTCTAAACTAACATAATAAAAAAAATTATAAGGATGAAAATGACATTTAACTCTTCTTTTATAATACATAAAAGATCAACTTTAATCAATAATAATATAAATATAAAGCAATATTGAGTGATCTTGGACGGTTTGAATGATTTATGAGTCATGACTCCCACCAAAACCATTTTGAGTTTTATGTTAATATAAAACTATGACATAACTTTATATAACAACATTTATGACCAAAAAAATAAAATAAAAAAATAATACAATTGTATCAAGAAAAGAAAAAATGGATACATTGTGAGTGTGAATAAACTAGTAGTATATTAATCTTCGCATAATTTCAAACAATACCCAACAAATTACGACCTAAAATCATTTAGGCACTAGATTATTAAGCAACTGATCTATGACGTGATTTTATAATCAAGTTTAATATAACAAGTGTTATTTAAAGCAAATATATCGGGAAAAAGATAAATCATTATGATCCCACCATTATTATGCAAGACAGTTATATATATGTATAACTAGTGGCTTGCAATCAAGGTATATATATATGACAAAAATGCTTACCAAAATATTTGTGAGGATCTAGAAAATATATATAAATAATATCAACATGTTTCATGCTAAATTGCAAAGGTGATTTGGAATATATAAACTTTTTCTTTTCCATAAATTCACATAAATTATTATAACTTTAAATTTATAAAAGAAAAAGTGAACTAAAGTATAAGAAACTTACCTATTACCATTCAAGACATCATGATAATTAAAAATTTTAGACCTACATTTCATCACATGTTTTAATACACACTACAAATCAAAGATGGTTATTGACAGCGAGATCAGTTAATGAAAAGTTTCAGACAGTATTTAAGAGTAAGTTAGTTTTCCGTTTAAATAAATTTATCAATGAACCTTAAAAAACAATCCTTCTTCTTCTTTTTTTGATTTCTTTGATCCATTGGGATTTTTCCATCAAAAGTGAATATCCTATTCATAACATATAAACAATTTTTCTTCAATAATATATTTTTATAATACAATTGAATACAATTTTTTTTTCAAAAAAGAAGCTATTAACAACCAACCCATTCCTACCCAACATCTTTTTGCTATTTATCCATCCATTTTTACAACTTTAGATAATGCTAGAAGAATAAGATGCTATATGTAGGCCTACTAACTTCCTTATTTAAGCCAAATTCATCATTTTATGCTTGAATCAAATTCAAATCCACTCACTTACTTCTACTCTATGTTCCACCATTTAACAACATTCTCTTGTAGCTGGCAACCACAAGTAGCATAGAACAAGAACAAACTAACATGGAAAATGGAGGTGAAGTAAACCCCCTATCATCATCCACCACCACCACCACCACCACACCTCGAAAACGCTCAAAGAGGCCCCACGACCGAAACATTGGCAATGAGCCGAAAAAACAACATGAAAACAAAGGTGGCGGCTATGGTAACGGCGAACATCATCCAACTTACCGCGGTGTAAGAAAGAGAAGTTGGGGCAAATGGGTGTCCGAAATTCGCGAGCCTAGGAAGAAATCAAGGATATGGCTAGGAACATTCTCAACCGCGGAAATGGCGGCTCGAGCCCATGATGTGGCCGCAATCGCGATAAAAGGTCGTTCTGCTTTCCTAAATTTTCCGGACATGGTTCATCTACTTCCACAGCCAGCCACTTCATCACCCAAAGACATTCAAGAAGCGGCCGCCAAAGCAGCCGCTTCATGTGGCGGTAACAGATCCCAACGCGAACCTGAACCTGAACCTGAACCCGAAATGATTTCTCCCTCAAATTCATCAAACACTTTATCATCATCATCATCATCATTAGATAACACTCAAGAATTATCGGCATCACAATCAACAGAAGATGATGATACATTCTTTCACTTGCCAGATCTATCATTGGATAATGATGATGTGGCATATTATCCTTCATCATGGCAGCAGCTGGTGGATACTGCAGGCTTTCTGCTTGAAGTTGAAGAGCCATTTATTTGGTAAACATATCACCAAAATGAATTAATTTTGTAAAAAAAATATAAGATGACATGATCCATTAGAAGAATTTCATTAACAAACTGTAGTGATCCTTTTCTTTAACTTTGTGTTGGTGAAATACAAAATTACTTCACCAAACTTGTGTGATTTTGTTTGATCTTATTTTATATAATGTCTAGACTTTATTTTATATAATTAAACTGTTTTTTGTTACGCATCCAGCATTATTGCTAAGTAAATATATAATAAAAATGACAACACGACACTAGTTTCACCTTTTTTTTTCCTACTTTTTAAAATATCAACTTTTGTAAGTCGCTATTGCAATATTACACGTGTCTTTTTTTTAAAATTTTTTTTTAGTATCTAATATGATTTTTCGTGAATAACCTGTCTTAGTATCTAATATGATTTTTTCTCTAATAACCTGTTTTAATTAATTTTTTAAGATCTAAATGCACAAATATGTTTGAATTTTTATCCACATTCCGATATACATTTATTAAACATGTAGTTGTATTCAAAATGAAGTATCTTTTAGTATGGTAAACTAGTGTTTGGTATTATTTACCAAAGTATATGTATTCATTTTGAAGATTTTCGGTTTCAATACTACTTGGTTACCGGTGCTGTATCGAATCAACCAATAACGATTGAACATCTCTACCGATATGTGTATTTATTTTTATAATCTTCGGTTTTGATACGAGTTAGTTTCGATATTTTTCCACTAACGGTACCCTGACTGGCTGTAAAACACATTTCAGTATCTTTTTTTTACATATTATCATTTTATCTTTGGTTACACGCAATTTTTTCGCTCAGTTGTGTTATATATTAGCTTTCCTATAGAAATTTTTGGTATATACGTTTTTGACCCCCCGGTTCTATAGAAAATTTTGGGTACATACGTTTTCGACTCCCCCATCGGAAATCTCAAGCTTTGCCACTGGTTTACAGGGTGAACCTTTTGTTGTGAATGTATTGATGCGGATGCAGACACGAAAGCAATTAAAGGCTAATCAAGAGAATGCTTTATTAAAATGCTTGAATCGAATATTCAGTGGCAAACATAAAATTTTTCAATTGTTTATCAAGAACAATGAAAACAAAACTACTTAAAATCGGTAACCCTAGATCCTAACTTATAACCAGAAATCATAACTGTAATAGGAAGCTAAATAAGATAAAATAGAAAATTCAAATTCAAAATAAAAATATAGATAATTTCTTGCACAGATGCAGGTTCAAGTTCAATTGAACCGGATGCTTCTCTATCATGTATTTTTTATACTTTTACAATGCATATCATGAGAAAAACAACTTTCTAATTTACAGTATCAACTATTTCCATTAAAATAAAAACGTCTAACCTTATAACACTAAAAACAAAAGGAAGGCAATACAACTATATAGCTATTCTTGATTCGTGCTCATTGGGGTCTTTTGTCAAGTGATGTCCACGTCAATATACACTTTTTACTCCCAATGATTAATTAATTTTACATTCTTTATTTAATTATTTTAACAGTAAAAATGAAATTTGAAGAATAATTAATAAAACATAAAAAAGTTCATTAAAATTTTAAAACACTACATAGAACATTTCATGAATATTTTAAAAAATAACATAACAAATAAAAAAAATATTATTTCAATCATCACCATCAAAACCATATTTATTCTTGATTCGTTCACGCAGGTGATCACACTACAGTCCTAGAGTGGTGGGGATGGGGTTTTGACAAAATTTATAGATCAATAGCCATTTTCAGGTCCTTTCATAGTTGAAAACTTTGTTGTTGGCTCTCATCTTATTTTTGCTTGTTCTTTAAAAGTTGTCTTCCGAAGTCGGTTAACGCTTCTAATCTTTGATTTATTTCTAAAAACCGTTTATATCCATCCACTTACTTGTTATTTGATCTAGAATATGGTAGTTGAAGTCGTTCGTTTTTCTATTGCCTTTCCACCCCTCCCCCGACCGGACATGCTGGTTCTTCATAGGTTGGTTCTTCATCTTCGTCATATTCATCCCTCGATCTGGTTCAAGTAAATCTTAACCCAAGCGTTGAAAGATTGACTTGCGTTTTGGGTGGAAAATGATGATTTCGACTTCTTTAACCTTCGAGTCTTTGGTAGCGGGACGGGGTGCCATTTTGAGCTCTTCCTTTAAGGATCCCAAGGTTTAATGTAGGTGAAGAGCCTTTCTTTGCTCGGAATTCTACCAAACCTTTTTGTTGGATGTGAGCTTCGTCTTGGCCATTATCCTTACTATTCTTCAACCGGTCGTAGATGTTACTGTATTAAGTTACTTTCACCCTCATATCCATCCACTTACTCGTTATTTGATCTAGAATATGGTAGTCGTCTGGTTTATTGATTTGGGTGAAAAACTTGGCCCAAATTCTAGATCAAAACTCGTTTTGTAGTTGATAGTTTGCTAAAATATTACAATGTACATAAACAATAAAAAATAAACCTATTAAGAAAGAATTTTAATGTACAAAAAACAAAAAAAAAAATAGAGATGATAAAAATATAAATATTTACCAACTAAAGGTCCTCAGATAAGTCGAGCCAAACATGAGGCAAAGCAAATTCTTCAATCAATGACCACAACGTATGCGTTTTCTTGATCTGCGGCTAATTGGCGTCTTTTTTCTTATGTAACCTTTTCCAAAGTTGTGACAGTCCCGCCGTGTCTGGTGATGTTTCGAGCACCACCTCTGGTTGTGACCCATGAACACTAAAATGTTGTTGCGTTTGAGGTTATGGTTAAAAACCTATAATGTCTTGTTGTAAACTTTGCCTTGTTACATGTTTCACAAAATACATATTTGGCCCCTCTAGATTAGTTAACTATTACAAAACCAGCTCAAACTATTATACTCAAGTATCAACGGTCTCAAAACGTCCTAACAAAACTAAAAGCATTCATCAGTATGTTTTGTATCATGCTAAAAAGATTATGATTTGGAATGTCGGCATTCTTAAAAAAACTCTAGATTAATCAACCGACATTTTGATGTTAGATGCATTTGAGGTGTTAGGACGGTTCGGGACTGATCAGGGTGATCAGAAATTGGGGGGGGGGGGGGGTGTTAGGCGTGAATGGGCGAATTCCAGCAACAGTTGTTATGGTTGGAATTCAATCATATAAAATTCTATAGAAAGGACAAGATGATAAGATTTTCAAAGCTATGAGTTGGCATCGTTAAAAAGGAAAAGAATAGTACACGTCATTCATTGTGGCTCTTCCGTCATCACGCGCTCAAACATTGCTCATCACTATTAGTAGGCCCTAATACAACTATTTCTTGAAATTGTCATTCCTAGAATATTGAGTGGTGAAATCAATGTGGTGCAAATAATAACATGAATGATTACATATTACTTGTCCTGGCTTCTCTCCTTTCATCTTCAATATCATCTCTAATCATGATTGTATATAAAGTTACTTTTTAGTCATTGATGTACAACATGCTTTTGACTTTTCTGGACATTGGTTTAACTTGCAACCAATCTTCATTTTAGTAGATTCTCATTAACTTTTTTCAAATCATACAAGGTTCTTACTATTTTTTCTAATCCGAATGGGTTCATATGAACCCACAAAACAGGGCTGGATCCGTCACTGCCCAATATGTATTCATCAGTACTCATCAAGAACTCGTATTGGATCGTTTATGTGAAACAAGAAGTTGTTTAACTATAGATAAAGAATCGAAAGTAATTGCTTGTTTCCTATATTTACAACCGATTTAAGTTCTCTTGTGTTTGTTGTTCTAGTTACATTACATTGCGATTACTTTAGTTTTATGTCTTTAATCAAACTACTAAACATTTGAATTTTACCTTTTGCAACCAAAAAAACATGTATTATGTTGATCACGTCCTCAACCATGAATACGATATGCATTAACTCTATCTGTATAAGGTAATTAATTTTGCAACCAAAAAATCATGTATTATGTTGATCACGTCCTCAACCATGAATACGATATGCATTAACTCTATCTGTATAAGGTAATTAAGTTTTTGCGTCACTTTATGATGATTGTCAATGATGAAGTAGCAAAGGAATGGCAACGAGAAAGACTAGGGGCACATCTTTCTAGTGGCCCGTAGGTGCTCCGACCTTTACTGATTTTTTGTTTGTAGTGTTAATTTTAATGAAAATTTTCGATTTTTTTTTTGTAACGTGAAATATTGGATTTTTAAGAGTACGGTCTCTACTTATTTGGATTTTAAGAATCCAACCCTCACTAATCTTTCGTTCAAGCTTCACCATTGCCACTGAGAAATAAAAGGTCATTGCCTTTTAGAAATTATAAAAATATAGTAGAACAAAGATCAAGCTATCTCATAGGCATGGTTTAATTGTCCTAAAACTAAAATTCTTGCTTTGGATCCTCATGTTAATTATATTAGTAAACATGCCAATAAGATAACATATTAGACAAATTGTATTAGTTAAAGATTATTATTATCATTATTATTGTCTTTTGTTAAAAGAAGAAAACTATGATTTCATTATGTTTTCTTTCTATCATCACTATTGTCTAATTTGCCTCTTAAGAATATGAAAACATTACCAACTATTCGCATGAAGCCACACACGAAAGTGGCAAAAACAACATGACAGGACCTTAATCATAATTAAACAAAATTACGTACCACATTCTTTATTCTACTTGGTAAAACAAAAAGATCATACACAATAATTGTACTATATTCATCGATAATAATATCATATACATGTAACAATCATGCATTTGCACAGTATACAATATTTTACAGACAACTTAATGACATTTTCTACTACATATTGATCGACTTGTCGTGTAAGATATAGTTTTATTCTTTCTTAATCGTCAAATGGGTACAATCTCTTTGCTTTGTTAGCAAATCTTTGAGTTTTGATCTCACTTCTCTATACAATAAGAAAACTTAAAATATCACTCTGACTTATTTTTCAGTTTTAGAAAATTGAATATAAATGAAAAGAGCATAAAAGGTAAATATTAGCTATATTTTCTCATCAATTTATTAATTGACATTACGTAATTAAGGTATAATACATGAAAATTATAAAATATAGTGTAAGGATCAAATACAAATGAGTCTTAATATACAACGACATTTTAACATTAGAAGTGAAGGAGGATTTTTTTTAAGTTTCTTTTCCCATCTACTTATGTTTCGTTGCAAAATATAAAAAAAAATCATGTAATTATAGTTACCCTATTAGTGTTATTTACACATTTTTTTAGATTCTAAGACTAAAATATGTGTTTAATAAGATGAGAAAAAAAAAAATTCTCCGTCACTTATTACGTTACGCCAATTTATATGTTAAGACCCATTTACACGGAATAACTCTAAAGATATAATCTATTTATGTACTCTTAGTTCATGAATCATTTACGTCATATTTTCAGACAAGATGCGTATTTGCAGGTATACGAAGTTTAAGAAGCTATTCGGGAGCGTTTCGGAGCATCGGGGCGGAAAACGGATCAACCGAGAGCGAAAAATGGGAAAACAGAAAAACACAGTTTAGGGAGGTCGTCGCCGACGCCCATATAGACCGTCGGCGACGCCCCCCAGATAAGTCCGCCGGGTTAAAATTGTCGTAGACAGTGGATTAAGGCGTCGGGAGAGTTTTCACATTTCAGGAGGTCGTCGGCGACGCCCAAGGGGGCCGTCGGCGACGCCTCTCCGTTTGTCTGTTCACTGAACTTCAATTTTGAACGGATTTTTATGTTTGTTTTGACCCATTTGTGAGGAGTTACGGAATTTTGAACATAAAAGAGCATCTGGAGCCAAGAACATCATCTCCTTCAACTTGAATCCATCTCTTCCATTCCCTATCAACCGAATCAACGATCCACCATTCCTAACCCTAATCCATCATCATCACCCTCATCAATCCACTAAGCCTTCCACCATAATCATCCATTCCAAACCCTAATCTTCACCATCACCACCATCAAAGCTCCAGATGTTCGTGTTTGAGTCTCAATTCTCCGTTGATCAAGTTCCGTTCGCCATGAGCGGCTAATCCCCGAAGGTTTCACCCTGGTGTAGGCATTTGTAAGATTTAGGGTTACTTTATGAATTTGGTTGATTTTGTGACAAATTGAGTTGTAGTTTTGAATTGATTGATAATTGTCTTGCATTTGAACTATATTTGCGAATTGTCGAATGATTATAAAATTTGACTTTGTGAAACAAGTTTGTGTATTTGTGCTTTATCTTTCGAAAGGGATTATTTATCCGAAGTAACAAAGTGTGTTGTGGTCCGTTACATATGTGATAGCAATTGGCACCTAAGCTTTGTGATAACAAAACCGTTAACAACAAATCAATTGAATCAAGTAAAATTTGGTAGTGACCCTAGGTCTTGCATTTGTTGAACCGGGTGTGAACCTTGTTCACAAACCATTGTTTTTAATCAAGTGACATAGTTTTATGCAATCGTTTTAAATTACTAAGTAGATAAGTAAATCAATTCGTCGGATCATTCCGACATTCTTTCAAACTAAATAACCAAACTAAACCTTTACAATATCAAGCTTCATAAAGTGACACTTTTACCGAAAATCAATCACATCCGAACAAAAATCACAAACTCTTCGTGGTTCGACCCCTTACGACCACTACCGCATTGTTAAGGTTATTTTGAGCATATAAATTTTATCTTTGACCGGGGCGCGACACTCCGATCAAATTTTGGCGCCGTTGCCGGGGATGAGGAGAAAAAGTTTTTCAGTTTTGACCCGTTGATTTATACACTATACATTGAGGACAATGTTGACCTCAAGTGTGGGGATGGGGGAAAAATTTCAAAATTTTTCAAAATGTCTTTTTTTAAAGCGATCTAAAAGGCACAAGTAACTAAGTTAATGAGGGATGGCACAACCCATGTGGTCTTTTGTCATGGTCAAGTTCAAATAAATAACATGACGGGTATTTAACGGGTGGTTATTTGGGAATAATCCGCCTAAGAAACTTGCATTTTATACATATCGCATACCATACCTTATATACGTGAGATTTTGAGCCACTTTTACATATCACATATGCATATATTTCTTTGGTTGAGTGGACCATTAGTCATGTATTGTAGAACTTGCCACTTTTGATACGTTTGAGACCATAGACCGAATATGAGCACAAGAATGATTAAGGCATTAGGTAAACCTTTTTACTTTACACCATTTATATATCCTTACCCAAAAAATCAATCCCCTAGTCGCCAATTTTGAGCATAAACCTTTCATTTGACCAACCCATTTAGCCCTTGACCTTTGAACCTTACCTGTGTGATGAAAACTTGATTTTAAATTGTAAAAAAAAATTTGAGAAAAGAAAAGAAAAATGCATGTATAGATAGTTGTGGAATAACGGCGGAAAACTTTTGCCTTGTAGTTATTGTTTTGTAGTCAATTACGATAGTATAGTGATTATGTAATAAAGATCAAGTTTTTCATCACCTTAGCCACTTTCAAAACATCTCATTCCATACCCTTAGCCTAGCCTGGTTACAATCCGTTCAAGACCTTTTGACTTGTGTTCAATATTTGTGTTCAGTGGTGGAGAATGATTGAGTTGCAAGCTTATGCGGGTATATGTTCTAATCGGTTTGTATGTTTATATCAAAAGTGCTAATGTATTATTCATTAGCCAAATTATAAGCCGAGTTGAGAGAACATTGTGAGAGATATGTATGATATGTGAGTTTTAAAGGCGGGTTAATCTTGGATAACCATTTTTAAATGAGATCATCATATTAATGTTAAATAATTTGAAAATGATTTGAACTAAGTATGACATTAGACCTTAACTCATACCTCGAGAATGGGAAGTGTGTTCTTTGTTCAATCCACGTGAAAGTGAAAGACAGATTTGCTTGAGCACAAGCAAAAGACAAGTGTGGGGATGTGATACGTGGTTGAAAACCGTTGCTTTTATTGAGTTTAAGTTAACGTTTTACGTAACTTTTAGTTTCGAATAGCCTACTTTTGATTGGATTTGTATTTTGCAGGTTTACGAAGTTTAAGGAGCTATTCGGGAGCGTTTCGGAGCATCGGGGCGGATAACGGATCAACCGAGAGCGAAAAATGGGAAAACAGAAAAACACAGTTTAGGGAGGCCGTCGCCGACGCCCATATGGACCGTCGGCAACGCCCCCCAGATAAGTCCGTCGGGTTAAAATTGTCGTAGACAGTGGATTTAGGCGTCGGGAGAGTTTTCACATTTCAGGAGGTCGTCGGCGACGCCCAAGGGGGCCGTCGGCGACGCCTCTCCGTTTGTCTGTCCGCTGAACTTCAATTTTGAACGGGTTTTTATGTTTGTTTGACCCATTTGTGAGGAGTTACGGAATTTGAACATAAAAGAGCCATCTTGGAGCCAAGAACATCATCCCCTTCAACTTGAATCCATCTCTTCCATTCCCTATCAACCGAATCAACGATCCACCATTCCTAACCCTAATCCATCCTCATCATCCTCACCAATCCACTAAGCCTTCCACCATAATCATCCATTCCAAACCCTAATCATCACTATCACCACCATCAAAGCTCAAGATGTTCGTGTTTGAGTCTCAATTCTCCGTTGATCAAGTTCCGTTCGCCATGAGCGGCTAATCCCCGAAGGTTTCACCCGGTGTAGGCATTTGTAAGATTTAGGGTTACTTTATGAATTTGGTTGATTTTGTGAAAAATTGAGTTGTAGTTTTGAATTGATTGATAATTGTCTTGCATTTGAACTATATTTGCGAATTGTCAAATGATTATAAAATTTGACTTTGTGAAACAAGTTTGTGTATTTATGCTTTATCTTTCGAAAGGGATTACTTGTCCGAAGTAACAAAGTGTGTTGTGGTCCGTTACATACGTGATAGCAATTGGCACCTAAGCTTTGTGATATCAAAACCGTTAACAACAAATTCAATTGAATCAAGTAAAATTTGGTAGTGACCCTAGGTCTTGCATTTGTTGAACCGGGTGTGAAACTTGTTCACAAACCATTGTTTTTAATCAAATGACATAGTTTTATGCAATCGTTTTAAATTAGTAAGTAGATAAGTAAACCAAATTCGTCGGATCATTCCGACATTCTTTCAAACTAAATAACCAAACTAAACATTTACAATAGCAAGCTTAACAAAGTGACATTTTTACCGAAAATCAATCACATCTGAACACAAACCACAAAATCTTCGTGGTTCGACCCCTTACTACCAATAACGCATTGTTAAGGGTCATTTGGGCAAATAAATCTTATCTTTGACCGGGGCGCGGACACTCCGATCAATTGCATCTAAAGTTATTTCCTATTGAAAATAATTTTCCCAGTAGCAACATGCGCATAAAGTTAAACAAAAGTTCACATGTAATTTTGAATCAAATCTTCACATGTAACCTCTGTCGTAACTTGGGGTGCTTAATTTTCTGATAAAATTACAGTATACATATGCCTGGAATGTTGTACAACTAGCTCATTTTTTTACAATAAATCCAAAACAAAAATACATATTATGCGTAGCATGCATATGTGTATTTAAATAATACTGATAGCAAAAGAAGGTTAACTAGTAATATAATTGTAGTATTACACGTTTGCCATGATCACTTCATCTCAAGCCTTTATTGAACTGAAACTCAACTATTGCCACTCAGATCATCTCTATGCCATATGAGATTGTAGACCTAATAACATAAAATACAATCAAAATTCGTAGTACATAAATTCCTATGTAATTATGTGTGTGAATAAGCATGTTTTATATCAACTACAATGTTGCTGAAAATCTATTTTTAACCGAATATAATTGCCAATATTTTAACCATGGTCCATGTCACACCCCGACCCGCAGCGGAAAAGGTGATCGGGGCATAATTGGGTTATCATCAAAGCTCATGACATTTATTATATGTTTCATATTCATTAATACAATTTAATGGAAATTTACAATAAATGATACAACATGTTCTAACTATCAATCTAAGCTTCTTGGTTCTCTTCTAAGGCATATCCTATGTTTTCCTTGGTTCAACCTGTTCACCTGTATCATGTGTAAAAAGGTTTTTGGATCAACATAATGTTGGCGAGTGAATCCTATGGAAAACATTTGAACAAGTTTATCCAATTGATTATAAATAAGGTGCATACCACATATGAGTAAATGTAGATGTAAATTTATTCACACAACACATAATATTGAATATTGAACACACAAACACCAAATAATTGTTTTGAGGTACGCGTTGTTCGACTCGTCTCCCACGAGGAACTGATGGGCCCAATGAATGAGTTTTGAGGCACGCGTTGTTCTTACGAACTGATGGGCCTAATGTATGAGTTTTGAGGCCCTAATGTATGAGTTTTGAGGCACGCGTTGTTCTTACGAACTGATGGGCCTAATGTATGAGTTTTGAGGCACGCGTTGTTCTCGTCTCCCACGAGGAACTGATGGGCCTAATGAATGAGTTTTAAGGCACGCGTTGTTCTCGTCTCCCACGAGGAACTGATGGGCCTAAATAATTTGCATATAACTTTGACAATATGTAATATATCACAACCAATAATAGTTACATTCTAGTTTAGTTCATATAATGGTATAGCACAAATTTGCATAAGAGAATTAGTTTAAACGACACATGATACACCCCAAAACGTGAATAAAAAGGGGGAGTTTGTAAGAATTCACTCACATTGGGTGCGTTCGGTTGATGAGGTTGAATGCACGCGAAATGGTGTTAACCACGAGTGAAATTAACCTAGATAAATCGCATTATGGTTTGGAAAGTAAACGGATTTTATTAATCTATTTTAGTAGGATTGTTGGGTGTATTTTTGTGAGTTTGAGGCTATTTTCTAACCTTAAAAATGTTATTTTTAAGTATTTTTAATTGATTTCTAATTAAAATAATTAAATAAAAAAATATTTTATTTTTGCTACAGTTGACTTTGACCGTTGACTTTGACTGACGTTGACCGGTTCGTAGGCATATTGTTGTGCGCCGGGTGAGGCTCGAACCCGAGACCTCCCGTACGCGTGCACGCAGCTCTACCAACTGAGCTACGTGTCTAACCCGTCATATATCCGATTTTAATTACATATATACATTAATTAGAATTAAACAGAAATCCTTTATTTTTAAAAACGATTTAAGCGACTCGGACATGCACTCCACAGGTCTCGAACCCGGGACCTGTGGTTTAATCTAACACACAGTCCACCGCTGGACTGTGTGTTTAACTTGGTTATTATTCCGATTATTAATATACTTAACATATATCTAAGGCGACTCCGGTTCAGTAAACAAAAAAAATGATTTTTATTAAGGCAGCGTGTGTGAAACCGGAATCGAACTCGAGACGTTTGCGTTATATGTGCACACAGTCCACCGCTGGACTGTGTGTCTAACCCGATTAATAAGTTGATTTTAATTATACTTAACCATTACACAAACGTCGTCTTCTTCACTGGTTTCCACCGGAAGTGACGACTGATTGATTCGAAATGTTGATTCAAATTTCTTTAGCGTTTTATGATCAATTACAGTCGAGATAAAAGTAAAAAGGAAAGGAATTAGGCGTGAAAAGTACCGGCTGTTTCTCCTCTGTTTTCCGGCAGAACTCCGGCGACAGCAATCTTTTTCCGGCGACGAGTGTCTTGCAGCAGAGAGTCTTCCGAAAGGTTACAAAGGTTGTGGGTGATTTCGGTAAAAGTTTAGGGGGTTCAGTAAGCTCAGAGATTACTGATACGGTTTTCCGGCGAAGTAATAAAAATTTCCGGCGAGTGAGTTTCGCCGAGAAAAGGTGCGATTTGAGTGTGAAAGGTTTCTGGCGAGTTGTGGGTGTATTTATAGGGTAGTATTGAGATGAATGGGGTCTGAATTCGGTCTCAATTCGAAGTCAGCCGTTCTCCGGTGATTACAGCTGATGTCGCGGGTTCATACGTCGGTTATAACCGTCGAGGGAGTTAAGTCTTCGGTTATTATGAGCGGAAATGTAATTAAACGGCGAAGTCGTCGGGATTTCCGACGACTGCTAATTGGGCGGAAAAATTGATTGAATTCAACTTCGGAACTTGAATATTTGAATTAAATGTTTCCTTGTGTTAACAGAAAAACAAAGTGGCGGAGCGGTTGTTTGGCTAGGCGATAAGTTGTTGGTTTGAACCGGTACAGACCCGAGTTCGAAACCCGGCATGAGTAAAACATTTTTATTTTGTTATTTTTGACAGATTTTCAAAAACTAAATACATATCCCCGCATAATAATTGATTACGTATCGTTTAAAATTATTTTGGGTAATTAATTCGCAACGAAAATTTTAACTGACTGTTCGGTTGATAAACGGAGCGGGTTTGGTAAATCCGTTTTTGACGGATGTTACAGTCCATAGACACCTAACAAAATGTATGCACTTGTGCACGTTATAAACTGATTTTACATGCTTAAGTGCATACCTCGAAAATAAATAACAACTCTTTATATATATATATAGGGTTACGGTAAAGTGAAAACTTATACAAGTTGTGAGAACTTAAAGAAGTCGTTTTACGAAAGGCCTTTTCAATATTTTTTTTAAAAAAATCCTAAAAAAATCAACTTTTTCCAAAAAAAATAAAAAATAAAACTAGTTTTTTTTCATTTACGGCAGCCGTAAATGCTGTAAAAAGTGATGTCATGCTTATGCCATTAGCTTTTTATAGCTACTGTAAGTGGCCGAAAAACAACACTTCGAAATTTCTTTTTAAAATATTTTTTACGACAGTCTTTTTTAACATTTTAATCTAGGGTGTGAAAAAAATGGGAGCAAAACTCGAACGGGAAGACTGAGTTCTTTAAGTTTTCACAACTCAGAAAGATTTTCACTTGATCTTTATCCTATATATATATATATATATATATATATATATATATATGAAGTGCCAGCAAGAAATAGGAGGAAAACAAAACAAAACAAAAAGCGAAAGAAAGCAAAAACAGACAAGAACGAAAGTGGACTTCTAGAATGTCCGTTACATCAAAGTTAACCCACTTTTCCCATGATGGAGATGTAATTTTCGCTTTATTGCAAACCCAAAAGAAGGCATCATCCTTCACAAGTTCAACAGTTTTCCAACCAGAACGAAGGTGTCTTCAAAGACTTTCCATATCTTCCAAACCGTTGCCGTTGCTACTGTGTGCACGAGTCTTTTCCAAGTTTTTTCACCCGTGCAATTCGAAAGAGCCACCATTATGTCTTTCAATGTTTGAGTGTTTGCTGGAACTTGAATTCTTAACCAAACAAACATGTTCCACTAAACACTCCTAGCCCATAAGCAATTAGCGAAAATGCGATAAGTGTCTTCTTCACTTATGCCGCATCGAGGATATTGAGTATTGGCCAAGGGACACCACGAGAAAAGAAAAACACAAAATGTTTACCTTTTTTATAATCTTTTTAATATATTATACATTGCTATAAATAATGTCATATCATTTCATGTAAATTTAGTTTTTTAAGGATGAAATATAATAAAAGATTAAGATCAGTTCTTTTAAGTTCTCATAATATAAGTAAAACGGTCATTATTCACTAATCCGTGTCATTAAAAATTTACGCAAAACATATAATAATTAAATAAGTTGCACAACATTGTACATGAAAATGAAAAGTATCTATCAAGTGTCAAGTGGGTCAAGCTCGTAACAAAGTTAATAATCACCCCAATAAGCAAAAACTTTGTAAATTTGGAATCACTCGGTTTAATGGTCCCTTATTAATGCTTTAAATCTTTCATGGGCCACGTTGGCCAATCTCACATCAAGTATCAATCGTATTCTTCATGTTTAGAAATTTGTATTTTATAAACCAATAACTTATTATTAGATTCTTCTTGTTTTTCTTCAAATAATTTATTTGAAAACATGATATTTAAAATCTACACCCGGTCGGCAAGCTACTAATATGTGCTTTCTGATATTACAAACAGAAAAAAAGTATTTTTTAAAGCTTTATTCATAAAATGCAAATCGAATACAAATCTATGTTTTTTTCTATTAAGTTTGTCCTTTATAGTATATGAGACCCCCAAGTTATGAGAAACTGAGAATTCATTGTAGAAAAGATTTATTTTTTATTTTCTTTTATGTGTTTTTCGCTAATATTTTTTTTTAAAAATTATGTAACTTTTTCAAAAAGGAAAAAACAATCATATACGGAAATTTACATAACTCTTCTCTCAACTATTTTCGAAATCTAGCATAAAATGTGCTAGTTACTACTAATTACCCTGGACCTACATATAACTACCACCTTCATAAACTTATACAAAAATCAACAACCTATTTCAACAAATAACAATAAACATGTCATAAGATCTTTATATGGGTTTTGATTTAAGGGTTAAACATAGTAAATAAACAATTGAAATTAGGTAAACAAAAGGCTAATCATACTATAATTCAACTTTTCCACTTTAAAGCTTCTCAAACTTTGACAATTTTTCAACTTCTTTCTCATTCTTTTTTTCTTTCTTTTCTTTTTTTCATAGTATCAGGATCTTTGATCCAAACAGTACGGCTCGTATGGTCTTCAAACGACTGATCTTCTCAGTTCTTCAGTAAACCTCTTAATCTAACCTAGAAATCCAACATTTCCGCTAGGAACCTATAAAACACTAAGAAACAAACATTTAATCTATTTAAATTGAAATTTGAAATAAACAACTATAAAAATGAGGGTTTTAGACTTTACAAGCATGTTGTCTTTCAGACACATCATCCGCGGAGGAACCTTGGAACCAACGAAGTGTTTTGAGATATAGGTGTGAGTCACACAAAGGCTTGGTTGCGCCCTTCACAACATTTGAGATCCTACCTCTTTAGTTTTTTGAAACTTTAGACGTGATTATTCACATGTGATTGCTACATTCACAAGAAAACAAACTTTTATCCTACAAAAACAAGTTAACACCACAAATAATTGGTTTGTGTTACTTATTTAATATTAGATATCTTAATTGATTTATGTTGTTCGCAATAAATTATTATAGCATCTCTAGTGGTGGACAAGATTGACCAACAAAAAGTGCGGTCATGCCACATCAAATTTCAAATCAACCATAAAAAAATTATTTTTCCTCCAACAACATACCTATACAAAATCTTCATCTCACACTTCATTTTATATAAAAATTAATTAAAAAAATGTTTGTTTCCCACACACTTGGTCTGGACGAGTCCTTGTCCACGGACGGAGCTACTCCAATGGTGGCTTGGGTCTGAAAATTCGGACGGGTGCCACATTCTCTCATCGGAGGTGCTCTTAGTTAATTATTCAAGTATGAAGATTATTAATTTCACACCATTATTTACATGTAATTGATTAACTTTTGAAGGGTATTCAAATACAAGGTACAACCTTTAACATGTTTAAAGTTTGTAAGTTGGTGCAATCATCCAAGGACATTATTGCAATTTCTTGGGAACCAATGCCTAACTTTGTGTTTGGACTTATTTGCAGACATCTTCATTATGTGTTTTTCGTATGTTAAAAATAGCTGAGAGACGTGGCTTGCAGATGTAGATGGCAAACATAAACCTTTTAAGATTATTGTCGCCCCAAACTTCGATTACGCTTTTGATCTAAAATAACAACAAAAAAATAATAATAATAATATAATAATAAGACAAATCTCAGTATGAGTGACCCAGAAATTATATAAAAGCAACAGGTGTAGTTTTTGGAAATTATTTAATTATTATTTTTTAAAAGACAAATCATAGTATGACCCAGAAATTATATAAAAACAATAGGTGTAATTTTTGGAAATTATTTACTAGCTTGAATAGATTTTTAACGACTGTTAGTTATTACAAGGAACAACTGGTAGTGTTTTACAAACGGCAGGGAACTAATCCAAAAGTTCCAGAAAATAAACAAAAGACCAAATTATGCATATAGGAAGCATTTGTGTAATCAACCCCTATATATAACACACCACACTTGGATCATAAACCTATAATCTACAGATACACAAGCGAAGTAAGTCTCTAGATTTACGCATACATTTTAGGGAATGACCATTAAGATCGTTTAAGGATGAAATAACGAAGTCTAGGATAAGGTGGGTTTGAAATCAGAAGATAAGATGATACCTCACATGATTACACTGTTTCTTTTAATTATTTTATTAAATGATCAATTCTAGTTTGTGTTCATAAGTAACTTCAGTACTAAACTAACGTTTAGGTATGGAAAAAGGACATGTTACTATGCAACTACATACTTTGATTTTCACAAAGTTAAGGTATCTTAGTATCATAAATCAATTAAAAATAACAACATAAATATAATCATGCATTTATATTGATTTTGTTTTTATTTTTTAATACATGTATTTTATCATAGCCAATTAGCCACACCTTAAACATGAAAAAAAAACGTGGTAAGCATTTGGAATCTTTGGGCCTTAGTCCTTGAAAACTTCAAAGACTAGAAAATGACTATGACCAACACATGTAGCCCAATAGACGTGCTTAAAAAGAACCTAAAAAACATAATTTTGTAGAATTGTATAGAATAGATTTGCTGTTAAAAAAACTAGTTCAACTTTGACCATCTTAGAAGCATTGGTTAGCTTGGACTAAGTCAACTTAAGTTGGTGCATACCTATTGTCAGATGATATTTTTGTTGGTAGATAAAGATGTAGATATTTGTTAAATTGCTATAGACGTCTGTATTGCATCATGATTTACAATTTGTGGCACCACAAAGTTGATCAAATTGTAATATCAAATAGGACATGAAGGGTACCAGTGGTTGTTAGTACATCTGAAAATACTTGAATACCAACTTGTTGCAATATAAATTATGAAGAACACTTTGACATGTAATATCAGAATCCTACATCATCATGATACTGGCTGCAGAATTCTTAAGTAACACGAAACATTTTATAACATAAGAACTATATAGTACCAGCTTGTAATGATTCATCAATACTTGTTAGTAAAGAGACTTAATTAAGGCTTCGTAAAAGAATGCCTTCAAAAGTGATCCCAGGGCCAAAAGCAAAGTAAGTCCCCATTCTTCTGCATTCTCTTTGTTCATCAACTCATCCCTCATATACTCCATCACATAAAATATAGTGTTACTACTCACATTCCCAAAATCCATCAAAGCCCTCCTACTGCAATCCAACTTCTCCCCTCTCAACTTCAGTGTGCTTTCCAATCGGTTCAATATTGCCGGACCACCAGGGTGCACCGCCAAAACAAATCGTTAAAGTACTCCAAGTTCTTTCCACATTTCTCCATCAACTTCTTGCAAAACCCTTCGATGTTATCGTCGATCTTTTGAGGCAAGTCCCGTCCAAGTTTGAAGTTTATTCCCTCTTCCGTAAGCCTTCCATCGATCACATTATGAGTCCCTAGCATTAGATAGAATATAATAGTTAGGGTTTATTGCAATCATCTCCGCTATAACTCGCGTATATGATATGATTAATTAGGTTTCCTTTGTAGTTATCCTAACTATATTTTGTAATGTTTATATATAGTTGATTAATAATACATAATACCTTACACTATTTTTATAGCCATAACGTTAACTGTTATATTCTCTCTAATACTTACCTGGGAGGAACTGTTGCACTGCATAGCTCAGTTCCAGGAATGGGGACTCAACATTGGAGATTGGATCCGCCCCAATAATAGCGGCGGCGGCTCCATCTCAAAGAGAGCAGCTCCAACTAGATCATAAGGACGGGACTTGTTCGGTGGTCGAAACCCTAAAATGGTAGTCTCGGTAATGGTCAGTAACACTCGGCTTCCAGGGTTGTTTTCCGCAATATCTTTAGCAATTTGAAGGCCTGTAACGCCTCCATAGCATCCCAAGAAGTATAGCATTACACGGTTAACATCGTTTCTCAGCCCGAGTTCGCTAGCAAGGTAAAGATCACCTCCTGGAAGCCGAATTTCGCTTGAGGAAACATAGACTATGTGAGTGATGTCTTCAGCAGGCCTTCCCCATTGTTTGAAACAGGCTAAACTAGCGTCTTTCGCCATCTCGGTTACAGCTTGGTTTGCTATGGTGAGCCTTTGAGAAATAGTTGCTGAGCCTTCTGTTGCTAGTTCTGGATATTTGTCAAGGATTTCTTTGACAATACTGTGTATCTGGTTTTCACAGTAGTTGTTTTACCTATATATTAATAATGCAAAAAGCAATAAAAATAATTAGAACATTCTTTTGTTCAAGGACATAATACAGTACTTCCATATTTATTCCATTGAAGACGAATAAAAATATCTACTATAGATAAATAAAAACTAGCAGTCCAATTAGAAAAGAACCAAACATGGTATTTTCATGTTCATTTGTTTAACTTTAACCGAACAAACGATAAAACACGAAACAAGTAAATGAACAAAGCTTTTTTTTTTGTTCATGTTCTTTCATTAAGAATTTGTTAATAGCATAAACGGAATGAACAGTTTACATATGTAAACAAACACAAACGAACGAACATAGATGAACAAACATAATCGAACACCAACTAAACGTAAACGTTAATCTTCGTGTGTAAAAGGTTAATAGAACTAGACTAAATTGTAATAAGATCTAACAATTTTTATGAATTTAAAATAGAATGAAGTTAAACAAATGCACGCTAATTTTTTTTTGAACAATAGAATCTTTAACTTGTTGTGAGAGAGATCTCACACCCTCTTAAACAGAGGGCCCTAACCCACTCTGGCCACTAATGAGCGTAGTCAGCAAATGTGTACGAACATAAATGAATTTAAACGAACGACTGTAAACGAACAGATGAACATAATTGAATGGACATGACATAGCTGAATTCATTTTCCTTAGTTTAACTAAATGAACAAAAAAGTTTGTTCACATTTATTTATTAAATAAATGAATATAACAAACTTTAAACCAAACAAGTTATTGTATGTTCGGTTCATTTACATGCCTAATTACAAATAAAGCCGTAGAGTTATAGTATAGTAAATAAAATAAAGTAGCTTACACAAGCGTGCCAGCTTCTCTTTCATAGCGAAGTCAGCACAGTTTGTGTCACGAAAATACCCTTCAACCAAGCAATCTTGTGGAACGAGTTGGCTTGGGAAGGCCTTGCCGATTGCTAGCACAGTGGCTTTTCCTGGAGTAGGAAGACGCCTAGTTGCCGATGAGTCAGATGCACAGTTGTCTTTAATCTTTGACATGGTTACTTATGGGAGGAACAAGTTGAAAGTTTGGTGGATATAAGTTGATGAAGTTGGATGTATATATAAGGGATGATTTAGACTCTTCTTGGAGAAAGTTTGGTTTGGAGAAGAATTGATTCAGCATGAAAAGGTTATAAAATTGCTTGTGATTACTCTTGGATAAATTTCAATTGGGTTCAGTGATGTAGGAGGTGTGATGGGATAAGTAAATCAAGATTCATATCTTAAATTACATATGTATTTTTTAGTGGGAGACATGCAAAACATCCACTTTCCAACCAATGCGTAAATCAAAATTAAATTACAGAAATAAGAAATATATATAGAAAGGTCGGTTAACGTACAAGTGTTTTTTAACGTGCGACTGTACGCAAGTAAATTACGCATGTTCATTATTAAATTATGCATGTTTTAAATTTCAAACCCTAATACCATGAAGAAGAAATCACGTATGGTCAAAACACAAAATCACGAATTGGTTGGTTTTTAACCTAATTACGCATGTTATATCATAATTACGCATGTTATTTTTTTGGTCGTGTACTATTGCACATTAAAAACCTTTTGTATTTTAAATTCTCTCTCTCTCTAGTGAACTAAGTATAGCCCTTGATTATTAATATACACGTGTAAATTAATGGACAAGATTTGATGATTAAAATACACTAATGTATTTTACGATTTGATGATGTAAATCAATGGTCAGGATTTGTTCACTCAGTTCACAAATACATTAGTGTTCACTCAAATCATGACCATTGATTTACACTTTTTATTAATAATCAAGTGCTAGAATTAGTTCACTGTGTTCACAATTAAGGGATTGTTCACAAATGAACCTAACCCTAAAATATAATACTGATTAATTGAGGATTTTACATGAAGTTATAGGAGTTTAGAGCAACCACAACGCTCACTCCACAAACCTTTATCTTTATATGCCAATTAAATTTCAAGCATCCCTCAAAACACCCATTTTTCCAACAACGCTTTATAATTTCAAAACCCCATTGAATACATAATAAGGTTATAACTCGTAACTTCACGGGTTAAAAACTTTAATTAACATTAATTGAAAATGTATTACAAAAACTTTAACCTCCTAAAGACTGTCTCACTCAAACATCTCACACACATATATATAAGACTTAACTTATAGGATGTGAGAGATGTGGTGGTGGACTCGGGTTACGAACTTTAATGTGTGTGAGAGAGATGTTTGAGCACAGGCCATCAAGGAAGTCTTTAGGAGGTTTGGATTTATGAACTTGAACAATCCAGACCAACACTCACTATGGGGAAGTTTGGAATTACAAATCTTGTCACATCACCTGCGTTGTGGGTGCTCTTATATACCATTCAAATATTTAAAATATGCAGGGACATGCTCAATATATATATGTTATTCAATTCCTTGCGAAAAATTGAGTTATTTTCAATGGTTATAAATATATGATATTTCGTTAAATTATAGTTTTTTTATATAATATTAATATGCTTTCTCTAGAAAGCAACATCGTAGGAACATTGAGGTAATCTTTACTCTAGAAAGATATTACAATCATTAGAACGATAGTGTTACTATGAATCATATGATACGCATCAAAGTTGTACAACTTTTTAACCTAGTTTATGTAATTAGTTAGAATCAATTTTAGGCAAAAGTCGAGTTTCATGTGTCGGATGACCCATCTACATGACTTGGTTGAATGGGCACCTTTTTATTTGTTCATTGTATGGTTAAAATGAAAGAATAAAGAGAAATAGGAGAAAAGTACTTTTTTTGAACTCATATGAAAATCAATATGTATAAGCCCACGATGTCATGCTATGAAAAATTAATATGTATATATATATATAGGATTAGGATCATTTGTGAACAACGTTTTGAAAATGAACTGAGTGAACTAATCTTGACCATTGATTATTTTTTAAATTAAAAGGTAAGATTGACATTATCTCTCTCTCTATCCTAACTAAAATCCCTTAATTTTCTCTATCTCTCTCTCCTCTCTCACTACATACACACACACATTTTTAATTACTTCTCCACTATTTTAAACTCGTGTAGAATCAGTTGCTAATAACGTATATGAAACTCCTAACGGAACTAGGCACTGGACACCAACTGTCCCTCAGGATTCAAACCGTATATGGAACTCCTAACGGAACTAGGTCGTGGACTACAAAATATACAAATGTATCAAAAGTCTATACACATCGTATAAACTAACAACTGTGTATTATAAACCGATATTAGCGAGACTATACACATGTGTATAAACTACAACGGTGCATCTTGTATAAATTGATAGTTAGCGAACTGTACACAACGGTGCATCTTGTATAAATTGATAGTTAGCGAGACTGTACACATGTGTATAAACTAACATGCGTGTATCTTGTATAAACGGATACTATCGAGCCTGTACACATGTGTATACACCAACAACTGTGTATCTTGTACGTACGGAAACTAGCAAGATTTTAGGAATTTTGATTATATTGTTTAATAAATCCCAATTATAAAAGACGCAAAGACCCTTCTGTCAATTAATTTAAAGGGAAGTTACAACATTATAATTACAATCTTGCCATTGTTTAAAAATCTCTAGATCATATAATCCAATGGCTTAGATTAGTTCATACAGTTCACTCTCAACCTAGTATTCACTCTAGAACCCTATCATAATATATTATTAAATATATATAGCTAATTTGAAGTACGAATCTCGTATCTTCTTTCCATCATCAGTTACATAATCTTAAAAGGAGAAAAAAACATGCATACTAACTTCTTTGGTAGAAAACTTTTTCTTCCTTTTATGACCAAGTTTTTTTTATTGTAGAACTAACAAATCATCATCGACAATATAGCAAAAAGGACTTGAGAATAAATAAAAAATAATTTAACAATTCAAAACCTATATATAAAATAAGAGTTAAATGTCATTTTAGTTCTTGTGGTTTGGGCATTTTAACAGTTCAATTCAAAGGTTTTATTTTTTGCTTGTGAGTCCAAAAAAGTTTCACTGTTGTCATTTTATTTCACTGGGTTAACTTCATCTATTTTTTCTGTTAACGAGAATGGCAATTCGGTCATTTTATATATAATTCTGTTAACTAGAAGGGCAATTCGGGCATATAAAATGACCGAATTCCTTCTCGTTAACAGAAAAAATAATAAGTTAACTCAGTGGACTAAAATAGCAATGGTGAAACCTTTTTTTGTACCCACATACGAAAATTGAAACCTTTAAACTAAACTAACAAATGACCCAAATCAAAAGACTAAATTGACATTTAACTCTAAAAGAAATTCAAATTAAGAGGTCAAGTAAAACTGTAAAACTATAATACATGATAAAAGTTGAAGGCGGTTACTAGGGTGTGCAATAACCTAGCTGTTAACCGAAATTAACTGAAACCGAATTAACCGAAAGTCGGTTATTGTTATTTTTTGTACCATCGGTTAACTGAATTTACTGAACTATTTATATTTTCATATATTTCTAGCTTTTCTACATTAATTTCATGTTTTAACTTTCATTACATATATTTATACATCCATTTCATTTAGTTATACCTCAATTTCACGTACTTATATACCTCAGTTTCATTTATTTATACATTCATTTCATGTATTTATAGCTTCATTACATGTATTTTTAAGTAAAATTTTAGCACCTTTTTTATTTGGTTATTAACTGAATTAACCAAACCGAAACAAATACCGACAAATTAACCGAACCGATTAATCGATGACTTCGGTTATAATTACGGTTAATGCTAATAACCGAACCAGATCAACGTGCAAAGATTACGTTAAACAATACCCGGATACTCATTATACCACGACCCGATACCGACCCGCAAAGTCCCCTTAGTTTGACAAAAACCCCCAAAATTCAAAATTAGGGTTTATCAATCCAGTAATAATTTCTTCAACAGCAATCAACATCATGATTCGATCTTCTTCACGTTTGTTACACAAATTAGCTTCGTTATGTAGATCCTGGTCGTCCGTTTCATCATCCCGATCACCGATATCCTCACAGATAACTGTCACCGCCATTCGACGGTTAACAACCGATGTGACGTCACTAAATAGACGAGAAACCGGTATGTATGTCAGCAATCAAGTGATTTGTGTTTCTACATTTGCAAACAAATTGTTATTGTTATTGATTTACATCTTTTTTGCAGGGAATTTTAGCTCTTTAGTTAATCTACGGTCGAGATTTCATGTTTCTAGGGTTAATTCTGAAGCGAGATCGTTTGCGTCAAAAGCTTCACGATCAACAAGTGAGAATGCGTCACAGGTTAGATTTTTTTTGTAGAATTATTTTTGGATTTGTGGCAAATTTTATTGTGTGTTCAGATTAGGAGAAACAGTTTTTGGATTGATAATAGCTGAGATAGATGCTTTACAATATTAGCAAACTTTAATGAGAGAGGACCGATATTTGAGATGTCAGGTTATCGCGGTGGAATTTCGGTAATTTTAATATCATGCTAAATTTATATATATAGCAATTTAACACTAACAAAGCAATTTAACACTAACAAGTCAGTATACTCTCCTACCAATAACAAATTAACCTTTTGCAACTTACAAAACACTAACAATTGCAGCAAGTAGGAAGTGACTAAGACTTAAAACACTAACGATTAAGACTTAAAACACTAATAGCAGCAATAAGAAGAAAGACGAATGGTAGAAATAAGAAGAAAGGTACTAATATCGGGAGATCTGTGATATATCGGTCAATATCGCCGATGATATCAGTACCAATATTCTGACCAATATTTTGCACCAATATCTCAGCAGGGGAGCGATAACCGATATATCTCGGATATATCGGTGATATATCGGGATATTAATTACACAGCAAATAAGTTGTTTCAGTGGAAAGTGGCAAGGTCTGTTGATCTTAATTAATCAATTTATTTGATGCTGATATATGGTGTGTGTGCTCGTGAGAGAGAGAGAGAGGGAGATAGGTAGCCGATTCGAGAGGGCTGATTTCTCAAGAACTAGATAAGAAAACAATACAATAAACTTTACTTCAATTTTTTTGCTACAAATTACTAAAATGAAAGGCCTTTAAATAGGCATACAAACGTGCAACAAGGAAAGGAAACTATTTAAACAGACATGGAACCATGGAATAAAATAAGGGGAAGGTGGAACTATTGACCTAATGCAAACTGAATGAAACAACTTAATTAAACATGACAATGAACACGATATCAGTGTGTATGTGTGTGTGTGTTTGGTTTTAGCTGTAGTCTTAAAGGTCATATACCACTCAACACATAACAAGTTTCAATGAGGGAGGTTTTCTTTAAGAACATTTTGTAGTGAGAATTTGTTTATTTTACAAATTTTTATGTGTTTATTGAACACACGTTGGAATGTTTATTGTCAAGTCCTAGAGTCAACATTTAAATTAAACTTGTCTTATATTTTTGTGTTGCTTTATAGAGTAGGAAAGAGGTTACTACTGTTGAAGATCCATTTGACGCACCCACTTACAATATACCGGAAAAGCCAATGACATTTACTGAAGGAGCTTCGTATAGTGTTGTTATCCTGGCAGGACTTGGAATTGCTGCTGCAGCGGGATATGGCGTCTTTAAAGAACTTATATTTGAACCTAAAGAGTAAGACTCGGAAGCATGAGTTTTATATTTTTACTTTTTTGTTGTTTTACTGATTTTTGTTCTTTTATTTTCATTAGGTACAAGGTTTTTAACAAGGCCCTGAAGAGAATTCAAGATGACAGTCAGGTTTCTTCATTGTCTGAGCTTACTGTTTTACGCATTTTTGTTTTATATACAACTTTTTAATCAATAAATCAGTAAATATAATATTATCTATTGTAACATACTAATATTCTTCACGGGCATCAGGTTCGGGTCAGAATTGGCTCGCCTATAACTGGATACGGTCAAGAAAGCAGAAACCGAGCAGCTCGTCAAAGAATCCCTAATAGAGTCTGGAAGGATGATGATGGTGTCGAGCATGTTGAGGTTACTCCTCTTAATTCCATTAAAATCCATATAATTTATTATTAATTAATCTAATGATTGGATATTTGTAGGTAAATTTTTATATCCGGGGGCCACATGGAGCTGGAAAGGTTTTCACCGAGATGTTTAAAGATAACGAGGACAAGCAATGGAAGTTTATGTATCTTCAAGTCGAGATATACTCACCATCCCCGTCAAGGATGCTGCTTGAATCTTATCTTCCCGCCTGATTAATTAAATGCATCGTGTAATTCAACGTCAGTAATACATAAAGGTTACCATCATTTTTTATTCTGAATTTCTTGCAAACAGTGGGCCATATATCTTGACCTCTATATACACAACATAATGGTTGTTTGTGTTATGCAGGCAAATGATAACAAGCACTCCTCTGTTTTGCCGATATATAAAGCTAAAGACACCGGTCTGAATGGGTTTGAACCTGTTGTCAGTTTTCGATATGACTATTTGTACCATTTTCATCCCTTCCTTTTTCTGTCGAGTGGTGGTGGTTCTGTCACTAATTTCATAGCCTGAATAAATTGTGCTTGGACAGTAAATGGAAGGAGAAAAACCTTGTTTGGTTACTTTGAAAGGAAGCAATTTAAAGAAACAAAAAGAAAAAGAAAGTTGATTGTTGGACACTTGTTATGCTTTGTTTTCCTGAATCCTGATATTCGGTTCTTTAATGTAACCTTTTAATAAACACTTAACGGTGTTTCTCAAGCCAAAGTATCAGTGGCAACTTCTTTATTCCTTGGGATAGAAGAAAAGTTTCCTCTTGTCTTACCTTCCTCGGATACTGCCAGTAGCTTTTGCTCTGAGTGGGATTTTACAAACTATGTTCTTTTGTTTGTTTAAATGAAGGATATTGGCCGTCCATTATTTGGATGTTAAAATAGTGGATAAACAATTTGTACTAGGGGTAAACATGAGTTGCTTTGGTTTAGTTATTGTTCTGTACCAAACCATAACGAAACATTTCCATTTTTTTTTTCTAAAAAGCTCAAACCAAAACCAATCATTTTCGGTTGATTCGGTTATTGGTTTTCAATGGAAGGTGTGGTTTTTGCTTGGTTAAATTGGCTAACCAGAATTTTAAAGTTGTGGTATTTACTTTTCAGTATAACTGGTTTGTTGTCCGTAGGGATGGGCAAAGTGCTTGCTGTTAGTTCGTCGCTTGCTTGGAAATTGCTTAGGAAAATGCTCACTTGACTTTTTGCTCGATTGTAAACGAGCCGATCGACTCTATTCGGTTTGTAAACGAGCCAAGCACGAGCAAATGTCCGCTTGCTCAGTTTGGCTCGAATAATAGACAAATATATAATTATATGTATAATTATCATTCTATTGAATATTGGAATTGTAAGTGGATTTAGCCCAAATCATCTATAGCTCAACATCAAACCTAAGTGACGAAACCTAAGTTTTTATGTTTTTGACTTCACACGTTCACTGATTGAAATCAAATTGAGCCGGTTCACTCTTCAATCTTCACGCTTTGATCAGAGATTAGCGTTTGACGATCACACTTGAGTCTTCACTCTTCAGCCGCAGCCCGCACCGATGGTTGCTGGACTTTAAAGATATTTTTTTTTGTTTTTCAATGAAACATATTTGTTGAACTTATATTTATCTTGAGTGAATGAGAGTTGAGCGAAAACGAGTAACGTTTTGAGTTAAACGGTGACATTTAAATTTGAAGTCATTGTACTAACATTTAATTTAAAATTGAAACCTAGCAAAACTGAGCTGCTCAGTTGTAAGATTTATGAATTTGTAGTTTAAACCCATAATTTGTACCTTTTTTTAACATTACGCCATGTGTTATTAAGATTCATGAAATCCGTTGTTTGGGATGTCCTGATAGAAAAATCACCAATAACCAGGTTATGTTAGTACCAAACCTTCAACAAAAGTGAAAAATGAGCATACAAAATGTTCATAAGTTTTACATTCCTTTCTATTTACGTAAACGCCTCTCGCTGATTCACAGGCAAATCCAGATCAGGCTCGAGTGGACTGAGGGGAGAGAAGTACTGATCCACCATGTCTTGCGTTACGTGTTCTAAGCTCGGTGGGTCCCACTGTAGAGTTTGAAAGTAAAAGATCAAGTTCATATCATTAACAAAGATATACAAGCATTAAAGAACAAAAGGATCCTATAATAATAATAATTGTGTGGTGATAGATTTTGAATCCCAGGACCACCAAGTAGAGCAAAATAAAGTTTTCTAGTTAGAAGGGCAATTTTGTAATGGTCAAATAACTCATCGTGGCAAAATATATAGGATTAGGATCATTTGTGAACAACTTCTTGAAAGTGAACTAAGTGAACTGATCTTGGCCTTTGATCATTTTTTTAGATTAAAAGGGTAAGATTGATATTAGTCAAGTACTTTTAATTAAAATCCCTTAATTTTCTCATCTCTTAACTCTCTCTCTCTCTCTCATTTTTAATTATTTCTCTATCATTTTAATTATGCGATATTAAAGGGCTAATGTTTATTTTTAAATAAACTCTTATGTTCTTGTTAAAATTAAATATTAAACCTAATTAAATTATGTTTTTTTACATATGTGTATACAGGTCAGTATATACAAGACTTATACACCTTTATATAATTACATCTTGTTCCCACAGGTCGGTATAAACCAGATTTATACACGTGTATTATTCAAGTACATATGTGTATAAACTAAGAGCTGTGTATCTTGTATGAATTGATAGTTAGCGAGACTGTACATATGTGTATAAACTAACATTTGTGTATCTTGTATAAACTAATACTATGGAGACTGTACACATGTGTATATACGAACAACTGTGTATCTTGTATATACGGAAACTAGCAAGATTTTAGGAATTTTGATTATATTGTTTAATAAATGCAATTTACAAAAGACGCAAATACCATTCTGTCAATTAATTTAAAAGGAAGTTACAACATTATAATTACAATCTTGCCATTGTTTAAAAATCTCTAGATGATATAATCCAATGGCTCAGATTAGCTCACACAGTTCACTCTCAACCTAGTGTTCACTCTAGAACCCTACCCTATATATATATATATATATATATATGTATATATACACAAAGAGTTGATACCTTTGGTGCAAAATCTTTTTCCACCAATCGTGCCCGAACGCCCTGATGAAGACATTAACAGATAAAGCAGTACTCATTAAGAAAATGATTTTCATTAGAGGTAGCGATTTCCACCATCTGATTAGGTTATGTTTTATATTGTTATCTCAAACAGGTCGAATAAAATTTAACTAAAAAATGCAAGTAGTCAAAGCTAGAGAAATCGGTCATAAATCAACGAAACTGTGTTTTTAGCGCTCCTAACCCATTATATTTTCAATTTGACAATATAGAATGTAACACTTATTATTTATATGAAACAATTGACAAGGAATGTTTGAATCAGGCCCGCCTTAAAAAAGATCCAAACCCCTTTTAATCAATCACCCAGGCCCGTGACCTGCCCATCTCGCCACCTCTAATCTTCACGACAAGATGAAGAAGTGATGTAATACCTCATGGAGATCACTTGAGACCTGTCCAGCAACTGCTTGTAATGTCATCCGGTATTCACGAATTAGGCATTGATCAAGAGTCTGAAACCGGCCTTCTCGTATCTATATACAAAGTTAGAAGAAAAATCAATTTATAAAATCAAAATCGAGCTGAAGAAGCTAAATCTTGAAATGACTTACTGATCTCAAGGCAACCTTCAAGCTCAACGGTGATGCGTATTTTAGTTTCATCAAGACGGAGTTGCACCACCCGTCGTTAGTTTTTCCAGCTTCACTTTCCTGTCGGTTTTTCCTTTTCATTAAAAAATTATTTAAGAATATCAAATAATGAAAACTTGAGGTGTAAACGTTTTTTTGTTACCAACGCATCAATGATTTCCTCAACAGTATCAAGGCTGAAACATTTGTTAAGTGTCTCGGTCCTGAAAACGTTGAAAGTAAACCATCAATGAATTTTTTTAATCTCTTTCTGCCAATTCAAAAAACCAATGCATACCTGCGGATAACACTTGCATTACTGGGATAGTCAAGATCACTATACTTTTGAAGACACGTTTCAACGACGGAAGGATCATCGGTTATTAGTTTCTTAAGACAATCTTCCATTGCTGGAATATTCTGTAAAGAAAATTATCATACAATTATAAACTCATGAAATGTACAAAAATTAACGTGTCAGTGTCACAAGTAAAAAAGGCCAAAAAGAACCAACTGCACTGAGCGAATAATGCGTAGCAAGTCCACATGCAACCATTCCAACTCCATTTATCATGTCTCCCGTTAAAGCTAAATACTCTCCTGCAAATTTTTTTTAAAACTGAGCATCATTTACGTTACCAGGATGAAACCGTGTTCATTGTTACTACATACCTAAATAACCGGGAAGATGTGAAAGATGAAAGGAAGCTCCCGCATCAGGATGAAAACCGATTAATGTTTCAGGCATAGCAAAAGTCTGTGGTGCAGTATGAGAATTAAAAAGAACTACATGTTATAAGTGTTCATATTAAAATTAAAACAAAAAAAAAACATATTACTGAAAAAAGAGCGTACAAAATGCTTACAGTTTTATCAGTTGCAACTCTGAACGTTCCCGGAATAGAAACTCCAGCCCCTCCACCCATAGTAATCCCATTCAAAATAGCCACCTACACGAGCACCAGTAATCCAATCCGGTTTCAATAATCATCATTCCCGGTTAAACATTACCAACCCTTTTGCCAGAAGGTACAGTTGTAGATACTAAATAGTAAATACTACTTACATGTGGCTTTAAATATGTCCCAACAAGATACATAAACCTATATAGCGTCCAAAAGAATTCCTTGCATCCGTCAATACTACCTATACATTCATTGCATCAGTAACAAAGAACATCAAATGCACCAACTTTAAACCAATATACATAAATACTTTCTTTTTATACCTTTTCTCATCATATCATGAACATAAACAATATCACCACCGGCACAAAACGCCCTGCCCCTACCCTACAAAAAATACGCAGAACTCTCAACGACGCTATCAACGACTTCTTCGATACATTAACTGTAGCATAAATCAAGATGTTTGAGTATTAATTAACAGAATTACCTTCATTACCACAAAACCTATATCAGGATTTTCTTCCCAATTTTTATATAGTTTCTGCAACCTCTTTCCCTGAACCAAATTACAGATTTATAAAACTAAACCTAAATGAAAGTTGGTTAAATATATAAAATTACCCAGAATTCCTATAAGAAAACAGAGCATTTATATTAAAATATCAATTATTAAACAAATAACCACATGGGAAATTAAAAAAAAAACAGAGAGAAAGAAATCAATATAAAGATAAAGATTTAAACAATCAAGTTGACCCAAAAGTACATAAAAAAACAAATTGGACTAACTAAATCTAGTTAACCATCCAGATTAGGGCTGCAAACTAACCGAACTAACACGAACAAGACCTTTTTCGTGTTCGTTTGTTAAGAAATATATGTGTTCCCGAACTATTCATAAACACTTACCGATCAAGATTTTATGTTCGTGTTCACTTGTTAAGGAAATGAACGTGTTTGTGTTCGTTTGTTAATTTTAGGCAATGAACGAAAACGAATGTTGATGAACACACATGAACACAATTGTAAACAAACGGACACAAGCAACCGTTCATGAACAGAATATATAATACGCTGACACCAACAAGATTTCATGTAATTTTTAAAAGACTTGGTTTTGCTATTCAAAAAGGGGTAGCGGCATAGCTTGTTGCCCATTTACCTTCTATTTCGATGTAATTTCTAATTTTTTAATCAAAAAAAGGAACTGATGATACAGGTTTCCAAAAAAAAGAAAAAGAAAAAATTTATAAAAACTGAAAACACTAATGAACTATCGAACAAGTTACAAGCATACACGAACATAAACGAACGAACACTAAACGAACGGAATTCTTGTTCGTGTTTGTTTGTTTAGTAAAACGAACAAACACAAACGAACTTCCCGGCCAGACGTTTGGTTCGTTTGCAGCCCGATAAAAAATATAACCTAATCAAACAACACCCAGTGCGTAATAAATATTAATAGAACCATAGAAGTGTTGAGTGCGTTAAGGAGCGAGGGTCTGTTGAGAACCACGGTTCTTGAACATGCATTGCCTTCAACTAACACCTGTAAAGTGATCAAATTTTATAAGAAATTTTGTTAGAATTGTGTTTATTAAAGTCGATTAAGTTTGGGCTTACAGCGGAATCGGGATCGGAGATGGGTGGATGATCGGAGAGAGGGGTGCTGATGGAAGTGGTGAGGGTGGTTGATCGTCTTATGATTTGATTGATGAAGTTTCGAGAGGAACGATGAAGGAGACGTCGTGTTGTTGCTGAACTCTGCATCTCTGCGTTTGTGTGTGTTAGTTACTGTTTAAGCATTTAATTCTTTGTGTTTCTGTGATATTTTTTTTTAAATAATTAAGTATTATATCGAGTTTAAATAGGCGAGACGAACATTTGTTTTTATTGGATAGTTAAACATTATAATAATTCTTAGTATCTGTTACTGGTATAACATTTAGCTATTCAGAAATTGTCAAATAACCTTTGAGCCTAAAAATTATACGAAACAATGAAGGTGAGCAATCTATATGTTACACTTTTATGAACGGGTGTATTTCTGTCCATTTACAAACAACAGGTTTTTACTCTAATAACGACACTATATAAAATGGGACACAAGATACTTTATAAAAAAGCATCCTATGTAGAGACGTATAATGGAATAAGAGTTAATAAAGTTTCATAAAATTTGTGGCATTTATCATTGATGAAAAAGTCAACATGAGAAAAATGCTCCCTTTTATAATTTTTGGTCTTTACTAACTATTAATTGATTAATCACAAAATTTATTGTAACATGTCAATCTCTAGGAACGCTTGAATCGGTAGATGTGGTTAAATGACGATAGCGGCTCGTTCTCGGTTGCTTCAATAAAGAAAATTCTGTTTGATTTAACTCGCATGACAGCTCCCTTTGTGATGGAATGGAATGGATGAGTGTCAAAGAAAGTTAATATTTTTGTGTGGAACGCGGAGAGGGATTAGATACCAAGAAAAGTGGCATTGAGTAATCGGAATATCGATGTAGGCACTTTGATTTGTAGCTTTTGTGGCGAATACGAGGAATCAAGCGTGCATTTGTTTACTTCATACCAATTTGTGACGGTAATGTGGCAGTTTGTTAGAACATGGTGTGGGATATCACCTATTTTTGCTTTTTTGGTTCAGGATTTGCTCCTCATTCATAAAGGTTCTAATCTGGGGTGGATAAAAAACAAAGTGTTGTCCGGGATCATCATGACGGCATGTTGGTGTGTTTGGAAGACGATAAACAAGCTCATCTTTTCTAACAAGGAGATTAGTCCGGCCAAAGTGATTGAAGACGTAAAATCGCTTGGGTACTTATGGATTGAAAATAGATCTTCATGTAAATCGATAGATTGGTCAGATTGGTGTACGTTTTGTTTGTAAGCGGTGTTGTTTGTTTGGACCTAGCGTCTTGCTAGCTGCCGGCTTTAAATGAAAGTTGCCGTTCAAAAAAAGTACAAAATAGTCATTGAATTAACACAAACCATTAAAGTGCTTTGATCAAGAGCCCATATTGTTTCTCTTTCGTTTATACTTGTACATATAACTTGCACATCTATAAAGTTATATTACCTACACGTATAGGTAAATATACAAAACTCAAACATAAATAAACAAATTAGTTTAACGGTTTTTTATTCAGCAAAACCATGTTTAGTAAGATGCATGGAATATTTAAAATTTTGACAACAAAAAAACTAGATGATATAGATTTGTTTTTTTTTTCTCGTAACAATGTAATGTTTTGTAACATGTATGTACAACATTTTCGATAACCCTTTAAAAGTTACATAAACTCACCTAATTTATTCAGTTTCCGATCAACTAGACCTTAAATATGTGTCTGCGTTCAAGATCCAAATCCATCAATCATCTTTAATCGCTTTGTTTATTTATATATGTGTTGAGTCGCATAAAAACATCGATGATCGATCATAGAGTTTTTTTGTTTGCTTGCTCTCTCTCCTCGCACGTACAAAGTCGCTATATTATTTTGCTTCCATATATATTAAGCATAAGATTCGAATATAGACATACTACCTAACTAGAAGTCTATCACGACACTACCATCTTTCATGTTTATCTCCCAAAGTCCACGTAAAGGCTTATCCGAATGCCCACACGGTATGATATAGACTATATAGAATAACCATATGTCCATATATAATTTGTTATCATAAATGTCTAAAAAATCATGTTCTTTGGTTTTGATTTATGGTTCATCGTGTTCCTCGATTTATGATTTGTTAATGGAGAGATACCATGTCTTGATGAGATCGAGTTCTTGCTAACCATCTTCTTCGATTCATGGCTCATTGTACCAGGGACGCAGCATAGTGGGGGCGGGAGGGGGTGCCAATCCATCGTACTTTTCGTTTAGTAGTGTCTGGTATATAATTTTCGTATTGAATTTTTTAGATACATACGTTTTCAATCCCCTGGTTTTATAATTTTTTAGGTATATACATTTTCGACCCCCCAGTCAGAAATCTCAAGCTTGCCACTGCAAAGTACGACTAGGAGTTTCCTTTTTGCCGAATTAAAAATCGATATCTGGTTATTAATGAAAAATCAATAAAATATAATAAATCAATATTCTTCAAGCTTTTACGATTAAAAAAATATCACTTAGTTATTGATTTTAGAATACATATTTTGTTTGTTGGGGATTAGAAAAAAACTAAAATTAAAGGCATAGGGTCCATGTTCATGTACGACTTGGCGTTAATTAATTTTTCAAATTGAAGTACATACCAAACTTCACGTGTTCCTTTATATTTTGTCTAGACTTACATCCGAACAACCCAAACTATGGGTAGGTTTGACACGGATCTTAAAAGCTTCTAGTTTTAACTTTTTAAAAAAAAATTATTTAATAAAAAACTTTTTTGGTTGAAGGAGCTTGAAGCTTTTAGTTTAGGAGTTTAAAACTTTTAGTTGAACGTTCCTACTAGTAGCGTTTAGAATGAGCTAAAAACATTTAGGTAAAAATGACTATTTTAAGCTCTAAAGATGATGAACTTTTTAATGCACCAACTTGTTAAATTTTTTTTTAAAAAATAACAAAAATCAACTTTTTAAATTTTGTTGATGATTATGTTTTTAACTGAAAATAACCATGTTTTATTTATTTGAGAAAGAATTTATATATATATATATATATATATATATATATATATGTGTGTGTGTGTGTGTGAGAGAGAGAGAGAGAGAGATTACATTTAGTTTTATGTTTTTGTAGTTATGTCTATTTTGGTCATTTTATACATTTTATTAAAAGCTTTAACTGCTCTACTAAATATCTAAATATATCTAAAAAACTACACCTAACAGCTACTAGCTACCAACTACCAACCACCAGCTATTTCTGCCAAACATACCCCAATAAGGGTGAAGGGTATAGAGGTCATGATTAAAACATGATTCATTACGTATGAACATGAATGGAATGCCACATCACCCCTTCATTAATATGTTTTTTTTATCTGTTGTCGTGTGATATAGGATGCAGACCTATAATATGACAGATAATTATAGGGTTTTAAATATAAAAAAAATTCAATTGCCATGGTGTGGTTTTTAATATAATAAATGTTAGTAATAAAGTTTCTGTCATTTCAATTACTGTTTGTAGTTACTGTTTGTTCAGCTTTATCTATTAAGGCTGCAACACGTCTCATCTTTTTAAGTTTAGCGTTTTGTATTTTAATGGCGTTTTATAGATAAAGATGACAACATTAAACTTTTGTAAGGCACTATTTTGTTCTATTCTCTTGCACCTTGTTTTATATATTTCAGTAATTATTTGGAGTTTTTAATAATACGTGATTAAAGAAATTTTATTATAGTTTTGGTGTTTGGCATTTGTGGCATTTTGGCATTTTATAAATAATTAGAGAAATAATGTATATTATTAGCTGAAAATTAGATAACAAACCACAGAAAATAACACCAAAAAATATAGAAATAAAAAAAAATTAAAAATGCTAATCCAATTTCTCATCCAAATCTTCACTGCCATAAGTCTCTTCTGCTTGAAGTTTTTGTCCCATCAACCTTTGAATTCTTTAGATAGGTGTCAGTTTCCCTACACAGCTGAAACGCCATGCTCTAGGCGAAGCTGATCATTAAACAAAATATGGCGTTTTGGTTTTTGGTGTGATATTTTGTTGTTGACTATTGAAGTGGTTTTGTAGATGTTGGAGACATAGATCGATGCCGTTTTTGTGGATGCTTTTATTAGGTGTGTGATTGTGAGTGAGTTTTTTCGCTTGGATGATATTTGGCCATCATCTTCATGCTCATCCCGCTCTTCATCATATAATAATAGAGTCCAAAATACATTTACACTGGCAGAAGTCTATTCTTCCCATCTAAACCTTCCTCAAGAACAAAGCACACAAAATGACATATCACTGTCATCAGTCTCTTTTTCTTGAAGATTATCCATCTCATTCAGCAAAATCCTATTGAGTTATCCCCCTCACATAAAAATCCATTCAGCAAAACTTCGTGGAGAACAATACTGAATCTCCAAGAAACAACGTTTGCCATCTGTGGTTGTTTTAACTTTTTTGGCGTATTAAAGTGAATGGTTTGCCAAGAAAACATGGCGTTTGTTTTTTGGTGTGATCCATGGAAGTTCCTGAGATTTTTGTTTATATAAGTGTTTTTTGGCGCTTAGTAATCCCGCGATATTATTTTAATAAATGTTAGTAATAAAGTATCCGTCGCTTCGATTACTGTTTGTAGTTACTGTTTGTTGTAACACGTCCCATCTTTTAAATTTGGCGTTTTGTATTTTAATGGCACTTTATAGATAAAGATGATAGAACACACTAATTAACTTTTGGTGTTTTGCAATTGTGGCATTTTAGCGTCTTATAACTAATTGGAGAAATATAATATTTATTATATGAAAAGTATATAACAAACACAGAAAAAATTACACAAAAGAAAAAGTAAAAAATAAAAAATAAAACTCCTTCTTAGAAACGATTTTGTCTGAGAAGCATTCATCACTCACCTCCTCTTCTTTTCCGGATTCTTCTTCAAGTTTCTCATCCAAGTCATCACTTTCACTTTCACTTTCATTGGCCTCTTGTTCTTGAAGAGTTTGAAGCCTCCATTTGAACATGTCATGCAACAACGTCAATTTTTTGTTCATGTCTACGTTCAAACATGTTGCATTGTATAACTCCTCCATGAACCCAAGACCCTGCTTAGTCATGATGTTTTCAAGCATCTAGTCTTCCTGCTCCTCATTGTCACATATAACGGTAACCATGTTAGTGTCTTCATCAAAACAAATATTTATATCAAAACGCAGATAAAAATGAGCACATCGCAAAAACCATATTTGTTTCTTAATAAAACATTATATATCGGAAGTTATAAAAGAAACACAAATATAAATTTGTTAATGTCACATCATTTTATGTAAATAGTAAAAAATTCGAGTGTAAATAGTAAAACCTTATTTATGATTTATGAAATAGAGAAACAGACAGTTTTATCAGTTGCAACTCCAAAGGTTTTTAGAATGGCAACACTAACCCCTCCACCCATGGTAACTCCATCCAAGACAGCCACCTACATTGACATCCAGTGGTCCAATCTGGTTAAAATAATCATATAACATTCATATTATTTCTTTTTTTTTTATAAACTGTAACATTGATTTTATAGTACTTACTTGTGGCTTTATATATGTAAACAGAAAGTATATAAACTCATATAGCGTCGAAAAGAATTCCTTGCATTCCTCAATATTACCTTCATAAGGTGAATTTAAGTCCATAATTAATAAATATATCACCTAGAATATGCATTCAAACACATTTTACCTTTTCTTATCATGTCATAAAAGGAAACAATATCCCCACCAGAACAAAAAGCCCTACCACTTCCCTAAAAAAGAAATGCAAAATAACATTTGTTAAATAAACCAAGAGAAAAATTAGAAACCAAATTAATTAATAACAAATTTTGTTATTTATTACCTTCATTACCACAAAAGCTATGTTAGGATTGTCTTCCCAACTTTTATACAGTTTGTGCAACATGTTTAACATTGGAGTGTTGAGGACCGCCGGTCTGTTGAGAATTGCGGTTCGTGAACTTCCATTGCCTTCCACTAGTACCTGTAAAATAATAAAAAAAACATGTGAACATTTGCTTGTGTTGTGTGTATGCAACTTAAGTTGAGTTACACTCACAGACGAATCCGAGGGAGTATTGTTGCTAAAGCTTCTTGTTCTTCGAATGTCGAAAAATCGAGTAACATAACACCTCCTTCTTGTGAAGCTCAGCATCTCTTTTTGGATCAGGAGTCAATTGTGTTACCAAATTGGTATAATGCAGCTGCTTGAATTGACCTTTAGAACCAACTTCTAGTAATTGAGTTATGTTGTTTAGAAAATGACATACCTATTATTATATCACTGTCACGTGGTATGCTTTAATTTCGGTTTCCGTGGCTAACTTTAATTCAAGAGTATCACATAGTAAATATGTATTATATTAATATTATTATATGGTCCCATCTAATTTATTTTAATAGCCCATTTAAACATAAAGGTATTCTGGTAAAATTATAGCAAATTATTGGTTTAAATAGTTAATTTCTCAAAGATGAATATCAAAACCATGATTTGAGCAAACCATTGGCACCAACTATGTTCTGTACCTAGAAGTGTTGATCTAATTCTTTAATTCCTTAAAGTTCGAGATCTAAACCATGTTTTGAATAAATCATAGGGAGCATTGGTGTAATTTACATAAATTAGATAGAAAATTGAATTGATGGATAGCCAATGTGGATTATTATTTATTTATTTATTTTTTTTTTTGGGTAAAAACCAATGTGGATTATTGATATTATGCTTTTGTGTCTTTGAACTTTAGAAAATTATATCTTTACACCCACACGTTTAGGCTTTAAAAATGACTGTTTTCACACTATCTATATTTATATGAAATGTTCAGAGTAGGACTAGAATCTCAAACACTTTGGGAGGAAAACATTTATCACACAACTTGATACGGCTAAATTACAAGTCCTTGGTCCCAAAAATAAATTAAATGGATGTTAACTATTCCATCAAATATTTAAGACAATCAAAATACACCTTAATATTTCTTAAATCGTTTTTATTGGGCATAATCTTTTCAAAACCAATTTTATGTTGAGAACCACGAGAACAATATAAAACATTTGCATAATATGTTTTGATTATTTAATAAGATAGGTATAGTGTTATGTATGTGCGCGCATGTTTGTATGCGCACATTCTTTCCAAAACCAACTTTATGTTGAAAACCTGTATAACACAGTTTTGCTAAGACTATATGTTACATACTATTGTTTCCATCATAGTATGACTGATCTCCAGATTCATGGTTGAGATTCTCTGGATATTTAACGGCATAAACGGTAAACCACCCGATCTTTGGTGAGTTGACGCTTAACTGAAATTGACAGTTGATATATGCTGGTTTTCTAAAGTAAAGGACGATTCATGTAATTAATGAAGATCAAGTACGAAAGATACAATTTTTTTATATATGTAGTAATTCACTATAAATTTAACTAAGCATAGATGCTATAGAAGATGTGGGCACAATATATGGATCGTCATTCAAACTCGAATGAAAATGGTGTTCTAACAGTATACTTACCAGATTGAGATACCCATGTCATATGCCCTTGCCCATATGAACCTTTCTCCTTATCCTCGACATTTCGGGTAAAAGTAACCTCGTATGTTTGCTTTTGCTTCGCCGCTGTGAAGCTCATGACAACCTTAATACTTACACCCTTTGGTACGGAAACATCCCTGATGCTGTAACTCAAGTTTGCCAAACCAACGTTAGTCACCGTCCTTGAGTATGTTTTCTGATCACCTCTTTTTAGAGATACCGCTAAAGAAGGGTAATTCAACTGGGCCTCCGGTATGGTTTTTGAGCAACTAGCTTTCTTACTAATGATCATTTCAACTTGTTTGGGTGTATAGCCTAACCCACAAAGATAAGGAATGTAGTCGTCTGGTTGGATGTCAAAAATAAGCCCTGGCTCATGGGCTTTTGGTGGGTTTACATGACAAGAGCCCATGGCGAATACATCAGCAGGAAGCACTCGTTCGTCTACGATGGGCTCCCCGTTTCGGTTTACTTGACTAGCCGTGGTCATTATGGCTGACTTGATAGCAGCAGGAGACCATTCTGGATGCGCGCTTTTGAGCAATGCTGCTATGCCTGCGAGGTGAGGACAAGACATTGATGTGTCATGTGAGACAAAAAAAGTTGCTTTGCTTCTTGTTTCGTTGTCGTCGATTGATGCAGGCCGCGCTGCAAGAATGTCCACACCGTCCGATAATGTCTGGCTTTAGGATTCCAGGACTTGTGAAGCTGGGCCCTCTTGAAGAGAAAAAAGCCATATGTGGATCTGATTTTAGCCCGACCACAGTTCCACCGCAAAGAATGGTGGCAACCGCAGAAGAAGTTGACTTGATATACTTCTTAACCTCAACCCCTTCTTTGTAACCAATATATGATGCGAGAACTCCCTAGAACCAATGTCATTAGCAACAATCATGGCAGCTCCTCTTGCATTCTTAACTACCGTTCCCATTGCAATGGGATCGTCACTCACATCACATAACACCACCTTCCCCTTGACATCAATGTGGTCGAGTGATCCTTCATTGCATTGTGCTAAATGTTCATCATCTTTGACGGGGTAAACAAGAGGCCGAAGCTTACGATCGAAATCCTTTGGTTGGTACAATGATTCACCATGAAGTAACTTCTTGTTTCCAAGAACCACTGTTGTCCTGAATCTGACACCATTTGTACTTGCCCCAACAGTAAGGACCCATGGCGCCTCATTTGATAATGAAGTACTGTTTGGCCCATAATTACCTGCTGCACAACTCACAAAAATCCCTTTTTGCATGGCAGTGAAGGCGCCAATTGCTACATTATCTTTATAATAGGGCAAGGCATGTGCCAGACCAAGCGAAAGAGACATCACATTAACACCATCTTCAATAGCTGCATCCATGCCCGCTAAGATGGGACCTTCCAGACAACCAAAGAAGAAACATACTTTGTAAAAGGCTAAGTGTGCTAGTGGTGCCATCCCACTCGCAGTGCCATTCCCCAATCCGAATACATTTGCGTTGTCTACAAAATTCCCTGCCGCAGTACTCGAAATGTGTGTCCCATGGCCATCATAATCTTTCACAGGATATCCCTTAACAAAGTTTCTTATTCCGATCAGTTTGTTATTACATACTGCCACTTTGCATTTCCCTTTCCATGTTGATGGTGGAGCGGAGACACCATCGTCGTTAAACGACGGATGTCCCGGAGTAATTCCATTGTCCAAAACCCCTATTATGATTCCCTTCCCATAGTTTGATTCTTTCCACAACCCTGAATTTTGGCGCAAGCCCAAAAAGTAAGGTGAACGAGTTGTTTGTAACTGATACACACCTTCAGGCTTTACGGATTAAACTCCACTCAAGTTCTCCATCACCTTTGCTTGATCTGCTGACATTTTTGCAGCAAATCCTGTAATCACATGATGGTACATGAAAACCATCATTGGTTTATCGTTTGATTGCGAATCTACTTTTAACAAAAACGAGTTATACCATTCTTCACTATCGCGGGCCTGGCCTTCAGGTGAACTTAAGTGAACAATGTAAGTTTTGAGGTCACTGGCTTTGTATTAAAAAAGGTGGTGCAAGTGAGAAGTAACACAACACCAATTGTTGGCAACATTTTGTATCTCTCACTGCTTTGGTGACTTATGGATTATGTCAAGAGCTACTCCTAATGCGAATTTATATATATCATTTAGGGGAGTTTAGTTTGTAATCATTGGCTTTCCCATCGGACGAATACAACATGATTCTTTGGCTTATCTTTAGGAATACGTTTCGTCCTTCGAAAAGAAGGTAATTTAAACCCCATGAAAATAAGTTTTCATAGTGCTATATCTTACTTTTAAGACAAGGAAGATTAACTTATCAGTAACTACAATTCTTCTCTAACACATTTCTTACCTTTTTTTAATCAAATTATCCTTAATTAGCGAGTTGTCGTTTTGGTTCAGCAAGTAATACATATTTGAGTTTCACATATTCACCATGAGTAACAGCTTGTTGGTTGTTTCTTGCTCCTTGGAAGCCAAAATGATGGGTTCGACTCGAAACGGGTTCAGTTTTTTGTGTTTTAATGTTGGAAGTCCTCTTTCGAAAAGGACATGGTTATATATTGAACAAGTTGTGTTTGGCTCACCCTTCTTTTCCTTTTTTTCACTTCACATTTTCCTTTTTCTTTATATTTTTTTTTCGGTTTTCTTTTTAACTACCTATCTTAAATTAAGTTAAACAAATGGCCTTTTTTTTTCAATACTTCTTTTTTAAATTATGTTTTTTTATCATTTAATTTAATTTGATATTTCTTTAACAATCCTATACTTTATCGTCTTTTTTAATACGGAAGTATATAGTCGTGTTTAATTTGTCCTCGACATTTTGTTGTAAATTTTGTAAAAACCAAGTTGTATTAGAAATAAAATATTTATTTGGTATCAATGATGAATTGAAACCTCCACGTCGACATCCAATACAAATTTGTTAAAATGAAGCTTAATTCCAAGTAGAGTATTTATTTGGTAACAAAAGATGGTACAATGATGAAATGAATTCATTCTGCCGATTTGTGTTTCTAAACAACAACCTTCATTTTCAAATAATGTTTGTTTTACATTATCATTTATTTCGTTTTACCACAACGCGCGATATCAACAAACCTAGTTAATATAATTAGATTGTTTTTTTAATAACTAAACTTTTATTTATATATTACTAAAGAGTTACAATGATTAATAAAACAAGCATTAAAGGACTTGTAGCATAAAGGTATCAAGATGTTTAATAAACGTTTTTCTATATTTATGAGGTGCTAAGGTGTTTTCCTTCTATCAACGAGGTGAACTGTTCAAATTCTGAATGAAAGCTGCTACAAGAGTAGATAGGAGTTGTTCTAAATAAAGTAAAGATTTTCTTTCTAAATGGTTGAGCGTTCTAGCTAGTCACGGTGAACAATGATATATTGTGAGGTTAATTTCAGAAGAGGGTTTTAGTGCGAGAAGTGCAAGAAAAACCTAAATCGTTAATTTTTTTTATTAATTGTTCATATATTTTTAGATTTTCATTTTTTACTTTTTACAAACATATGTGTATGTTTTATACATAAAAACATATTAAATTTATCCTACACATATGATAGATTACGCATACGCAATATTACTACGCAAAACTTGAACTTGTTTATCGCTATATTTTTTTTAATTTCAAATTAGATGAGTAAACATTGTATTTCAACAATTTTGTTATATTTAATTGTTTTTTATATTTGAAAAAAATAAATTATTTATCTTTTTCTCACATTTCTCGTATGTATTTATCTTCTAAATGGAACCCTCCCATATATATATATATATAGAGAGAGAGAGAGAGAGACGGGATCAGGAGAAAACGACTGAAAGTATGAAAACGCTGAGAACGAATCCTGATCGAACACATGGCAGGGCCGCTAAATTATATGTATGGGGCAGGATTGTCATTGTTCACGTTCCCCTAAAGTAGCCGCGTTTTACAAATTAATTTATGAAAATGGTGTTTTAAAATCCAAAGCAAAAGAATAATTTTCAGTAAATAAATTAGGTTTTTGAAGAAACGATATTTGCCATGTTTGGTTTTTGAACTTTTTAGCGTTTAAGATTGAATGGTGTTTTGTTTTCCATCATTAAGTTTGTTGTTTTGTTTGAATGACGTTTTAGATAATGATGTAAAGGCGTCCCATAATGTTATTAATAAAGTTTCACAATAAATATAGCGTTTTCATCTGGAAGGGGACTGTATAGCTTGAGTTTAAGGTGAGAATTTTTAATGGCGTTTAACTTATGACCATGGCGTTTTATTTTAGAACAGTAAAAAGACTCTTTTACCCTTAATGAAGCGCGTGCACTTAATAAAATTGATGTTATTTATGAAAACGCCACCGCGCAAATCTAATCCATAGGTTGTTTTGATCCAACGGACGAGGGGCGTTCTCAACGATTTCACACTTATAGGCGTTTTCTCTAAATCCTGTCTCTCTCTCTCTCTCTATTATATATATATATATATATATATATTATAATAAATTCAAATGATAAATTTGTTTTTCAAAACTGAATATTGTATTTCCATATATTCTAATGATAAATCCGAACTTAGTTAACTTGCTTAATTTTTAGACAAGCTGAGCTTACTCATTTATTTTTAAGCCTGAATTCGAGCTGAAACTTACTTGAAATATGCAATTAGCAACTCAGCTAAAGGGACGGGCATGGGTATCGCTACATAGGACCATTAATGGATTGCTACATCACTCCCTTGCCTAACCTATCATGGTTTGCATGGATTAAACCATGACAACTATGACCTCCTTTTCTTTTTTATATTTACTTTTTCTTTTCACAAAAATAAATTAAAATAAGAGAATAGTGGTTCGGGTCAGACGACACCCTAAGTAATGGTTTTGGATGGTAGATTAGAAGCGGGTGACATGATGCTGATGTAGAGGATCATAGTAACATGAGATTCATAACCATACCCAATAGCCAAATACATTAAAAGTATAAATCTTGTATGCACGTTCTATATATTGAGACAAATTTAGTATTTCTTTTTTCGTTAAACATCATTTTATCTCAATGGATTTTTCGTCCCAGATAAGAGAACAACACATAACCATGTAAGTAATTAAATTATACTTGAGTCCAACATATATTAAAGAGTTTCATAATATTATTATTATTCAGTAATCAAATTACATAGGACTTATCTAATAACTAATGACATGTTCTAGGATCTGGAATTACTATATTACAAGCACTGGATACTGTTTTAGCACCAGGCATTTTAAGATATTTCCAAAGTGAAGGGTCCTTCACATAGCCACAAAGGCACTCACTTTGTTCATGGAGACCGTCGCAACACGGTGAGCTTGGAGGTGGTGGTTTATTCTCGAGTATAAACGAAAGGCACGGGAACAATTTCATCCGGTCGCATTCTACTGCCATACCTACCTGCAGTTGCACCATAAGATTTATCATAAGTACCATCAACATGACACAAAGAAAACTAGAAACCTTCATTTGCGAAACAAATTTCGATGAGAGAAATGATACTTTTGTAAGGTTTGCTATGGTATGATATGAACAAGCTTTTCAATGTTATTTATAGACAGTGAAAGTAAAGTCACAGGAGACCTTGATGGTGTATTTTTAGATCATCGGTGATAGAAGTAAACCAAAATATAAATAACCATGATGTAATAGCTATAAAATATTTAACAACTGCCCCCTTGCTTAATTTAATGTCTAAGACTAATCTGGTGACAGTTTTGTAATTAATTGGTGGCTAGTAAAAGGGGAAAAAAAAGCGAATTATCTTTATCCATTATATTTATTTTTTTCGATCATTGCATACTAATTCACCAATTTGTAAACTCCAATAACTTTTATAAACTTAACTATCTTTCAAAAGAAAAAACTATACCATGAATTTGAGCACTTTTCTCTTTGTCATATGTATGATATTCATATGTCTGTTTTATAAGAAAAAAGAGTATTAGAAAACAAAAATGCAACACATTATAGTATTTGTTTTTTGAAAGGTAAAATGTCTGTAGTATGTGGACCACATCTGTAGAAGAAAAGGTGGACCAAACCTCTACACGATTGTTTTTAAACTATATAGACTTATAAAATAAATTGCTGACGGTTTACGGACGGTAGGGTGTGGGTGGTGGATGGTGGTGCTGGACGGCGGGTGGTGGTGGTGAACGCTGGTTGTGGTAGACGGTGGTGGTGGACGGTGATGGTGCTTAACTCTCGGTAGAATTTTATATGCAAAATCTTAGAGAAATTTTAAGAAAAAAAATATTTCATTTCTCAAATCAATGACATACTTAATTGTTGACTTTATATGCAAAATCTTAGAGAAATTTTAAGATGAAAATACAGAAAAAAGAGAAATGTAAAGGTATTTTTTTGAAAAACCAATTGTTAGACTTTTTCTTTCCACCTGCAAGTAACATGTATATTCTCTCACATTTTTAAACATCTATGCCTTTTTATACGCCATTATGTTTTTTTAAATTGCAACATAAAATCGAGCATATTTTTATCTTTATTTTGAGTACTCTATTGCTATATAAAATATGACAACTAAAACAACCCAAAAAATTGTGTTGTATAACATTTTTGTGTTGGATTTTTTGTAATAGATTTTTTAATACATTTGTGCTGGATTTTTTATGTTAGACCCATTTGTGCTATATATGTTTGTACTAGATTTATGTACTAAATTATTTGTGCTAGATTTTTTGTGTACTAGGTTTTTTCTGTTGTATGTTTGATAAAACAAAATGGTGACGGTTTGTGTTTTAACACCAAAATATCATTTCATTCTATTTATAAAGAGTGTACATCCATAATTATTCTTAGACTACTTAGGCAAAACTCATTTTTAGTAGATCTCCCCCCTACAGATTTATTTGCACACATACATATATGACACATATATAATTCTTAGGTGGACATTGAAGGAAAGGGTTCACTAAACGCAAAGAAAGCACATATTAAGCCGCATCGCCGTGCCTATATGTGGCTAGTTCACTTGGTAGAGACTTTTGTCTCTTGAATATCTGGGTTCAATCCAAAGCAAGATGTTAATTAGGATTAATTTGGTATAAGTTATGAGTGAGTAAGCAACTAAGGGGTGGTGGTCCATTGGCAAAGACAAAACCTTTAAACACCTCAGGAGGGGAGGTGATGTTGCGTGTGATACGATAATGAAGGATTAATCACGTTGGTTCTGTGAATAATCATGATGATCTTCCCCAAACCTTCAAATTCAACCCAAAAGGCAGAGGATTCAAAGTGAAAAGTGATTATTGTCATAATTGATAACTGACAATTCGAATTACATGAGAAAGATATAAAAAAGACAGAAATTCAGAATGGGCTATGAAAAGGCCAAAGGCTAAACAAAAGCTCAAAAACAAAATGTATAAAACATGGAAAAAAAAGCATAAAAGTGTCCATAGCCAAAGTTATGCTCGTTTTCGTAAATCACTATTTGTAGCTCGATCATGGGCCTACAGAAATGACATGACTTGATTTTCTATATTTGATCCTGCATTAGAAGACTTTGAGTTTAAGTTTCACAGATACAAAGGAATAAAAAGAAATTTCTCGATTAAAAAAAAGTAAATAATCATTATCATTTAAAAAGAAAAAACCCATCACCATTATTATTATGATCGGGCCTCACAAATATTAATTTACTCCAACTAACTTATATTAATGTTCTGGAATATTACTTCTCACATTAAAGATTCTACAAAATTTGATAATGACAAAAATAGTATAATCGTGCCTCACAAAAATGAATTTACTCCAACTAACTTATATTAATGTTCTTCAATTTTACTTCTCACATTAAAGATTCTACAAAATATGATAATGACAACAATAGTATAATGGGACAAAATAGTGTGTAAACACGAAAACAGTCTATATTTTTTTAACAATTGACTAACCTATTTTTAATCTACTTCTATTAATTACCATTATCAATATCTACAACAAGCAAAGATATGAACTCTTTATCTTTAGAATACAAATAAATAGCCTGTAGATATACTAGCATCTTTCATCTACAATGTTTTCATAACAATAATCGTTACTTAAATTGATTGTTGTAATTAACCGGTCAGAAATCGAATTATGTATTACTAATTTAACACACAAACAAACACACACATGTATATATATATATTGAATGTGTATATATATTGAAAGTGTAAGATACAATATTTCTTAATGTGCGATGATATGATATAAAATTATGCATGTTATAAAACTTAAAACCCTAATTACGCATGAACAAAAAAACATAATCGCGCATGTTTTGTCTATGCGTTATTTATGGTTTTGTTCATGCATGATTATGTTTTGTTCATGCGGGATTTATGGTTTTATTTATGCATGATTATGGTTTTGTTCATGCGTGATTTGAGTTTGAGTTTTATAACATGCGTAAATTCATTCCGTACCATCGCACGTTAAGTAATATTGTACGTTAACTTACCTCTATATATATGTGTGTGTATATATATATATATTCAAAATAATAAACAAATTAAAAAATGCTTAAAAATGGTAAAATATATTCTTTACAAAAATGATTTTTTATTAGAATGGCTTCCACACATCTTTATATGCAAAAGCTCCAAAAAAACTTACTTTTTACATGTTTAATTGATTTTTATGATATATTTAACATGTTTAGGTTCTTCGTTATCCACTGAACCCACAGTATACATACATATACATATATATATATATAGTGAATAAAGGATACAAAGGTAATTTAACAAATCATTTAATAATTCTATCCTTTATTTTTAATATTTAGATTAATTAATTAACCCTAATCATTTAATGAGTTTATCCTATTAAATAGTTGTGTATCTTACACAATAAAAACAATCGCACATGATCCTACATATTCAATATTTCCTACACCATAAAAACAAAGTTTTCTACACCATAAAAATAATGTTTTAGTGTAGGGTACAGAATGTGTAGAACCCCAACAATTTTAAATAATTTTGTGATTCATAATAAATATGTGATACAACATTTTTAAATAATTTTGTCTCCTAATAAAATTAGTGTAGGACACAACATATTAATGGTGATGAAGGAGGAAATTATGATGACATTAATGAGATTTGAGTAACTTTTATTATATTTATTAGTATTCTATATCAAATTGTCTATTATACCCTTGTTAATTAAAGCATTAATTAAAAGTGGACAAAAATCATATCTTGATCACAATCATTGATCAAAAAAATATAGGGTATAGACTAATTTATTTTTCTTCTTATAAGATATTCTTCTCAAAAGAACCTCCCCCTATATACACACACACATATATATATATACACATATATATATCATCATCATACTCAGTAAATCCCACCAATAACAAAGCTAAGGTATGTCGAAGGAGGGTAAGATGTAGACAGCCTTACCTATCTCCCGTAGGAATAGAAAGACTGCTTCCAGTGAGATCTCCAACTCGATAGTAGTTTTGCATAAAACCTTGGACGTAAGGCTTTGTATTATTAAGTAATCGGGACAAAGACCGATTGTGGATGTACCAATTGTCTTTTGACTACCAACGCAACCACATGATGCATGATTAACCGTCTGCTGATTTTACTATTATTTTCATAAAAACAGTAAAATAATGTTAAAGTTAGTGCAATTTCACTTTTCCCCACCAACGCACACACATATATACATTATATGCGTACACCGCAAGCGGGTAAAAATATACATACACCTACACACACACACACACATATATATGTAGCGAGAGAGATGGAGGTATGTGTAACATCCGTCAAAAACGGATTTACCAAACCCGCTCCGTTTAGCAACCGAACAGTCAGTCAAAATTTTCGTTGCGAATTAAATGCCCGAAATAATTTTAAACGATACATAATCAATTATTATACAAGAATATATATTTAGTTTTTGAAAAACTGTTGAAAATCGCAAAATAAAAATAAAATGTTCCAGCCGGGTTTCGAACCCGGGTCAGTACCGAACCACTCAACAAACAGACTTAACTCACACACACAAACCACTGCGCCACGGATTTTGTTTGTTATATATTGAAATCATTTAATTGATATAATGACGTTACGAATTCAAAACCGGCGCCCAATAGTTCAGTCGTCGGAATCCCGGTAATCTCGCGAACTTTTAACACCACTTTCAGTTATAACGTAAACTAGTATTAAGACATCGGTTATAACCGATGTTTGAAGTCCGCGACCAAACCATAACCGCCGGAAAATTTAAATCGATGAATACAGTCGGAAATCAGACCAAGTGCTTTGACGATTTGCACTATAAATTCACCCACAACCCACTGCAAACCTTTTCGCTCAAAATCACACCTTTTCTCGGCGTAATTCCACTCGCCGGAATTTCTCTGCTCATCGCCGGAAAACCGGTTTCCTCATTTCTGAACCTCACTGAGCCTCTGAACTTATACCGGAGATTCCCACACCCTTTGTAAGCTTCCTGGAGCCTCGCTGCTACAAGGAACACGTCGCCGGAAGTGATTGCTGTCGCCGGAGTTTCTGCCGGAAAACAGAGAGTCCAGTCGATATACCTTTTCGCCTAAATTCTTTTTCTTTTCACTCATATCTCACCTTAATGAACTGTAAGACGCTAAGAAACCGATTAAGACTTTGAACCAGTCGATTTCCGATTTCTGGTTCTAACTTGACGAGGAAGACGATGACCGTTATAACGTATAAGTATAATTAAAATCAGGATATTACTCGGGTTAGACACACAGTCCAGCGGTGGACTGTGTGCACATAAAACGCAAAGGTCTCGAGTTCGAATCCCGTCTCACACACGCTGCCTTAATAAAAATCATTTTTTGTTAAACTGAACCGGAGTCGCCACTGGTATATGTTAAGTATATTGATAACCGGAATAATAACCAAGTTAGACACACAGTCCAGCGGTGGACTGTGTGTTTGTTTATATCACAGGTCACGAGTTCGAGTCCGGTCTTCTGCACCGACTCGGACAATTATCTAGTCTTTTTAAATAAGGCAGAAAAGGAAACAAATAATTTGTATTTAAGTATAATAAAAATCGAATTATATAACATGTTAAACACACAGTCCAGCGGTGGACTGTGTGTTAGATTAAACCACAGGTCCCGGTTCGAGACCTGTGGAGTGTATGTCCGAATCGCTTAAAACTGTTTTTGAAATAAAATGATTTTCGGTTTAAACTAATTAATATATATATGTATAATTAAAATCATATTTATAACGGGTTAGACACGTAGCTCAGTTGGTAGAGCTGCGTGCACGCGTACGGGAGGTCTCGGGTTCGAGCCTCACTCAGCGCACTTGTGTTCCGCATTCGAACCGGTCAACGGTCAGGTCAACGGTCAACGGGCTGGTCAACGGTCAGAAAAAAATCAATTTTTTTATTATTTTTATTTAATTATTTTAATTAAAAATCAATTAAAAATACTTAAAAATAACATTTTTAAGGTTAGAAAATAGCCTCAAACTCACAAAAATACACCCAACAATCCTACTAAAATAGATTAATAAAATCCGTTTACTTACCAAACCATAATGCGATTATTCTAGGTTAAACTCACTCGTGGTTAAAACCACTTCGCGTGCATTCAACATCATCAACCGAACGCACCCACTGTGAGTGAATCTTACAACTCCCCCTTTTAAATTACACGTTTTGGGGTGTGTCATGTGTTATGAAAATAATTAATTTATTTATTTAAACTTGTGCCATACCACATCATGACCTAAACTTAGATTGTTTTTATTGTTGTGATTTACTTATTTCCTTTTGTCAAATTATATGAAACTCCTACATTAAGCCCATCAGTTCCTCGTGGGAGACGAGTAGAACATCGCGTGCTTCAAATCAAATTCATTATTGTTCATGTGTGTATCATTGAGTTTATATTGTTTGTAGTTGTGTCATTCATATTATCATGTTTATGCAATTTATTCATCAGGCCCCTCAGTTCCTCGTGAGAGACGAGTTGAGCATCGCGTGCCTCTAATTGTTCCATTATTGTTCATGAGTGTTTCATTTAATATCTTATGATTGTTGTTTAAGTTACATCTAACTTTACTCATGTTTGGTTGTGCACCTATTCCATAATCAATTTAAATAAATTTGTTCAAATGTTTTCCATAGGATTCACTCGCCAACATTATGTTGATCCAAAAACCCTTTTACACATGATACAGGTGAACAGGTTGAAGCAAGGAAAACATAGGATATGCCTTAGAAGAGAACAAAGAAGTTTAGATTGTTAGTTAGATCATGTTGTAACATTTATTGTAAATTTTCATTTAATTTGTATTAATGAATATGAAACGCTTAATAAATGTCATGAGCTTTGATGATAACCCAATCATGCCCGATCACCTTTTCCGCTGCGGGTCGGGGTGTGACAGATTGGAATCAGAGCCATGACTATAGGGATATATGATAGGTTATTAGACCCTTAGAGCCTATACTATAGTCTGCCTAAATTTTAATTGATTAGGTGGTTACATACAAACTTGTGATATTTATTTGTTTCATATTTGTTTACATTTACAGTCAAACATACATGCTTATATACATATTCATTATACATATATACATATTCATTATACATATATCGATGTTCATGTATTCAATTTATTTTCATACTCTCATTATCCAAAGATTTTGTTGCAATTTTCAAATCTCATCAAAGTAAGTTCTGCGACGGGCATGTAGTAACTGGAAGGGTACAAGTACCGGTAGTCGGAACGTCCTGTCTAGGTTGGCATTCGTATAAATCCAATTTAACGGACCAGTTTGCCTACCTGGGGACCAACGATGAGAGTACGAAGGACCTATTAGGCCAAAGCATGCCACACCAAACGTCGTTCGAACTAACCTACTTTGAGGTGTCACCGTGTCTACACCTGGACACATTCCGAATATCACACGTTGTATACATATTTCTCGATTTTCTCCGGGTTTTTGTGTACGCAACCTGGCAAACCCGTGCGAACCATATGAAAAACCGGTATTCATGGGGGCCCACATGATTACACAGGTAAAGTATGGCGGCATGTAGGGCCTAACAGCGAGCAAAGCCCAAGACATCCTATGGATGTAGTAGATTTATTTTTCTATAATTATTTTATGAATGTTCATTCCTAATGCGACCCATGATCCCAAATCGTTCAACAAATGGCTGCCGTAATACCCAACATTGTAATCCAAGTACATCAAGCACTCACCGATAATCTTGTCAATCAAGCAAACCAAAACATTGTCAACTCTTCCTCAAATACCACTAAATGCACCTACAAGCATTTCAAATCATGCGACCCTCAGAAATACAAAGGGACTGAAGGCGTCATTGCTCTCCTCCATTGGTTTGAAGAAATGGAGAACACTTTTCTAAATTGCGATTGCCCTGACGATCGCAAAGTGCGTTATGCTACCGGTCGATTATATGGGATAGCACTTACTTGGTGGAATACAGAGAAGGCCAAACGAGGCGTCGACGATGCTATGACCTTAACTTGGAACGAATTGAAGGAAGTCATGACCAGACGATTTTGCCCAAGGAGCGAAATCAAGAAATTAGAAGATGAATTTTATTCGTTGAAGCAAAAGGAAGGAGACCACACCACCTACAATAAAAGATTCCTCGAGTTACATCAAATGGTTCCCAACATGTTCATTTCTCTCTACCGTTTGATCGAGCACTACATTCGTGGGCTTCCGTCAAAGATTCAAGACCCTGTAATAAGTACCAAGCCTGCAACTTTGGAAGCAGCAATGGAGTTAGCAACAGAGCTTACCGAGAACCGAATCCGAAACGAAGACTTCAAGGAGGAGAAGAAAAAGGATAAAGAATCAACTGAAACCTCCGACTCCACCCAAACCGAATCCCCTTCTCAACCCAATCCTAAGAGAAAAAGAGACGGGCAACTTTTCGCTGCTATCCAACGAAACCAACCAGTTTTACACGCCATACCCATCCAAGCTATCCCAATCACCCAAGTGGCACCCAACTCAACTTACCCAAATAAGAAGCCATATCTTGGACCTCACCCTCGATGCAACAACTGTTTTTATCACCATCCCCTTACCTTACCTTGTCGTCTATGTGCAACTTGTGGACGCTATGGTCATTTGAGCAAGGTTTGCTGCACCTTCCAAAACCAAACCTTTTCCCCTACTCAAAACATGGCCCAAACTTATCATCAACCCCAATACCCCGTGTTCCCATATGCTCGAGCTTGTTTCAATTGTGGCGACCCTACCCACATTAGAAACACATGCCCTCAACTGGTTAACGTCATCAACACTCAAGTCCAATCAAACCCAGTTAACCAAGTAAACCAAGAAAACCCAACCACTATGCCACCAGCAAGAGGAAGAGTCTTCAACATCAACGCCAATCTTGTCGAAGATAATGACGGCCCAAACGAAGATACCCAACTAGTCCTCTTCGCCGAAGATCCAGATTCAACTCCTATCGTTTAGTTTTATGTTTTTCTTTATCGCATAGAACCAAACATAACTTAAGGATAAAGCTAATGAAACTTTGACGAGGATACGGTGGATACGCCGCTGGTACTTCCTATATATAAGTATTCTTGTCAAAGGATCAGAAGCATTATCTGGCGGTTATGAGAGGTTCCATGTGTAGACTGCTAGAGTAATTATTGTATATTATATATTGTTTTCAGTATATGCATTTGCCGAGGCTGTAGCTCCCCATCCATCGAGGTTGAGTTTGATCCCCATTTTATTATGCGGTTGATCAGGGCGTGCCCGCACGATCGGCTCCGTTTGTTTGAGCCTTGATCGGTTATTTCATTTCACATTTCAATTTACATTTCCAGTTCATGCAATACGTTCGGCTCCGTTCGATTGAGCCTTGAGCGCACATACAATTCCATTATCAGTATCTTGTGGTTGTGGTGTTTGTAGTAGAGTCGCATCGAACTAACCATAACTTGCGGATAAAGTTAATGAAAATTTGACAAGGATACGGTGGATACGCCGATGGTACTTCCTATATATAAGTATTCTTGTCAAATGATCGGAGGCATTATCAGGCGGTTATGAGAGGTTCCATGCATAGGCTGTTTGTGTGATTGTTGTTTAGATTTAGTTATTCATTTTCAGTACATGCAATACGCTCGGCTCCGTCTGATTGAGCCTTGAGCACACAATTTCAATTTCAGTACATTCAATACGTTCGGCTCCGTTTGATTGAGCCTTGAGCGCACATCCATTTCATTTTCAAGTACATGCAATACGATCGGCTCCGTTCGATTGAGCCTTGATCGCACAGATATATTTCATTTCAGTATTTTATGTTTGTTTTATTGATTGTAGAGTTATAGGACTAATCATAATTCACTGATAAAACCAATGAAAATTTGACAAGAATATGGTGGATACGCCGCTGGTACTTCCTATATATAAGTATTCTTGTCAAAGGATCAGAGGCATTATCGGACGGTTATGAGAAGTTCTATGTAGGATTTATTAGTTTCTTGGTAACCAATCATAACTTGTGGATAAAACTAATGAAAATTTGGCAAGAATATGGTGGATACGCCGCTGGTACTTCCTATATATAAGTATTCTTGCCAAAGGATCAGAGGCATTATCAGGCGGTTATGAGAAGTTCCATGTAGGATTTAGTATTGCCTTGGTTGGAATTTGTGTATATCACCATGTTATTTAAAGAGATTGGATTGTGATCCATTTCTACATAAACTAACCTCTCCATTATAACAAACGAGAGAGGAACTTCCACCATTCAAACATATATGCTATCAGAATGTGGATTCAAATATTTGCTGATGTGTTTATTCATGTTCGAATATTAGCTGTTGTGTTTACTTATGTTCAAATGTCAGCTGATGTGTTTTTATTTATGTCCCATATATGTTGTAGTGTTAGAAGTTTTGCCTTAGGATATAACCATATTTTCCCAAACGTATCTAAACTCTTATGCATGATATCATTTTTAGCGAATCATTCCTGTTTATCAATACTTATACAGTAGGCAACAAAAAGCGATTCCTGAATAGGGTACTTACCCCTTACAAGGAACGTTACCGCCTCGAACAAAAACTTAAACCCTTATTTTTCTAAGCATACAACTGTCAAACTAAACATCATCATCCTTTTAGTCAAAATATATCATTATTTAAATTTCGGGACGAAATTTCTAAAAAGCAGGGGATACTGTAACATCCGTCAAAAACGGATTTACCAAACCCGCTCCGTTTAGCAACCGAACAGTCAGTCAAAATTTTCGTAGTGAATTAAATGCCCGAAATAATTTTAAACGATACATAATCAATTATTATACAAGAATATATATTTAGTTTTTGAAAAACTGTTGAAAATCGCAAAATAAAAATAAAATGTTCCAGCCGGGTTTCGAACCCGGGTCAGTACCGAACCACTCAACAAACAGACTTAACTCACACACACAAACCACTGCGCCACGGATTTTGTTTGTTATATATTGAAATCATTTAATTGATATAATGACGTTACGAATTCAAAACCGGCGCCCAATAGTTCAGTCGTCGGAATCCCGGTAATCTCGCGAACTTTTAACACCACTTTCAGTTATAACGTAAACTAGTATTAAGACATCGGTTATAACCGATGTTTGAAGTCCGCGACCAAACCATAACCGCCAGAAAATTTAAATCGATGAATACAGTCGGAAATCAGACCAAGTGCTTTGACGATTTGCACTATAAATTCACCCACAACCCACTGCAAACCTTTTCGCTCAAAACCACACCTTTTCTCGGCGTAATTCCACTCGCCGGAATTTCTCTGCTCATCGCCGGAAAACCGGTTTCCTCATTTCTGAACCTCACTGAGCCTCTGAACTTATACCGGAGATTCCCACACCCTTTGTAAGCTTCCTGGAGCCTCGCTGCTACAAGGAACACGTCGCCGGAAGTGATTGCTGTCGCCGGAGTTTCTGCCGGAAAACAGAGAGTCCAGTCGGTATACCTTTTCGCCTAAATTCTTTTTCTTTTCACTCATATCTCACCTTAATGAACTGTAAGACGCTAAGAAACCGATTAAGACTTTGAACCAGTCGATTTCCGATTTCTGGTTCTAACTTGACGAGGAAGACGATGACCGTTATAACGTATAAGTATAATTAAAATCAGGATATTACTCGGGTTAGACACACAGTCCAGCGGTGGACTGTGTGCACATAAAACGCAAAGGTCTCGAGTTCGAATCCCGTCTCACACACGCTGCCTTAATAAAAATCATTTTTTGTTAAACTGAACCGGAGTCGCCACTGGTATATGTTAAGTATATTGATAACCGGAATAATAACCAAGTTAGACACACAGTCCAGCGGTGGACTGTGTGTTTGTTTATATCACAGGTCACGAGTTCGAGTCCGGTCTTCTGCACCGACTCGGACAATTATCTAGTCTTTTTAAATAAGGCAGAAAAGGAAACAAATAATTTGTATTTAAGTATAATAAAAATCGAATTATATAACATGTTAAACACACAGTCCAGCGGTGGACTGTGTGTTAGATTAAACCACAGGTCCCGGGTTCGAGACCTGTGGAGTGTATGTCCGAATCGCTTAAAACTGTTTTTGAAATAAAATGATTTTCGGTTTAAACTAATTAATATATATATATATAATTAAAATCAGATTTATAACGGGTTAGACACGTAGCTCAGTTGGTAGAGCTGCGTGCACGCGTACGGGAGGTCTCGGGTTCGAGCCTCACTCAGCGCACTTGTGTTCCGCATTCGAACCGGTCAACGGTCAGGTCAACGGTCAACGGGCTGGTCAACGGTCAGAAAAAAATCAATTTTTTTTATTATTTTTATTTAATTATTTTAATTAAAAATCAATTAAAAATACTTAAAAATAACATTTTTAAGGTTAGAAAATAGCCTCAAACTCACAAAAATACACCCAACAATCCTACTAAAATAGATTAATAAAATCCGTTTACTTACCAAACCATAATGCGATTATTCTAGGTTAAACTCACTCGTGGTTAAAACCACTTCGCGTGCATTCAACATCATCAACCGAACGCACCCACTGTGAGTGAATCTTACAACTCCCCCTTTTAAATTACACGTTTTGGGGTGTGTCATGTGTTATGAAAATAATTAATTTATTTATTTAAACTTGTGCCATACCACATCATGACCTAAACTTAGATTGTTTTTATTGTTGTGATTTACTTATTTCCTTTTGTCAAATTATATGAAACTCCTACATTAAGCCCATCAGTTCCTCGTGGGAGACGAGTAGAACATCGCGTGCTTCAAATCAAATTCATTATTGTTCATGTGTGTATCATTGAGTTTATATTATTTGTAGTTGTGTCATTCATATTATCATGTTTATGCAATTTATTCATCAGGCCCCTCAGTTCCTCGTGAGAGACGAGTTGAGCATCGCGTGCCTCTAATTGTTCCATTATTGTTCATGAGTGTTTCATTTAATATCTTATGATTGTTGTTTAAGTTACATCTAACTTTACTCATGTTTGGTTGTGCACCTATTCCATAATCAATTTAAATAAATTTGTTCAAATGTTTTCCATAGGATTCACTCGCCAACATTATGTTGATCCAAAAACCCTTTTACACATGATACAGGTGAACAGGTTGAAGCAAGGAAAACATAGGATATGCCTTAGAAGAGAACAAAGAAGTTTAGATTGTTAGTTAGATCATGTTGTAACATTTATTGTAAATTTTCATTTAATTTGTATTAATGAATATGAAACGCTTAATAAATGTCATGAGCTTTGATGATAACCCAATCATGCCCCGATCACCTTTTCCGCTGCGGGTCGGGGTGTGACAGTGTGATCTTTTAAAATGTGTCAAATTCTAGAGAAACACGAGAATCAAGAAAGAGACGCAATGCGTTCCAATAGATGAGAGGTATATGTGGCCGATAAAACCAAAAAATATGGGCATAGAAGAAAGAGGAAGTTGGCATGACGTTGTACAGGGTGACACACCATTGTAAGGATTTAGACGCACCATGTAACTAATTCCAGACAACGTTATACGTACCCAACTCAATACGTGTAAAAAATACTCAACTTCATGAAATTCTATTTTCCGATATATATTTGACATGTCAAAAACTTATTTACACTTTTTTTAAGATTAAACTTTATGAAAGTCAACAGAGTTAAATGTCTTGTTGGTCCTTGTGGTTTGCAATGTTTGAAAACTTGGTCCTAAGACTTCAATAATTACATAGGTGATTCCAGTTGTTGTATTTTTTTAAATCATGTGATTTTTATCACAAACCTTTATTAAATAACTTGGTTATGTGTGTTTGAAATGTCTATCCTACCCTTAAGGTTAAAAATAATAAAAATACAAATATATATATATATATATATATATATATATATATATATATATATATAAGTGGCCCCACCCCCTCATATCCCACCTTATTCTTTCCCAAAGCACCACCCCCAAAGCACCACCACTGTGCATCACCATCACCAACCACCATCTCCCCAAAGCACCGTAACTGTCTCCGCTACAACCACCATCCCGAAAACCACCATCATCACCATCATAGATGTCACAACCACCATCACCCCAAATCTTATAAATTAGTTTACACTTTACAATTCTTATACATAATCTTATATTTACCACTCAAACAAAACTTTACAAGCTTACAAGCTCTGTTTTCATATGATAAAGTTTAGTTAAAACAATTTTAGTTCAAAAAGGGTTTAATTTTTCTAAAGTAACCAAAACGAAATCATTTTCATAATCAGAGCCAAAAAACCCGTTAGGCCCATGCTAAAAGGGCTAAACTGAGTCGAGCATGATCAATTCTTAATTTACAATATACGTATACGTCGTCTTCTCCAAACAAGCCCTATTACCACCCCATTATAGTACATAATTTGTGATTAGTGTGTACAATTAATGAACAAAACTTTGGGGTACCTCGAATGGTTGCTCATTTGAAGACGATGGAGCTTCGTCAGAATGGTGCGGCGGCGGCAGTGAAAATCTACACTACAGGGGTTGGTATTGAGTGAGGGAAAGAAAGCGGTTTCCTGATTAGATTTGGGGCTCGTCGGATTTGGAAGTACGGTTGCCGGATCTTTTGTAGGAAAAGTAAAGCGAGCGTAAAGGGGAGGGATATGGGCAGTCAAAGGAGTTTAATAAAATGTTTCATTATTTTTATTTATAACCTTAGGGGTAAAATAGACATTTCACACACACTTAACTGATATATTTAACATAGGTTAGTGATAAGGATCATCCGAGTTTAAAAATTGCAACCACTGGGATCACCTACGTAATTATTGAAATCTTAGGATTAACTCTGCAAAAATTGCAAACTACAGGGACCAACCAGACATTTAACTCAAAGTCAACAACTATGGCTTTTCCATTTTACCCCTCTCAACCTTACATGTCCATATAGAGTCCATGCGACACACAAGATCGGGAAGTGACGAAAACATTTTGGGTTTTAGCGGGTGGAGGTGTTCTTATTAGTGAACCCGCCAAGATCAGAATCGGAAAGTGACCTGTGCAAGGCACCTAACACACATCATAATGAGAATGCAACCCATCACTACCACTTTCCCGTAGAATGTGATCTTGTAAACTCCAAGATTGTGGCCTTGAGGACATGAAAGCGTAGGCTAATACATCTTTAGTCGAATAGAAGCCTAAAACTCCAAAACGAATCGGCAAGGATGCCAACCTCCATTGAAAATCCCCAAAAAATGGACCCTCACAAACCACAATGTCCTTAATCGCATCCCTGAGGCCTTTGTCAAAAACAGAAATACCTTTCTCAGCAAACATAGGCTGACAAGTTCGTAGGCCAAATAACAACTTGACAACCCTTATATAAGAGCGAAAAAGGAACTTGCATTGGGTCCCGCAATGAGGAAGGCACCTCATAAGATCCACAACACATGATGTGCGCCCCCTTCACAGTATCCCACTTAACAACACCTCTGAGGAGTTTCACACCCAACTCTGGCCTTTTAATCCCCCTGGGAAACAAACCATCATTCGCCTTTAACAATTGTATTGCAAAAAAGATGTATTTAAAATAAAGTACCTTACTGCATCGTAAGCTATATCAAATACCGGTATTGTACCAGACCAAACCAAATTGATAACTATGAAACAATATCAGTACTAGTATTCATTTTTATAATTTCCGGTTTTGATAGTATTTCGTCTATCATTTAGTTTGATTTTTCTCTAATAACTTATGGTTACCATAACGAACAACATCGGTTCAATGTTCATCTATATAGTTTCCACATGTAAAACATATATTAATACTCTTTTAAGAAATAACTTATGTGTAACTAAACCTTCTAGCATTTTAAATAATTTTTTTTTATTTTGTAATACATAAATAATATTTCATGATGCATCTCGGGGAAAAAATTCTACTAGTTCAAATAATCGACAAAATAAAACAACCGAATTGAATAACATTACATAGAGAAATATCCGTGAATGTAACACATAAATAATATTTCATGATGCATCGTGGGGGAAGAATTTCTACTAGTTTAAATAATATACAAAATAAAACAACCGAAAATATCCGTGAACTGTCAATTTAAATATAAGCTTGTAAATCCAACAATTTAAAAAACAACATGCATACGTGCATATAATTTGGATTGAAAATCTAATCCAAATGAGTTGTTGGAGAACCTGAAAAGAGGAGAGAACGTAATTTTTTTAACGGCCAACAAATCAATCTCGAGCATTTTTGAGGTATCCGCTGGACAAACGGAGTACTCTAAGAGTAACCTGAGTCGTCCACCACCATTTCCGGAGAAAACCCGGTAACTCACCCGTCTGTAGGCACGACGACGAAATTACCGGTAAAACTCGTTTGACTCAAGGATCGAACCCAGGTTTTCCTTGGGTCTCCTATCATTGTCCACCAGTGCCTCACTCCTTTTTGCACCAAATGATAATTGAACTTGAGTCTTTAAAGAAAAACTCAAGTCCTCGTATCACTTGAGCTTGAGCTTGAGCTTGAGGTAATTGAACTTGAGAATGTACTATTATAGTACTTAAGAAGCAGGGGCGGACCTAGAGTGATAGAAGGGTAACCTATGTTGCCCCTTGACGCTATGACAGTAGTGTAAATTTTGGAAAAATTTAACGTTTTTTCGATTTCGTTACCCCTTTCCATTGAAATGTTAGCCCTATACGGATTTTCTAGATCTGCCATTGTTAAGAACTTCAATATATAACGTCCATCATGTTAGATATTTCGGTCTAATCGGGATTAACTTGGTGACCAAAGGGAATTATGATGTACATCGAACAAGTTAGGAGGTGCGGGAGTGCACGCTTGCTCGATTTGTTATAATTCCAAGGGGGCAACGCCCCGTTGGTGGGGGTTCGGGGGCAGCGCCCCCGGGAGCAGGGTCCCAGGGGCGGCAGCCCGTGGCGGGGTTCCAAGGGGCAGAGCCCCTGGCTGGGGTCGAGCTGCATTATGATTAAATTGCTTTATGGAAAATGCCTTAGAAAAATTATTTTATAAAAATTCGTCACAATTTTGCAGGAAAAAATTAAGGCGGCAATTTAATTAAAATTGAATTTTGAAAATCCAACTGCTAATAACCGCCAATAACTGCCAAATGGCAGTTATCTACGAATTATCTCAAAAATTCGTAAGGGGTCGTTTTGGTCACAGGGGTTCATACGATTTCACACAAAAACGCACACAGTTATTCATTTTTCTCCAAAATTAGAGTTGTATCCGATTGGATTATTCGGTAGAACCGCCGAAATAATTTGATCTGAGAGTGACTACACGCCTCTCTGATCATCCGGATTCTGAAAATTCCCCAACAACGTACAAATCTATCTTATCTCCAAACAAACGTGACTCCTTCAGTACAGCAGAAGCGCTCTGTAGGAGAAAAACGATGTCTCAACTGACAGAAACCAAAGTGGTCGAGAAGTTGACTTCACACATCTTAATCTTTGTACTAACTCGTACAGAAGAAGTAAATAAATGCATATAAAGTGTACCCAACAAGATATTCTCATGGTTAATCGATACCACTGTTCGACTCAGATGCACATAACGTGGCCTTGATGAATGAGACTATCCAACTCAATCAAGGCATGATGCATTGCTCATAATTAATAATTATTCCGTTCGTCAAGACATGCAACATTGACAGGTTATGATTGTACTACTCGTCCATGTATACGATCTCATACATCAAGACATGAATAGATAGCTCATATTGTACAACTCACAGCATTAATGTTTTTATTTAGTTATAACAAGTTTATGGGATACTTTCATGTTAATTTGGACCATACAGATAAACAAAGCATATTACCATGCATCTGCATGTCGATGTTTTAATTAGTGCTTTAAGGTGTTTGCCCTATTTTTTTTTAAATTTAAAATATATACTCCAAGAGAGGATACTTTTCAGATCGAATAATTAGTGGTTCCTTTTCATAGTGATCCCTTTATAATGTATGAAGGTATTTTTTAAAGTCAACAAAATGTAAATAGAACTAAATATTCAAAAACTAATACGGAGGTCGTGTATTTGTTCATTCAATAAATGAACGAACGGGAACAAAAAGTTCTGTTCATTTAGTGAAATGAATGAACATAAACAGAGATCGTGTTCGTTCCTTAATTTTTGTGAACGTTCGATACGAGTTTGTTTATGTCTGTTTGTGCTCATTTATGTTCATTTGTTTTAAATAGCTCATTTGGGTTTTTAGTTTTTTATTTTACTTAAACATTTTAAAATTCACACTAATACAATGTTTAATAAATATTATTGTATTAATATTACATACCTTTTAACAATTTAGGGTTTACGAACTTCACAAATAGCAACCTTCGAAAATTTCTCATCTCCACCTACATAGTCGACGTCGTCTTCTCAAGCACCATTAGCTCCTTCTTTGGGTTCACGACCTTCTACGCTTTCATCTTCGAGCTCAACTACCATCGGCTTCATCTTCTCACATAAGTATGGCAAACTTAAGTGTATAACATGTGTAATGAAGTATGTAATCACCAATGTGGGGTAGCCCACTTGTAGAGGCACACGCCTCTTAAAGGGGAGGTCTCAGGTGGACAACAAGTATTATCTATATAAATTGTACGAGCTAGTTTTGCCGTTAAAAAGTATGAATTCTTGTGTTGAATTTGATTTTTGATTTATCTTAACTGTAAAAGTTAATTTTTAATTTTGGGTCTCAATCAAAGTATATCAAATAGAATCATTAAATAAACGCTTCTTTGTGTTCGATTATGTAAATGAACTTTTGTTTGTGTGCATTACCCAAAATTAATTAATGAACACAAAGAACACGAACGTGTTCATCTCCATAATGGACAAATACATACAAAAAATCTTGTTCAATAAATGTTATGGACAGCTCGAATATACATAATGTTCGTTTGATACCTTTGCACCACATATATTTAATTTTTAAAATGCCAACAAATATCAATAAGCAGTATTATAACTGCAATCCATAAATACTGCATCATAAACAATGAACAAACATAAATTTTGTCGTACTAACTCAATAATAAATACATATTTCTAGAGGCCATGGTGATGTTGACAAATCAAAATGTGCAACTCCACGAAGCTTATAAAACTTCCAGACCATGTCGATAGGTTACAAGGTACAACTCAATAATGCATATTATACATTGAAAGAGATAGATTATGGGAGGACCATATTCAATAAAAACAAAAGCCCTAGTCAAACAAGTCCTTGATGGCTTTCCTTCACCATGTTGCCGGTTGTGTCGGTTGATCTTATGATCACCGGAATATTCTGTCCGGTTTTTTATTCCACTGCCTAATTTTGAGGTTGGTCTCTTGGATGAACTATGATGTTTGGAGGCTTTGATTTCTTCGGTTCGGCACCAATCACAAAGCTCCGTCGGCTCCGATGATTCATTATAGTCATTGCTACAATACCTACATGCATATAGTAATCAGGCTCATGCTATTCACACACCCGAAACGACTGTTCGAGGAATCCTCAAATGGTCATTTAAAGACAGTGGGCCTATGACGCAAGACCTAAGTGTCCAACAACTATATGGTGCAACCTCAAACGGTTGTATAAAAACGGTGTAAAATTAGAAAGAAAACGGTGTAGGTTATATAGCGTGCTTAGTAACTAAAACATGATGAAATTAAATTAAATAAAGAACATTCACGTTAAAAATGATAAATTGAACAAGTATACCACTATATATTTTGCCATGAAAATTGTGTCAAGGTTAGAGGATGAATACAAGATTGCATGAATTATATCACAACACTTATTAGAGTATATTTTTTTATCATGGTAATAATAGATATATATTAGAATATATTGTTTTTATTAACTTGCTATGATGTATTAAGTTTTTTACATGAAAAATAAATCTCATATCATATCTTATTATATGTGAAAAATATATTAATGCTTCATAAACATTATAACATGTGTTATTAAACATATAACTAATATTGTTTCTAATTGCCTTGTCTTCGTCTTGAAGAACACTTTCATCCGCATTGTTTAATCTGACTTCAGAACTTTGAAGCGTGTTTTAATTGATGAATAAAATATAAATTAAAATATTTGCAATATGCATCACGTTAACTTATGCGATCGATAGCAATTTTTTTTATAAAAGCATCTTTGTATTATTAAAAAGTCAGTTAAAGACTTAATTATAGCTAACGTGCTAAACGAACCATATATATTACTATTAAAAATACTAGTAAGAACCATATGTATTGCTAGCAAAATAACAATTGACTGCAAGAATACGAAACTTGAAGTAGAAACTGTCACATAAATGTTTTTTTAATTGCTAACAAATCAATCCCGAGCACTCTCGAGGTATCCACCGGATAAACGGAGTACTCAAAGAGTAACCCGAGTCGTTCTCCACCATTTTCGAGGAAAACCCGATAGCTCACATGTCCATAGACACGACGATGAAATTACCGGTAATCAGATAAATGTTATTATGATGACTGATGAGACATGCAAAACGATACAGATATGAATTAACTTGCAAATTATTTTCCCCTTTATTAAGGGTTTTAACTTTAAGAATATTATTTTTAATAACACAAAACAATAATAAACAAATTAAAGATCTATGGTTGTGATGATGGCGCAGACATCGGCGGTGGCGGTGAAAGTGGTGTATGCTCAAGACAGTTTACAGCACATGAACTCAATATTTGACATTAAACAAACCCTAAACTATACAGTTTGGTTGTGAAGTTTGGTTGTGAAGGTGAAGGGACGTTAAACGCCACGTGTTTGTCATGTCAGTACAGGGGGTTTGCCCTCCAAACCCTAAAAAACATGGGTGGTGGGGGTGTGGGTAAGGGGCGTCGAATCATCAAAGCAGGGGGCAAATGCCCATCCACGCTGGTGAAGGGGCGGTGTTGATGGCGTGGAGAGGCTTCCTCTACCCTCTTCACGTCTCATACTGTGTGGTCTAATCCTCTCACGTCTCACACTGTGTGGTCTAATCGTGTGTGCATACGTGTGTATCTGTGTGTGAGAGAGAGGGAGAGACATGCATACCAGTGTTGAAAGCGGTGGTGACAGTTGATATATCGGAAAATCTTGTCAGGGAAGGCCACATCGCCACACATACAACATATTCTTTCAACATCCATCATTTTCTAAGAAACCCTGATCTTTGTTTCTCACAAACACAGACAGGGGGAATTCAACAAGACTAAAGAGAGGTGGTGTGTCTCCTCTCAATATAAGAGGGGGTGGGGTGGGAGGCACACGTGTGGATGTGTGTAAAGCTTCTAGTATGTTAGATAGAAATGACATCTTTTTTCTAAAATTTATCAGTGTAAATAATATTTCAAAGCGGAGTAGGTATCTTGTGAGCTAATTCCACTACAACAAAACGCGGTAATAGCGGCTACATTTTTCATGTCGCCGCTAAAAGTGTTTACCTGTGCCGTAATACTTTGTTGCCGCTAAAGAGTTGCTGGTATTGATTGGCAACTATTCATCAAATTGTTACCGCAAAAGGTCTTGTCATCGCTAAAAGTGTTACACCTGTAACGGCGACACGACGACACTAATACATTGTTTTTTTGCTGCATTTTAATATTTCCCAGTGTATACGAATACACAAAACCTGCCAATTTCCAGTTTTCCACAATAGACAAACAAACATCATAAACATAATACTTATATGAACATACTAAGATTACTTGACAGTTATTCGTTTAATTCGTACATTAACATATTAAAAAATGCATAAAACATGAAAAACTACATCATGTCATCGTCTTCATCGTTATCAAAAATGTTATCGCCACCTTATCTTCTCTTTTAATTTTTTTTAAACTTTCAATTCTTCTATTTAGTATAACAAGGAAATGTCCTCAAGAGAATATTTTGATGGTTAAGGTGTGTGTCTGATACCAAAAAATTGGGATTCAATTCTTACATAATACAACTTGTGATGTATTTTACTTAGAAAATATAGATGCAACTTGTGATGTATTTTTTTTTAGAAAATATAGGAATTGTTGTTCAAAATATCTATTTAAATACATTTGAATTTAATGAGTACATATGGTGTCCGTATTCTTCCTAAAGACTCAGATGCTATAAAAACATATTCTCCGTTTTAACTAAAAGACCGAGTTATAATAAGTTAATAAAATGATAAAGCTTAAAAATAGTTCTGTCACAACCTTATTTTTATTGTACTTATGAGGCATATATATTTCTTGAATATTAACGATTGTATTTCCGAATTCGATATATTTCCAACTACAATCGATCATATTCTAATTACTCGTGTGTAGTAGTGACGGCGTGACACCCAAGTTTACAGTCATTGTTTGATGAATTTTATAGTTTGACAGATGATGATGGGAGTATATATTAGTACAAGTTTGTGCCAATGAAACACTAGAAGATCGAGATGAATTGAAGGATATGAAAGTCCTTGACTGGAAGATCATACAAAGGGTCCATATCTTGTTTGAATAAAATCACTTTGGTTAGTATTACTCATTTGTTTCAATATATTTGATTTGTAATCACTTTGGTTAGTATTACTCATTTTCAATTGTAAGTTTGAGGCTCCTTGTCAATAAGGTCCACATGTTGATTATATCTTTATATATGGGTCTAAAACATAAAACCCTAACCATGTTTATTCAATCGTGAATTGCTTACGTCATATTGGTAGAGTTAACTTAAATGATCCGTAAGCCACATTACGGGTTATTTCTAACATTCTCCCACTTGGCTGAGTGATCATTTATGATAAGCATAAGTAAGTTTGGCCAAGTTAAAACGTTAATCAACTTTCAAATTGAAATCGTAACAGAAAAATACAGTAATTGACTTATTGTCAACTCAAGACTCCCATTAATCATGTTACAACCCCAAATCAAAACATACGTAAATTTAAGACCAAAATAACTCAAGTAAGCCCTTTTAAAATTAATTTATGTAAGTCTTGTCTATACGTCATTAAGTGCACATACGTATTTATAGACAAACAAATTTAAATAATTGAAAAAATTTAGTAGCTTTCATATTGATACCAAATTCTGAATAATCTACAGAATATATAAGTTATCATAAAGCTCAATTATAAAACAGTTTATTATGGTTCTTATAGTCTTAATATAAAATTTTGCCACTAACTCTCATATTAATTATTCGTTGATTTATGGTAAGTAAACGTATAGAACTAGACTCAACTCATCATGTGTTAATTGGAATATTATCATTAGCAGATTTAAATATCATAAATATCTAACTACTTATCTTAGCCAGCTATTCTATTGATTTATGGATAGTCTCGATGCTCATGCCTAGTTTAATGGCATAAATTTGCAGTGAGACTTTCCTTTGAAGAAACTTATAGCTGGCAGTAGTACTTGTACACTATCTCTGAATCTTAAAAGTATCCTCCTTGTAGGTTTAGTGGCAGTGAGATGTAAAACATCTATTTTTTCTAGTTTCATGCATTCCTTTTCCTGTACATGTGTTGCAAATCAACACACTCATTTTCCTTTAGTACTTCTAAGTGGTATAGTTGATTCTTAAGGCAGCTTATAGTATTAGTAGAAAATTTATTATTTAATGCACCGTGTAAACCTTTAATTATGGGTCATGGTATTGCACATCATGATGTATTTACATAAAACTTTATGGTTAGAATCTAGAGTAAATGCATGCGTCTTAGGAATTATTTTGATTCTTCCAATGAAAACAAATTAGTCTTGGAAAATTCAGAATTTGTAATAGCTGATATCAATAACTAAATGGGTTCTTGATTATCATAAAAGATATAATACTTGAATTATCCCACTAATCATGCTCTATTGTCTTCTGTAATAATTTTATCAGAATAGAGCAGTAGATTGTCATATCTTAAGAGATAATCAACAATCTTATAAGAGCAAATTTTATAGAATTTCTTTAGTAAGAAAAACCATCTTAGGTTCTTGATATTATAGTGGATGAATTAGATGAGATACAAACTTAAAGAAGAAACTTTGAGTGATTTATATTATGTGGTAATTAAGTAAGACAGACAAAACTTATTATATTGAAGATATAGTCTACTATAACACCAAAATAACAGACTAACTTAAGGTTCTACCTGAATTTTGGCTTCGCTTTGGCTTTGACCAAAATTTATGTATTATGAACATACATAATTGACTAAGTTATTGTTCTACATAAACATTGGCTTCGCTTTGACTTTGACCAAAATTCATGTATTACGCAAATAAAAACCAACTTAATGTTCTGTCTGAATTTTGGCTTCGCTTTGGCTTTGACTAAATTCAGAAATTATGAACGAGATAAATAATAGACTGTCTTTAATGTTCTATATGAACTTTGGCTTCGCTTTGGCTTTGACCGAAATTCATGCATTATGAACACATATAAATATAGACTGTCTCAATGTTCTACATGAACTTTGGCTTCGCTTTGGTTTTGAGCAAAATTCTTGTATCATGAACATACATAATAGACTGACTTAAAGCTCTAAATGAACATTAGCTTTGCTTTGTCTTTGACCAAAGTTCATGTGTTGTGAACATGAATGAATAATAGAGTACGCCACATAAATAAAATATAACACCTTGAGGCCAGAAATGAAATATTTATGTATTAGCCTAATAATTCATTATGTGTATTGTCAAATATTACGTTGGATATTTTAGTGTAATTTGAGATTGCATGTGACGTTCAAATAAGAGTGCACGCTTATTTGAATGTCATCGGGACTAACGGGGGATCCAAGGGGGCAGCGCCCCTGGGAGCAGGGTCTAAGGGGCAGAGCCCCTGGCTAGGGTCCTTTATAAAAATGCATCAGAAATTGAATTTCGGGCTAAATATGCACTTTTGGAAAGTTAAGGGACTAAAGGTGGTTTGTGCAAAATAAAAACTGCCTGCAGTTTGTGAAAACTGCATATACGCTCCCAATGAAAACTGCCAAAATAATCGAAATTTGATTATTGACTCTCAATCAAAAAATTGCCATACAAAAATCTAGTATTTTTCTGATTTTATCCAATCAAAGATTGGTAGCCACTCCAATTGTTTGATCTGATAGTGATTACACGACTTCAGATTTATCCAAGCAATTTCGAATTATTCCCAACAAAGATCAAACAATTTCAGTGAAGATGACAAGCGGTGGTGAATCTTCGAAGGCTATGACGAACAAATTTGCGAAATTGGACAAGTTTGAAGGGCAAGACTTTCGTCGCTGGCAAAAGAAGATGCATTTTCTGTTGACGACTTTGAAAGTGGTGTACGTTCTGAGTATCTCGATGCCCGAGGAAGTGGTGGATGAACCGCTGGAACAAACTAGGAAGCGTGAAAAGTGGTTGAATGCTGATTACATGTGTCGTGGGCATATTCTGAATGGTATGTGTGACTTTCTTTGCGATATTTATCAAAATGTTGAATCTGCAAAAGAACTGTGGGAATTACTAGAGGCCAAATATAGAGATAGGCATAAAAACCAGTTCCGAACCCGAACCGGTAGAACCGAACTGGAACCGGTTCCAGTTCCTACCTGACATTAAGTAGAACCGGTTCCGGGTTCAAAATACCCGTTGGTTCCAACCCGGTTCCACAATTTTACCATTTGAATCGGGTAGTACCGGTTTCTACCCGTACCCGGTTCCTACCCGTAACCGGTTCTACCGTTGGAACGTTCCTGACCGTTATAATGTTACCGTTGGAACCGGCTATAGCCGTTAAAATGTTACCGTTGGAACCTGTTATAGCCGTTAAAATGTTACCGTTAGAACCGGTTCCTTACCGTGGAACCGGTTCCTTACCGTGGGAACCGATTCTATATATATTGTTTAGAAATCTATTGGACCGAATTGGGATATACCGACTCGTTGGAATTCAACTTGTCATATGTTTGAAATGGCTATAAAGCAAATGGGCACTTTAAAATCTTTTCATACAACTTTAAGTGATGAGTACCTTGTCGTCCCCTTTCCCGACACGGCTTGGGAAAATATTAATAACCTAAGTACTTTTTTACAAGTTTTTAAAACTACAACGACTTTGATTTCCGGTGTTTATTATCCTACTAGTTCTAAAGTTGTGGACCAATTGTATTTGATAACAACTAATTTTAAAAAGTTTGAAAATTCTAGTGATATGTTAAGGAATATGACGAGACCAATGATTCAAAAATTTTAAAAATATTTTTTAGAATTACCACCCGTTTTTCTATGTGCCGCTGCTTTAAATCCAGCTTTAAACGTACCGGGTGTTAAAGCTTTAATTGATGAAATTTATGACAAGTTGGATATGCATGAGGAGGATCCAACTTTAAAAGCAAAAACAAAAAAAAATATTCAATGAGTGTATGGCCAAACTTTATGATCATTATTTTAAAAAATATGGTGAAAAAAATCATATAAATTTGTTTGAGTCTCGGTACACGGCCTCTAACGATGAAACAAGCGGGGATCCACTTATAACCATGTTGAATGTCGTTAGAGACGAGACCGCTAGACAACAAGGGGTAGTGAACCAACAAGTGAACTTGGGAGATATAAAAAAATCAGTATTCGCTTACTATGACCACCGAGGAGTATACAAATTTGATATTTTGGCATGGTGGAAATCGAAAGAATCCGAATACCCGATTCTAGCCACCATGGCTCGTGATATACTAACGGTCCAAGCTTCCAGGTAGCTTCGGAAAGTGTATTTTCTCTTAGTGGCAGGGTTTTGTCAATTAGAAGAACAAGACTAACTCTGGAATCGCTAGAGATGGCAATATGCTTAAAGGACCATTTGGATACCGTTAATCGTGTTCAACATAAAACTAGTCTAGAAGATGAAGTTGAGTTAGAGCATAAAATTGTTGACGAAGAGGAGGACGAAGAAGTGGAGACTAACGATTCGGACGACGATTGTACCGAGGTACCCGCACCTAAGAGAAACTCATCGGAAAGTGTTGCACCTGCAGCTAGTAAACGATCAAAGAAATAAAATCTTACTAGAACCGGTTCTGATTAATTTTTTTTTTTTTTGTAACCGGTTAATTATTTTTTAATATTGTAACCGATTAATTTGTTTTTTAATTTTAACCGATTATTGTTACTATTTTTATTTATCAATGTAACTAATAATAAAAATCAAACATAACAAACACAATAGAAAGAAACATTACACAAACTTTATTAAAACACCAACGATAACATTTATCAGGAACCGGTAAGTAGGAAGGGGTTTATATACAAAAAAAAAACGATTTTTTAATCAAGGAACCGGTTCCACCGGTAACATTTTATCAGGAACCGGTTCTGAACAGTAAAAGTCAGGTTTTTACTGTCAGGAACCGGTTCTGAACAGTAAAAGTCAGGTTTTTACTGTCAGGAACCGGTTCTGAACACTATCAGGAACCGGTTCCGCACCATACCCGGTTCCACACCATACCCGGTTCTATCTACCCGGTTCTCCGTTCATATTCTTGGGTTGAACCCGGGTAGGAACCGGACCCGGTTCCACACCATACCCGGTTCCAATGACATCCAAGCAGAACCGGTTCCGGGTTGGAACCGGTTCCGGGTAATAATAAAACCCGATTATGCCCATCACTAGCCAAATACATGGCTGAAGACACATCTAGTAAGAAATTCCTGGTCAGTGATTTTATGAATTATAAAATGGTTGATGGTAGACCCATCATGGAACAATACAATGAATGTCTAAGAATTCTGGGTCAATTCGAACAACATGGTTAAAGATGGATGAAGCTATTTTTGTTCCATCTATCATTGATAAACTTCCTCCTTCATGGAAAGATTTTAAACATACTTTAAAACATAAGAAGGAGGAAATGAATCTGGTTGAACTTGGAAGTTGTTTTCGAATTAGGAGTCTTGTCGGGCCATGGAAAATATTAACAAAGACAAACACATTGGTGGCTCTTCTATTAACATGGTAGAAGAAAGTGGTCCTAGTCTCAAAAATTCTAACAAGGGAAACAACAAAAGAAAGTATCAAAGTGGGTTTAACAAGAAGAACAAGGTTGTGAAGTATGCAAAACAGACCAATGATCAAGGCTGTTGAAGTGTGGTAAAGCAGGACACTTCAAGAGAGATTGTCGTGTTGGTAAAGCCAAGAATGAAGCTGGCACTGGTGGATCCTCTAAGGATCCAAAGCAACAAGGTCAGAAATTAAACTTTAATTATAATTCGGATGTGAATTATGTTTCACTAATTTCTGAAGCATTTTATGTGCAGGATGATTCTGTTGCTTGGTGGTATGACTCGGGAGCAACAAGTCACGTATGTAAGGATCGAAGATGGTTCAAGGACCTTACATTAATTGAATATGGATCTGTTTTAAAGATGGGAAATGTTGAACCGAGCCAATCCACGGAATTGGAAGTGTAGTACTAGTATTTACTTTGGAAAAACTCTAAGTTTAAGTAATGTATTGTATGTACCCGGCATTCGGAAAAACTTGTTATCCGGTATCGTATTAAATAATTGCGGGTACAAACAAGTGTTAGAATGTGACAAGTATATCTTGTCAAGACATGGTTCTTTTGTCGGATTTGGTTATTTATGTAATGGTATGATTATGTTAAATCTAGAAGTGCCGTTTAGTGATAATTCTGTTTGTATGATTGATTCGTCATCTAGTGTAAATTCGTCAAAATCTGAATTATGGCATGCTAGATTAGGACATGTACATTATAAACGACTTATGAAATGTCTAAGATAAGCTTAATTCCGGCAGTTAATTTAACAAATGAAAAGTTCCATATCTGCAAGTTGAATAAAATAACTAGAAAACCATTCTTGAAAGCATGTTACTAGAGAAAGTAAATTGTTAGATTTGATACATAGTGATCTATGTGATTTTCATGGTACACCATCATTAGGTTATAAGAAGTATGTTGTAACCTTTATAGATGATGCTACTAGGTTCTGTTACGTTTACTTGTTACATGCAAAAGATGAAGCTTTGGAAAAGTTTAAAATCTATAAACAAGAAGTAGAGCTTCATCAAAGTGAATTGATCAAAACCCTACATACGGATAGAGGTGGTGAGTATTTTGATCCGGAATATTTCCAATCAACTGGAATAATACACCTTACCACAGCTCCTTACACACGGAACAAAATGGTCTGGCGGAAAGGAAGAATAGGACGCTAAAAGAGATGGTTAATACCATGATGTCCCTTTCGGGTTTAAATAATGGGTTTTGGGGAGAAGCTATGTTGACAGCCTGTTATTTGTTAAACCGGGTTCCTAATAAAAGGAACAAAACAACCCCTTTTGAGCTTTGGTATAAAAAGCCACCCGAGTTGCAAAAACTAAGAGTTTGGGGTTTTAGAGCCGTGGTTAGGCTCAATGATCCTAAGATAAGAAACTTAGGGGAAAGAGGTATAGAATGCATTTTCATTGGATATGCTGAGCACTCATTTGCTCACAGGTTCTATGTAATAGAACCAAATGACCACGTTTCAGTACATACGGTTATTGAGGCAAGAAGTGGAAATGTAGAATATGATGAAGAAAGATTCACATCTATACCTAGGCCAAAGGATATGAATCCTTCTCTCCATATTTCTAGTGGAAAAGAAATTATGCCTTTAACTAACACTGAACCAAGAAGGAGTTCAATTGAAAGAAAGGCCAAGTCTTATGGTGACGATTTTCAACTGTACTTAGTTGAATGATCTAGGATTGATATTAATTTTCAATATCAATATTGTTTCAATGTTGATGAGGATCCAAAGACATATAGTGAAGCAATGGCTTCAAGGGATGTTTCATTTTGGAAAGAAGCCATCCAAGATGAAATGGACTATATTTTGCAAAATAACACTTGGAAATTGGTGGATTTACCTCCTGGTTGTAAACCATTGGGAAGTAAATGGATCTTCAAGAGAAAGATGAAGGTGGATGGTACTATTGATAAGTTCAAAGCCAGATTAGTAATCCAAGGGTTTAGACAAAAGGAGGGTATTGACTTCTTTGATACATATGCTCCTGTAGCAAGGATATCCACCATTAGATTATTATTAGCACTTGCTGCTATACATAATCTTGTAATTCACCAAATGGATGTGAAAACTGCAATTCTAAATGGTGAATTAGATGAGGATATTTACATGAAACAGCCAGAAGGGTTTGTTATGCCTGGAAGTGAAAACAGGGTGTGTAAACTAATTAAATCTCTTTATGGTTTGAAGCAAGCACCCAAACATTGGCATCAAAAGTTTGATGAGATTGTATTGTCTAATGGTTTTGCTTTAAACCAAGAAGATAAATGTGTTTATAGCAAGTTTGATGCTTCTGGAAACGGAGTCTTGATCTGTTTGTATGTAGATGATATGTTGATTTTTGGCACTAACCAAGATCAAGTTAATAGAACAAAAGAATTTTTATCATCTATGTTTGCTATGAAAGATACGGGGGAGGCTAAGGTGATTTTAGGTATTAAAATCAAACGTGAGAACATGGGCATTTCAATCTGTCAATCACACTATATTGAGAAGATCTTGAACAAGTTCAATTTCAAGGATTGTTCTCCCGCAAGTACTCCTGTTGTTCCTAGTCTGAAGCTATTACCTAATAAAGGCATTGCAGTATCTCCACTTGAGTACTCAAGAGCGATTGGATCACTTATGTACGCTATGATCTGCACCAGACCAGATATAGCGTATGCTATTGGAAAAACTTAGTAGGTTTACTAGCAATCCTAGTACTCATCACTGGCAAGCACTAGGTCGAGTATTCAAATACTTGAAAGGAACCATGGATTATGGTCTAACTTACATTGGATTTCCTTCAGTGATTGAAGGATATTCAGATGCAAGTTGGATAAACAATAAGGAAGATCATTCTTCCACAAGTGGTTGGGTTATTCCTACTTGGGGGAGGTGTCATTTCTTGGGCTTCAAATAAACAGACTTGCATAACTTTATTCAACAATGGAGTCTGAGTTTGTAGCGTTAGCCGCAGCTGGCAAAGAAGCTGAGTGGCTAAGAAACTTGATTTATGAGATTCCATTGTGGCCAAAACCAATGGCTCCCATTTCTATAAGGTGTGATAGTGAAGCTACACTGGCTAAGGCGTATAGTCAAGTGTATAATGGCAAGTCAAGACACTTAGGTGTGAGACATAGCATGATTCGTGAGCTCATCATGCATGGTGCGATTTCGGTTGAGTATGTGAGAACTCAACATAACTTAGCTGATCACTTAACCAAAGGGTTAACTAGAGATCTCGTGAAAGGACCAGCTGTGGGATTAGGGTTAAAGTCCATCTGAAAACTCTCATCTTAAGATACCCAATTCCCACCTAATATGACGCTAGGTGTAGAATTCAATGTGGAAAGCTTAACATCTAGAGTTTGGAACACAACATTAAAATTATCCTAAAGGTATGTGTTTAGATCTGCAAGTTAAGTAAGGTTGAGGTATATCTTCTTAATAGCTCTTTTGAAAAATTGCATTTGCAGGTGCAAGAGTAAAAGAGCTACCTATATAAGCATGAAGTTTAGCTACTTCAAGAAGTTTGGACTTGGCTTTGATATGCTTATGAAGGATAGGGACATAGGCTAGTAAAAGATAGTGTCAAGTTAGATCTATGTATGTAAACTAATGTGTATATTATCTTCATGTATTCAGTATGGATATTAAGGGTTCAATCCTTAGAGACACCCTTAAATTCGAATATTTGGAATGTGTAATATACTAATATGAAATTCAATCGTCACGACATTTCATTTATGCATTAGTTTGTTTTGATTGTTGTGAACAAGTTAGGTAATCCTTGATTACACTAAAATGGGGGAGGTATGTTGGATGTTTTAGTGTAATTTGAGATTGCGTGTGACGTTCAAATAAGAGTGCACGCTTATTTGAATGTCATCGGGACTAACGGGGGATCCAAGGGGGCAGCGCCCCTGGGAGCAGGGTCCAAGGGGCGGCAGCCCCTGGCTGGGGTCGAGCTGACCTGGAAACTTAAGGGACTAAAGGTGGTTTGTGCAAAATAAAAACTGCCTGCAGTTTGTGAAAACTGCATATACGCTCCCAATGAAAACTGCCAAAATAATCGAAATTTGATTATTAACTCTTAATCAAAAAATTGCCATACAAAAATCTAGTATTTTTCTGATTTTATCCGACCAAAGATTGGTAGCCACTCCAACTGTTTGATCTGATAGTGATTACACGACTTCAGATTTATCCAAGCAATTTCGAATTATTCCCAACATATTAGTCGTTATGTTCATTGTCATACACATAATTACATAAAACATTATCCTTTAAATTTCAATGTCAAGCCAAAAGGATGCATCGTTCGATTTATCATCTAATTATACATTGAAATTTACCATATATAATTCTATGTCATAAAACTGTTTAAGACAGATGAAAAACATTAAATCAATTATATGTTAACTTAATCACATATTCAAGTTTTCGATTCATTATTATGATCAAATTCAAAACAAAACTATTATCTGCAAATGGTTTAAAATTAGATTTTAAATGGTAAACGTTAACCATTCAAAGTATACAAGCCATTCAATGCAGAAAAAAAAAATGAGCCCTTTCGGAAACAGATTTATTTGGGCATTGAACTAAATATTATTGATCTTGATTTAATTATTTAATTCAAATTTTGCCTATACATGGATATCGACTTCAGTTGAATGGGCCAGTGGAATCACTTTGAAGATTGTGATAAATATTTTAATGAAATGAATAAAATTATATTGTAAAGGAGCAATGTAAAATTGCTAGTTGAATCAATCTTAAATAATTATAACGTTTCAAAACTTCATATACTGTCGAAGTCAGAATCACTGGCCAAAAGTTTGTCATTTCATTAATTATTAATTCAGTAAAATAAATCTTTTAAAACCATCCATAATCCAAGAAACAAAACGGTTTTCATATTTCTTTAAATTCCATAAAGCCCATTGATCGAGCAAAACAAGAGATCGATTGAACCAGAACAAGAACAAGGCAACAAACCATATCATGATAGAAATTGACGTAATCAACGTTGCTCTGATGCCATATGCTGATTATATTCTTATATATGAGTCTAAAATATAAAACCCTAACCATGTTTATTCAATCATGAATATGATATTAGATACCAAATCAGTAAAACTTACTTGTTAGAACATAGATCTGAGATGAGAATGATGAATCCATGATTCCCATTATGATGCCTTATGCTGATGGATCACGTTAGAGAGAATATTGTTGGTGTTTTTAGGAGTTTTTGTATTGTTATATCACAAAATGATCATGATGATTATCTATTATAATTGGTTATCAAAAACCCCTTGTATTCTCCTCATTAAAAAGTATCTAAAGAGAAATCATAATGGCCCTTTAACTAATCAATATTCACAATTACTTCCATCAAGTAATTGTTAGGGCCGGTTATGTCATATTGATAGAGTTAACTTAAATGATCAGTATGCCACATTACGAGTTATTTCTAACACCGCCATCCAGAATTCGGCATTCAAATTCACATGTCTATAACTCTATTTTATGTCGTCTTAGGGGGTCATTTTCGATTGTAGGTATGAGGCTCTTCGCTAGTTTGGCCCTATGGCCTATTATAAAAAATGGCTAAAAGAAACATGAAACTTAATTGCTAATTTTGTTCAACGGTAAACACAAGTACCTCCCTAAAGTCTACTCCTAAAATTCACCTACAATCCATTTTCTGAGACTTGAAATCACTTTGATGGAGATAAACACATGATGTCACTAAACCAAGAATCCCTTAGTACTTATTTGCTAATTAAGTAATTAACATTAATTAACAATATTACAATTACCAACTATGGTGAATAGTACTTTAATTTTTTTATCTTTTATATTTTTGAATACTTTTACTTCTCAACTTTTAATATTGACACCTATAGCCCCTTAACTTTGTAATTAAGTTTTACGTGTTTATTTGTATATATGTATTTGTATAAATATTCAAGTTGATTTACAGTTTGACATAATTTTTTCAGTTGGTCTAGATTTTGATTTAATATTTATTTTATTTTTCGGAAATTAGTCAGGTCAAACATAATAGGTTTCCGTGCTTATTTTTATGTACGCTTCCAATTTGTCTACGTTTGACGTAAATTTTGTTCGGAAACGAGCCGGGTCAAATACAAAATGTTTTCATTAGACGTATAAATTCGAATCACTTTACGTGTTGACAGCGCCGCAACGCGTCGTACTATTCTTTAACTTAAAAAACACTATTTTCTTATGTGTTTCTTTTAACGCATGTGTCGGTTATAATTCAAGTTGGTTTACGATTCGATGTAGTTTTTTTCGAAAATAAGTCGGGTCAAATATAATACATTTTCGTGGTTATTTTATGTACGTTGTTTTGTCGTAAATTTTTTTCCGGAAACCAGTCAGCTCAAATATAATATGTTTTCATTATACTGGATAAATTCGAGATAGTTTATATTTCAACGTCACGACAGTGCGCTACGTTTCCATTTAAATTTTATTAAAAATCGGATCGCCTCCGTCGCGGAAGGCAGGTATAACCCATTGGTTAAAATATAATAAATATCATGAGTATAACCCACTAGTTAGAATACAATAAATTTAGACAATTGGTGGGGTTTTTAATCATGACTACACTACTGGGCCGTTAACTTTTCTAATAACTGTATTGGGCCGAATTGTTTTAGCAAGTTGGGCCAGGGAATGGTCCTGCCACTGGGTTAGTAAATAAAGAGTTGACAGAATTGGAGATCATGTGACATTTTAGTTCACTATTGGGCTAGGCACTTGGGATTTGGGAATTCAATATTGATGTCGCTAGAGTTATCTATGGAGATTCTTTAAGAAAGCTTTAAGAGTTGAAGTAATATGGAACAAATTAACTCTTAAAACTAAACTAGTATTTAGCATCTCGCGTTGTGGCGGGGCTATAAAACCATGCCAAATAGTATCAATGTCACACCACCATGAGTGACCACGAACACTGAATTTGCGACGTGTTAATACGAAACAATTAGACCGAAACGTAAATATAGAAAATAATAGTAACTAAGTCCATCTAGGACCCGCACGTTATGAAGAACTTGTCAAACAGGAAAAAATAGACGACATAAAAACATCAAACCACACGCACACGTTGCGTCGTGTTAACTCGCAAAACTTAGAACGAAACGTTGAACCCCACACACACTTTACGCTTACAAATTGAAGTACAACCCCTTATTCCTACAAATGTTAATTTGTATATGCTTAAAAACTGATTTGTGGTTGAAAGTGAAAGAAATTAAAGATAAAAGAACCCAACTATGAGTACAACCCACTAAACATGTGGGTACAATTTTTATGCCTACAAATGTTACAAATTAATATTATATAAATTAATATTGTATAAATGTTTTATCTCAGAGACTATAAAAATATGCGTTACAAATGGCATGATAACACTTATCACATTATAGTGTGACGAGTTCTATTCTTAAATAAACTTCTAATGAATATAATTTAGATAATGTTTGTGCGTAATTATAGTTGTTAGTGGTTGCCTTCAATCTTCACGGACCGTCCTTTAAAAATACTAGAAGTCGAAATAGTTCATCAATATATAAATTCATGGATCGACTTCAAAAGCTAAATTCACATTTGTAATTACTAAAAGCTAAATAAATACTCACATATTATATCTAAATAGTTCAAGAATATATAAAAATATATAGTTTTCGTATTTAATCTGTTGTGTTTGTACAGGAAAAAAAAATCTTATATCAGTTCTTTTACCAAATAAAAAAAGTCAAAAATACTATTAATCTTTAGAAAAAGAACTAAAATGAACATAAAAAGACTTGCAAAGCCAGTGAGATATGGCAAATTGGCAATTGGTTCGTTATTGGGCCTGTGGCGGGCTAAGGCTTTAAGCTCATTGGTTTTCCCTACAGAGAGTTAAAACAAGTTTATTCACCAATTATATATATATACACTAGAGATGGGCATACTAACTGGTTTCAAACCCGACCCGGTGGAACCTACCTGGGACCGGTCCCGGTTCATACCTGACATATAGTAGAACCGATTCCGAGTTCAAAATACCCAATGGTTCCTACCCGGTTCCACATTTTTGGAAAAAATAAGTTCCGGAACCGGTTCCAACCGTACCCGGGTTGTACCCGTAACCGGTTCTTATCATACCCGGTTCCTACGGTAACCTTCCAGACCGGCACCAATATATTTTTAATGTGAGGTTTTTTTTATAAGTCTTTGTTAGAACAAGGTATAATACATAAACATAAAACTATTTATTACGAGAAACAAGTACCCGGTTACACAAACAACCTAAACATGAAACGTTAAACAAAACACATAAAACACTAAACATACTAATCATAAAACACAAACGGGTTTACAATACATAAAACAAACTAAACTTTCGATGACCCGGTCCCGGATGCTTCACCCTTTTCATTGTTTTTCGCCTTTGTCACCGGACAATGGCGGTTGGTGTGTTTCTTGAGCGTCGAGTTGGCCGACGCCTTCATGAACTTCCCGCACCCCTTGTATCTAGCCATTTCATGGCTATCCGACATCAAGCACAAGTCAAAGTGCTTCCAAGTAGCGGGGTTTCTTTTGGTTTCCAAAACATCCACGACCTCATCATTGCAAGCCATCGTTATCTCTTTGATAGTATTAGATTTGAAGTGGTTAAAGTGTTGATTTTTTGTAATAAGTAAATGAAATTAGAAGTGGTGTAGAGAATGAGGTTTAAATACAAGAAAAAACCGATTTTAAAATTAATATTCAGTTTCAAATTTCGGAACCGGTTCCTAATAGTAAATGTAGCTTTTTATGACTTGAGAAGACTCGACAGAACCGGTTCCACACAAAAGCTTGCAGCCTTTTCTTCACATATACGACAGAACCGGTTCCTACCCGTACCCGGTTCCTACCATACCCGGTTCCAAATTACCCGGAACCGGTTACAACAGGTTCCACATTTAAAAACTTATACCCGGGTACGAACTGGAACCGGTTCCACAGAGGAACCGGGTCTACTGACTAGCATGAGGAACCGGGTCCGGGTATTCAAAAGACCCGATTTTGCCCATCTCTAATATACACACACATAGGCTCGGTTCAAACGATAATCACTACGATTTGCGAGAATCGTGAGAAATTTTTCTTTCCGGACGAGTTGGGCCAAAATGTTCTTACACAAACGTAGATGAAAATATTATAAACACATATATAAAAAAAATTGTTGAGTCAGTAGTTTTGACTGATGGAAATTTTTTTACGTGCTGACGTAAATTTTGTATGAAGATAAATATTTTTTTACATCTCATGTAAATGTGGGTATGCGGCATTTTTTAAAAAAAAATTGCTGAAACAAGTGATCTTTTTAATGACTTTTGAGAAAAAAATCGGAAAAACCTTTTGTATGGCCTAGTTCTTACGGTTCTCACAACTCAATGTGGTTCTTATTTTAACCCATCCATATATATATATATATAATATATATATTTGAAACATCTTGAGGAATAGTAACATTTTTTTGTCCTTTTATATGGTTTTGTTTTTAATAGGTTTCTTAGTAACATTTGTAGTATTTTTTTTTCATTTTTGTAATAACACTTTGATTTTTTTTCATTTTGGCACAAAAAATAATGAGGTTTAGTTGTATATTAGTTTTTTCTTTTACATGATGTATATTTGTTCTCTCATGTTTTTATTTTTGTTTTGTTTCTACTTACCAATTATCATGGTGTTGAATAGTCACATTTGCTCTTTTGAGTTTTTTTAACCCTCTCGACTTTCTAATATGTTCACTTAATTCACAAATACACTAGTGTTCACTCTGGAACCTCAGCCTATATACCCTATTTGCCCATGTCCCATATAATTGTTTGTTCAAAGGTATTGCTTCTCTACCCCTAATGCTCCCATGTTAACCCACAATTAACCTTCTCCATAGTGACTTGTATTCTTTTTTGAAATGCCTCACCCATTTTGCTAGAAGGGCGCGCGATATTAATATTTTTTAGTTTTTTTAAACTTAGGCCTCCACGCTTTTAAGGAAGCTACCCAATGTAATTTCTTGACCTCCATAAAGGAAATAGTTTGTGTCTGTTATTTAATAATTGTTATTCTTATTTTTATGAAAAAAGTTCAATTCTTATATATTTAAGACGTAAACAAAAGATTTTGAGGATTATAAGACAGATAACTCAAGTTTGTTATCTCTAAGGGGATATCCTAATGGTTAAGTAATATACTTCATAATAAAAAGATAGAGAGTTTAAATGCAATAATTAGGAACTGTTGTTCAAAAAAAAAAAACTAGGCCTTGGTTTATGGTTTATTATAATATAACACAACAAATAAGAAGTAATATTGTTTAAACTTTAAAGATAAGATATAAGAAAACATATTAGAATTCAGGAATCTACAGTCTATTCAGGGGCGGACCTACCTTATGCGAATAGGTAGCGGTCCGCTACCTCTTGGCGATCCAACGGTAGTGTAAATTTTGAAAAAAACTGACTTTTTTTTACGCTTTTCGATTTCATTATCCTTTTTTTATAAAACGTTACCCCTATGAATATTTTCTAGATCCGTCAGATTCTATTAGTAAACGTTCAAGATGTTTGGCCATATTACTATGTCAAATGTGTCATCATGTTTGGATAGTGCTCCAAGGGTCCTCTTTGGGCTGGTCCTTCAAGGGAATTAATTAATGCTTAAAAGTTAAAAATACCTTTGTTGATGACTCCACTAACAAATATCTTTTGCAAAAAATGAGAAGTACTGTATTTTCAGCCTCATACATTTATCCCATATAATCATTTAAAAGTGATAAAAACTAAAAAGAAAACTACACAGTTGGATGATTATTGGATGAATGTACAAACAAATAAAAACAAATCTCTTGACTCATTATTATGCATAAAATGGCCAATGTTAATTAAGACAAACAAACATAATTAGGTGATGCACTCTATTTATGCTTAAATATTGTTCAAAATAACAAAATTAATGGAAAAACATTTAGAAAATACTTCCAGAGCATCCTATAAATCACCACTAATAATGAGTATCGATAGAGCTACAAACAAACCAAACGTTCGATAAACAGTTTGTGGACTGTTTGACTGGAAGTTCGTTTGTTAAACAAACAAACACGAAAAAGCAATTTTGTTCGTTTAGTTAAATGAACGAACGTGAACAGAGTGCGCATTCGTTCATTTATGTTTGTGAATGTTCGATAACGTGTTCGATAGTTCATTAGTATTTTTAGTTTTTATATCTTATTTAAATACATTAAAATTTCAATAAATAAAATATTTAACAAGTGTCAGTGTATTATATATTTTGTTTATATACGCTTGTTTGTGTTCATTTGTTCCATTTGTGTTCATAAACATTAGTTTGTGCTCATTTGTGTTCATCAACGTTTGTTTTTTTTTGTTCGTCACCTAAAATTAACAAACTAACATAGACGAACAGGAACAAGTTCATTTCTTTGTCCAAATGAACATGAACAAGATCTTGTTTATGTTTGTTCGGTTCGTTTGCAGAGCTAACTAGATATGCATTTTCAAGGTGTTGTGTCTGGATGAGAATGAAGTAGGTGAGTTAAGATTGGAGCATTAATTTGTGTGTGTTTTTCTTTCTTTTTTTTCAAATTGGTCATGCAAATAATTTATAAAACATGTGTGTGAGAAACAGTTGATCACACCGTTCAGTCTGGTTTATCAAACCATAACCGGGAACAAAACCTTACAACCCAACCCCTAAACCGGCTAAACCAACTGGTTTCTAACGGTTTAAACAGTTCAATAGGTTTAAACATTTTATAAACATACCTGTGTGTGACACTTTTCATAAAAACACAAAAGGAGTCGACTTTGGATATAGCCCGAAGCAGGATAGGTTTATACGTGAGATTCTTTAACGTTAAAGATAATAATGAGGAATCTGTTATACATCGTACCTTTTTCAAATACAAGACAAGTGGAATGAGAATTTCGTTTTACTAAATCAAGAATTATAGGAATCTTGTTCTCTTATGTTTATTGTTTTTTCTTAAAGTTGATGGTCATGCGTACTTTACCAAAATTGTATCACACTAGGGGTAGTAATTTCCGATAAAACAAAAAAATCAGATTTTATGTTGTCATATATAACTTATTTGACAAATGGATCGTGTCCACGTCAACCATTTTAATTAACGGGTCATGTTTGTGTTGTCCAATTAAACCAGTCAATTTGCCTACCTATTTGATTTAAAGGTCAACATGCTAGTCTGTTTATGCTCCATTTAACCGTTTTTTACAATCCACCAACAGGATTATCATGATTACAACTTGAAAATTACTTGCCAACCTATTTGACACATTACACAATTACATGATTTTAAGTATGTGCGATTCAAGGTTAGTGTTTTTAAAATAAATGAAAATGTGGGCCGCCGTGTTCATATTGATTGATTCAATCCGCCAACGTAATACTATTGACACCATGTGGCGTTATAGATGTATGAGGATGTTTCTTCTTTAAGGTTGAGCTTTCTAAGGGGTTGTTTGAAAACTTCTGAATAAATAAGTGCTGAACCAGTAAGAGGTAAAAGGTCTGAACCATTAAGTGCTAAACCAATAAGAGGTTTGAACCATTAAGAGCAGTATAATACTTAATCATTCAGAGACAAATGTCTGACCAATTCAGATAAGAGGTCATAACCATTCAGACTTAGTATAATGCTTAACCATTCAGAGGCAAAATGTTTTAACTATTCAGACAGCAACTCGCAAAACAAACAGTACAAACCATTAGGTACTCAACCAGTTAAACCACTAAAAACCCATTAAAAACTTAAATAAACAGCCCCTAAGTCACCTAAGGTGTGTCTTTACCTTAAAAAAAAAAGTTTATTATGAATTGATCATGTTATGCAAAAGCTTATTAATTAGAATATTTGGAACAATGGTCATAAGACAATTCGGCAAGCAGTCCTTATTGGCTATGGGGTGGGGGTGGGGACTGGGGATGAGAAATTGGTCCTGACTAGACAGACTAGGCCCATGTCCACGTTGAAAAGATATGGCAATTAGGCCATTTAGTCCACATATCGTGTTAGAGAACACATTTTTCAAAAGCATTGATGTTAACGAAGGGTGCTAAATTATGACACAAAATGAACTTATTACAAAAGTGATCATATTTTGGGTTGCTTTTAAACAGGTTCGGATCATAAATGGATTAAACTATATGACTCATTTAAAAAAAGGATCGATTTTGAATTAAGTTATAAATTAGACGGTCAACATGCTAATCTGTTTAGAAATTGAATAAATGATTTTTAAAAAGTGAACCCGTCAGCTTGATTGAAATTCATATCTATATCTAATAAAAAGTATTAAGTTGTGTCATATGTCACAATTATATGAAACCAAGATTCTTTTTTATGCTTCTCTTAATTCACCATCTCGTATTCTATTTTATAATTTAAAAAAGTTAGTTCCAGTTACATCTTATCTGAAAAAATCGTTTATAATCTCCAAATCTATATAACTAATTATTTAATATTTTCTTTAGCCAATAGGGTAACAGACGCGTTTCTAACCTACTAACATATGTATAGCTTTGTTAATTTAGAGGTTCTCAACATGTTAACTTGTTTACAACTCTTTAATAACCCACCAAGATATTTTAACTTGTTACTTGTTAGATTCGTTAAAATAAACAAGTTACACGAGTTATATCTAAGTTACATAATCTTAAGTTTATTGATAATAGAGGTTAAAATTAATTACAAAGTCTTCTAAAAATAAGAAGTCGTAAGAAAGGTATTAAACATACTCTGATTGACCTCGTTCAAGTGATATTTAAACCGTCTCATCGAACTCTACGGTATGAGATTTTAAGTTTGCACTTTTTGATTTATAGCTTGTAGATTATAGAATTTTATTTATATCATTGAGTCTTTTTATTTATCGATGTGTCTTTTCTATATTTGCATTATTGTGTTTTTTTACGACTTATTGTGACTTTTTATTTGATATTGTGTTATATTTCTTGACATCTTGTTATTTTACTACCGTGGACGGTGGTAGAGGTGATACTTGAAAGGGACCATGTGGTGGTGGTTCACTCTCGTTGGCTAAATCTGGTTCACTCTTTCTTTGTCTTTGTAAGACACGTTCTCCGACAAGAGATGGTCCACGTCAATCTAACGAATCCGATTTTCATAAATCATTCAATTATTTTGTAAGTACAATACTGAATATGATAATTCAAATATATAAAATTAAGATGTGGCTTACAATTACACTAAAGCGCGAACATTTGGTTTTAGAATAATACATATAGTTAAATTCAAGTCCTTTTATTATTTTGTTTACTTGTTTTGTTAATATATACGATGCTTAATGCTCTTAGTGTATTTACGTGTAAATTGTCATAAAACATTGGTGAAAATCAAGTTTTACGGAAAGGTAAAACCTTAGGTCATGTGTAGTGATAACACAACATAACGTTATGTGATAAAGGGGTTATGCGATAAATAGCAAAAAGGTGAGAACTGAAGGTTATTGGGAGTTATATAATATTGGTGTGAGTGGATAGAGCCTATAACACCCTAGTAATCATTACTCGATTATTATTATTATTTTTTATTTAATCTCTAAATTTATAAAATAAAAAACAAATAACACTTCATTAAGTTTAAAAAACATTACAATAAAATATATTTAATACTACTTATCTTCATCGCCGTTGTCGCCTTCTTGTTCTTCATGATCTGTTTCATCCAAACCTACGTTTTCAAAGCCTCCAACTTCGACGTCTTATTCTTCTTCTCCATCGCCTTCGAATACCTCTTTGTCATCGCCATCGTGTCGAATAGGGTGAATCGCCCAAGCATGCTTGACCAAATCCGCCTTTAACGCATTATCTAATTCCATGAAACGCAAGAGTTGTCTATTTATGATTCTCTCCTCCATTAATACTTGCGTTCCTATAACATCTTCTGGAAAATAGTTTTGGCATATTGTTTTTCCTTCTCTTCTAAAATCATATTGTGCAATATGATACAAGCATGCATCACCGTTCTAATTTTTTCTTTATCCCATATACGACAAGGATTCCTAACAAAATGCCATTGTTGTTGAAGAACCTCAAAACACCTCTCGATGTCCATTCGCGAAGACTTCTATAGTTTCTTAAAATATTGTCTTTTATATCCAGCGTTTCAGAAAACGTTTTCACAATATTTTAATACTTCGGGTATATACCATCGGCCAAGAAGTATCCATGCATGTAATCATTTCCATTTGCATGAAACTCGGCTTTCGTATCGTACCTGAAATGTAACCCTCTAGCAATGGTGAAAACTCGAAAGTATTTATGTCATTCATACACCCGGCGAGACCAAAGAAGGCTGACCAAACCCAAAGGTCGTATGAAGCAACCGCTTGTAAAACCAACGTTGGTCCTTTCTGGTCACCGCGTGTATGTTGACCTCGCCATGCGGTTGGACAATTATACCACCAACATTGACGACAGTCTAAACTACCAATCATGTCGGCTATTCCATGTTTTTCTAAATGCATTTCGTAAATCTCTTGGAGGTCGTTCCAAGTCAGGTTTCTCAAGTAAATTTTTTATATAATTGGCATATACCTAAAAATAGAAATTATATATATAACTGTATTAAATAAAATAAGAATAAAAAATTTATATATATAACTATAGTAATTGTTATAACATTTGTCGAAAACGGGTTTTACCAAACCCGCTCCATTTTGTAATTGAATATTCAGTTATAAATGTTCATTGCCTATTTATGCTTATTTTAATTTTTAATGACACATAATTAATAAACAAACTAAACCATAAAAGTTATAATTGATAAAAAGTATGAATAAAGTGATTAAAAATAAATTGGGGCTGCCGGGACTCGAACCCGGGTCAGCCGGGTTGTAACTTCAAAGACTTAACACTCACACGCCCGCCACTTGTTTGTTTTCTGTCAACTCTAGGAAACAAATGAGCCTTATATACAAACCTAGATGAACCGGTTGCGCCAACTGGAAAACCGAAATCGGCTATTCAACCGTCTAAACGTTTGAATAATCGCGAATTCAGGTTTATAACCGATGCACCGACGATTCTAATCAATTCAGACTTGAATTGACTTCAATTCTGAGGATGATGAGTTTTATAACCGAAACTATTCAATAATCCGAATTACTGTAATCAAAGAGCTTCTCGCGACTCAGAAACATTCCACAAACCTCTAGTTACATTTCCGCACACTTTACAGTCCACCGGAAAAGTTTATTTTACTCGCCGGAAAATTCTGCAAGTTCGCCGGAAAACCGTATTTTTCCTCAAATCGACGCTACTATCGGATAATACCAGTTCGCCGGAAAAGTTCTGGAAATCTTTATTTTCATCTGTGAATCGTTGAAGTGCACAAAAACAGAGACCGACACCTTGCCGGAATTCTGGAATAAACCGTTCATCGGTATGTTTACTTCTAATTATCGTTTCTGCCATTTCATATTAGTTTGTACAATGTTTATCTATCGAACTAAACAAGATATAACGGTGTAATCTTCTGCCTGTAAAATCTAACGAAGAAGATGAACTGCGATAACATTATAAGAATAATTAAAACTGGTATTTTGAACGGGTTAGACACACAGTCCAGCGGTGGACTGTGTGCGAACAAAAACACGCATACGTCCCGAGTTCGATCCCTGATACACGCACCCTCTATGTAATAAAATGCATTTTTGATTAAAAATGAACCGGGTTAACTCCGTTAGTTGTTAAGTATAATAAAATTTGTATATTAACCAAGTTAGACACACAGTCCAGCGGTGGACTGTGTGTAACGTTAAAGCACAGGTCCCGGGTTCGAGACCTGTTAGTGGCACCGGTTCGATGAATTAAAATGTTTTTGAAATTAAAAGAATTTTGGATAAATTGAATTAATATATAAGTATAATTAAAAACATAATTATTTCAGGTTAGACACGTAGCTCAGTTGGTAGAGCTGCGTGCACGCGTACGGGAGGTCTCGGGTTCGAGCCTCACCCAGCGCAATACAATTACACAATAAATCGGTCAACAAGTCAAACGGGTCAACGGTCGCAAAAAGTCAACATATTTTTATATTTTTATTAATTTAATTTAATTTAAAAATCAATTAAAAATACTTAAAAATAATGTTTTTAAAGATAGGAAATAGCCTTAAACTCACAAAAATATATCTAAAAATCTTATTAAAATTATTAATAAAATCCACTCATTTACTATATTTTTCGTTATTATTTAGGTTAGTTAATTCTCGTTGTCCCGCTCTTCCAACTCGTGCGTATCTCACCATCTCAAATCAAACGCACCAAATGTGAGTGAATCTTTACAAATTCCCCGTTTTAATACGTTTTGGGGTGTATCATGTGTCTTGCTATACATTATATTTAAATCATTGTGCATACAACATATCATGAACAAATGTGTATTCAGTTTGTTTCAACTGTTTGTGTGGTTATTGTTAGATTCAATTTATTATTTTCAGTACATGCAATTTCATAGGCCGCCGCTCCCCATTACATTATGAGCGTTGAGCATGTTCCCCATTACATTATGAGCGTGAACCTGGCGTGCCAACATACGATCGGCTCCGTTTGATTGAGCCTTGATCGCACAGACATTTATCATTTTCAGTACATGCAATACGATCGGCTCCGTTTGATTGAGCCTTGATCGCACAGTTTCATTCATGTTATTTATTGTATGATGTTGGTATGTTAATGTATGCTATCATATGTTACTGTATGTTATAGTTGTGATTGCAATTGCTACTGCTTGATTATTTACATTTGCTCATTTATGATTATGCACAATTTTTCATTGATAAACTAACAAGAAAATCAATAATAAATGTTTATCTAACAAGGTTCACTCGCCAACTTATGTTGACCTAAAAACCCCCCATTTTTACACATGATACAGGTGAACCAGCTGCAGCAAGAAACACTTAGGATTGGACTAGAAGAATAAAATGACTTAGAGTTGGAATTGTTTTGTTTGGTTTATTTTCTTTGTATTGTATGGACATGTTTGGATTATTTGGAATGTAATTTTGACTTTAATAAATATGAAACATATTAGTAAATATCATGAGCTTTGGTGATAACCCAATTATGCCCCGACTCTTATTCCGCTGCGGGTCGGGGTGTGACAATTGTACCGTAGCAAAAATATTCTAAGGTATCGCGTGTTGTTTTCTCCGCCATCTTCAAATACTCGTCGTTGATGTCGTATGTGTTTCCATAGGCGAGTACACGTAATGTGTAAGTTAACTTTTGAATTGAGGTGAATCCTAGACATCCTCTTGTATCAGTTTTTTGCTTAAAGTAGTCATACTTACCCTCAAACCTTCGTTAATGCGTAAAAATAACCTTTTGCTCATTCGAAATCGATGACTAAAAACATCGGGGCCATGAACCGGTGTAGGATCGAAATAATCTTTCATTAAACGGTTGTTTGCGACTACACGGTCTCGCACAACATATTCCCTCCTCAAGATCGGGCGTGGGGAGAACGATTAATATGTTGCAAGGCGTTTATCACAAGGGCACACACACTTATATCCACTTCTTCTTCATACACGGCTTCTTCGTAAGAAAAAAATCTTTGACATAAATTGATGAACGAATCTTCCGATGGAGGCGAAGACATTATAAAGAGTATTTACTTGAAAGGGGTATGTATATATTTGAAGGGTATGTAGAATGGGTTTTGTGTATGGTTTATTTATTTAAAAGGTTACGTATATATAGAGAGAGTTAATGAAATTATTTTCTTTTTATTTTTTTTGATCGTTTGTCGACGGTTATTTGTTTGATTCTTTCTCTTTCGACACGTTATCACCTTCGCAGGATTCCATGCCACCGGTGTATAACACCAGAGGGGGGCGTGTGTGGTGACGTCATGGGACGCCATGTGTGATGGTGGCGTTATATCTTGCACGACTAAGGAAGAACTTAAGGTAGTAATTCTAGCTTAATTTTCCTTTTCTTTTTCTAAAGAGATTAATCTTTTTTAATTTAAAAAGTTAAAATTGAAAAAGTAAATAAAGTTTGAAGATATAAACATATACATCTCTGATAACAAAGCAGTAGGCAAACCTTAGGACCATCCATACCTCTAAGCCCGAGACTTTTTTCCGGAGCGCATCACAGAATGCTTTGTGAATAGCTCTCTTTTTTTCACACTGATACATGTCAGATTCCATAGCTAACGAATCTCTTTTTTTCTCAACTCTTTCAGTTCTATTAATGAAAAGGCAATCATGGACCAAGATCCAAAGGGATCGAGCATTTAGTACCGGATACCGATAGCATATTGTACTAAGCATTTGGTACCGGGTAACGATACCATACTGTACTGATCATTTTCGATACCGATACTTGTACCAATTTTTTCTGGACTAGTATTGGTATTTTAGTTGATCTACGGGTAAATACCAGTATCATACCGTATCGATTTTTTTCCAGCACCGGTATAGGAACCCATTATTGCCGTTTCTTATGGATGTCATAAGGTCGGTCAAAAATATATTGAAAAGTGTCTTATTCACCTTTACTAGTAAAATGTAAGTAGGGTGTCAAATCCATGGAGAAATAGTGGAAAGTGCTAAAGTCTATAGCTTTCATTATTTATCTAATTTTAAAACTATTGCTTATTACTGATTGAGAGAGTTGTTTTAAAAACGAGTTTGCTTATTATAGTTGTAAACAATTGTGAAAAAATGACCAATCTTTGGGTTTTCAGGTTGTGAAGAAAATTAGGCAACCTAAATACTACCACTTGGAAATCACACAGACATTATTTGTTAACCTACTTGTTTGATAAATAACTAACAAATAATATATATAGTTGCAATGATTCATGATCATATTAGACAAGATAAAAGGGTTGAGATTGAGATAGTTTAATAGCATGTGAACAGGAGGCATATGACGACGCTAGTTAAAGCATTGAAAAACCTAACTTTGGAGGGGAGGATGGGTAAAGAAGACTCAAATTGTCTTGGGATTAATGGATTAGACGAGATTTCCTAGAGCTGCACTTTGTCGATTAGAGACGTAGGATTCAGGTTTAGGTCTTTTAGGAGAATATACATATGTTTCTTAACTTTGTCTTAGGGGTTTAGATTCTTCTACAATTTATGTGAAATTTATATGTATCATCTCTTTGTATTTATATCTATATTGTTGCATTATGATGTTAGACATGTAAGCTATTTTACTATGTCACTCTATGAACACTTCATTTCATTTGTTGTAGTTTTCTATTTCCATATATCCATATTGGTAGTGTAATTGTTTGTTTACTACAATGTGTTTTGGAGTCACGAATTTTTCTAGAAACACTTTCTTTTATCTCTAGAAATAAAGGTAATGTTTATTTACATCCTATCAGTATAGATTCCCTACCAATAGGCTTGTTGTTAGAAATGGTTGTTTTAAATATAACTAACAAACCAAATTAAATAATGTATGTAATTATTTTATCTTACGTTGTAAATTTGTAAAGTCGCAAAAATACAGTATCCGGGTAACAAAATACGTCCTTAACCAGTATCTGGTATTTTATCGCATTAGAACCAGCCAAATCGTGAAACTCACTAAGTGAGACCGGTTGTGTAAAAAGATCTATATCCTAACGTGTCCCAAAAGTTCTAACATATGCTTCTTTTCTAACTTAATAAGGTTTGTAAAGGTAGTTTTAGAAAATATATTATGTAATTAATATATAGGTTGAAATTCCTTCACGTCAATTCTCATGCATGTTGCACACGTGTTAAGGGCCCTTCCTTTATTTGCTTTCTATACATCTTCTAGTTGGCGTGTGATGGTGGTCTTGTGGTTTTAGAGAGAGAAAAGGAAAGTGAGAGAGAGAGATCAGGGTGAAGAAGAAGAATGTGTTTATTTATTTTTTGTTTTTAATAGTAAGGTAGTGTGGTAATTTTACATAGACTTAACTGAGAAAGTTAACATGGGTTAGTCATAAGGACCACCCGAGTGCAAAAATTGCAACCACTGGGACCAAGTGTGTAATTAATGAACCATTGGGATCAAATCTGCAATTTTCGCAAACCACAGGGACCAACCAAGCATTTAACTCTTCTTTTTAGTAAAGTAAGTTACATAAATAGTCCCTTTGGTAAGATGACTTAAATGCATTTCATTTAACAACACAAATATATTTTTGAAATATGATTTAGTTTTTTCTAACGGTTTTTCTTTAACAGTGAACGTTACTCTATTTTTATTCTTAAATTACATCAAATTTATCATAATCTATCCCATGGCTAGAATCGAACCGTGGTCTCCTCCAAGAGACAAAAGCTTCTACCACCGAGTTAAAGGTACGACAACCAGGGGCGGACCTACCTTATTGGTAGGGTAGCCTCCGTTACTCCTTGGCGTTCCGATGGTAGTGTAAATTTTTGAAAAATTGGACATTTTTTTGAATTCGTTACCCGTTTTCTATAAAACGTTACCCTACGAAGATTTTCTGGACCAGACGACAACTATAGTTACCCGTAGACATACAACTATACAAGGATGCAGTGACAGCATGTTAAATGATTGGAACTTGTTGCAACGTTCCAAAAGCTACAAATCCAAATATCATCAGATTCCCAACTTATCCATAATTAACCAAGCTTGTTCAGTCTTTTTTAGGATCCTATTCGAATATAAAAACGATAATAATAAATAATAAGTGGTCCTTTTTTACATTTCTGACATTGTTCTTATCATTACATATGTCACAATAATACTAATAAATGCACTTGCGAATCAATTTGTTCCCAAATATGAAATGTGACCGCAGGTAGCCCTAGTCCATATGTATAAGCACCTACAGCCAAAAAAGCCAGCTGTTTGCTTGTGTTTCACCACATATTTTGATCAATCACCAAACACCATTCACACTTTTTTTGATTCTGACTTCGAAGCTAGAATGAGTCAGCGTGTACCGAGTTGGGACGTCGTTGAAGATGATCATAACTCCCATACTGATCGCCCTCTGAAACCTTTCTTACCTGCTCCAACTGCTAACTCCATGTCTTCCAATCTCGATGTTCCTATGTACGTTGCGCGCGCTCTCTCTCTCTCTCTATCTAGCGCGCACACACATACGCACGCGCACACACACCGGTCTTTCTGTATTATGTGAATATTCTGGGGTTATGATGACGGATAAAAGCTGCAAATATATATGCAAATACACGTGAAAAAAATCATTTTACCGTTATCATAACACATTAACACATAAGTGTTCACATAATATATCAGAAATTTGATATTATGATATCCAATAATATCAAATTTCTAATGTTTTTTTTTTTCTGATGTTCCAAATTATTTGTAAAAACATCTAGGTCCTTTGAGTCATTTTTGTATGACTTTAACAGTTTAACTATGAATTTGTTTTTGTGTGTTAGGTTGTTTACTTTTATTATTATATACCAAATAATCTTTGGTAATAGTCTTTTTTGGTTACAATCTTGAGTAGATTACACTTAACAATATCCTACTTAACTTAATAAGAAATTTCATGTATTTTGAACAAATTGTTTGATTTTTTTAATAAATTTTTATTTATTGTTGTATATTATTGTTTTAATGATTATTACAATTATTTTGTTGCAGACTAGATTACGAAGTGGCGGAATTAACATGGAAAAACGGACAACTAGCCATGCAGGGCTTAGGTCCACCGCGCGTGGCTTACAAAACCCATGCCTGGAACAAGCCACGCGCGGCCGAAACCCTGGAGACCATAGTCAACCAAGCCACCTTCCAACCCCACTGCAAACCACAAACCGATCTCTACGCCGACGACCTGGTTCCCTGGCTGAACCACCATAACTCCGCCCTTGTAGCCGGCAGCGTTAGCGCTTCTGCCACCATGACCATGGACGCGCTGGTGCCAAGCTCCGGCACTCAGCTGATGTCTGGGACTAACTGCTCCACGCGCGTGGGGTCATGCAGTAGTGATCGGTCCGGGGTTGGGCACCACGTGGTGGCTCATGGTGGTGGTGTGGCGGCGCGTGAGTGGAGTACTTGTCGGGAGCAGAGCGCGAGCGGGAGTGAGAGTAACCGACAGTTGACTGTTGAAACGGGGAAGCGGGAATTGGGTACTTCCATGGGGTCGCCGGACGATACTGTCTCCGGTAAACGTTCTACGAAATCGACATCTCCGGATGAACACGACTCGGTTTGTCACAGTAGGCCTCAGGTATATATATACCGTATACGTACTTTGTTATAAACACTAGCGCGGCGTTAGAAAATTACGTAACTGTTGTAGACGGTATCATATAACTGTCGTGATGTTCATACGAATGGTTAACCACGTAACTGTTGTAGACGGTATCATATAACTGTCGTGATGTTCATACGAATGATTAACCGACCCATAACTAATACCTAATTATTTGTCCAACATAATACTAATACAGATAATAAATTACAACATAATATTCGGATAAAAAAGTTAAGATTATTTACTCACAATTTTCCGTTGGAAATGCGTAAAAATAGTGTTTTCGGATGGGAAACGGTTGTAAGAATGTCACTAGTGATGGGCCACAAGTTGAGATATTATTTTGAGGTATTTCACAGAAAAAAAAGTATTGTGATGGGCCACAAGTTGAGATTTTAAATTGAGGTATTTCATAGAAAAAAAAAGTATAGATGAAAGTTATTGTAAATAAATTTTTTCTTAACTATTTTTAATAAGTCTATAAATCTGTGTAAACAATAGTCTAAATAAACAGCATCCTACATTGATAATTTCTTAAAGACAAAATATATACCGTATTATGATTTTATAAGTCGTATGTGAAAATTGTAATATTGATATAATATATGAAAACTAGTTTTGTCATTGGATTGGTATAAGTTTGTAACTATATAATCTCTTTGTTTGTGGCGGCCATTCGGTTTTCAGGTTTGATGTGTTTTAATGAAGTACACGTCTTAAAAAAAAGTGTTGTCACTCGAATTTAGTTTCATTCCAACCTCTTAGATATTTCCAATGTACATGTTTTGTTATATCAATCTACGAAAGAGATGTATCTACAAAAGGGTTACTAGCAGTTTGTTGCACGTTTGTCTTCTATTTCGATGTAACTTCCCTTTGGAATGTTCTATAGAATAATGCGAGCATTAAATCAGTATATAACCAAAGTTTATACCATTTTGTGATATTATCTAATACAATTATTTTGGTTGTAAGAGCGAACCGGAAGAGAAGAAGAAAGGTAAAGGGAAATCTTCAATTTCGACAAAAAGAAGTAGAGTTGCTGCGATTCATAATCTGTCCGAGCGGGTAATATCAAATTTTTCTCAGTTTCAGTTTTGATGATAAAAGTGTTTTTGTTAGAACTGTTTTTTACGATTATATATCGATAAGTGACGGGGTTGATAAATTATCAATTTTAGAGACGAAGAGACAAGATCAATCAGAAAATGAAGACACTACAGAAGCTTGTTCCGAATGCTAATAAGGTATTTCATTTACGAACACTTAAACAGTTAAACAGTGACTGTTGAATTTTGAGACCATTTTTTACACCAATAATACTAAATTATTTCCATTGCCCAGGTTTAAACCTAGAACCCCACATTGGCTTTGAGACCATTTTCTATGATTTTTATTTTATTTTATTTTATTTTTTGCGATCAAATGACTGAAATTTACATCTCAAAACTTGCAACAAAATCGGGACCATACATGTTTGCGACCATCCTCCAACGAACTATTTTTTAAATTAAGAAGTGTTTCTCCGACAAATTTTTCAGGTCACTAATTTCCTACCAGTTTGTGTTGGGCACTAATCCAATCGCTAATTTTGCGACTCTTTTTATAGGGTTGTTACCGTCATTTAACCCTTTTTTGTAGTGTTGATGATTTTATTTATTTTTATTATTTTAGACGGATAAAGCGTCAATGCTCGATGAAGTAATCGAATATCTAAAACAATTACAAGCTCAAATCCATGTGATGAGTAGAATGAGCATGTCGCCTATGATGATGCCATTAGCGATGCAACAACAACAACTTCAAGTGGCCATGATGAACCCAATGGAGTGGGAATGGGAATGGGAATGGGCATGGAATGGGAATGCCAGGAGTGATGGACTTAAACGCCATCGCTAGCGGCCGCCCCAACATCCCTGGAATGCCACCTGTCTTCCACCCCTCCACCTTCGTGCCTCCGATGATGGGTTCGTGGGATATGCACGCCGCCACTGGAGATCGTGTTCCAAAGCAAATTGAACCAATGGCTGCCTTTCTTGCATGCCAATCACAGGTAGTTAACCAAATACTTTACTTGCATGGCGCGGAGGTAGGGTATAAACAGGAATAGCATGGGCTACCCTTCAACTCTGTCCTCGAAGTGTAAAAATACCCCTTAACTCCGTCTACGTAGTGTAATTTGTTTTCTTTTTTCGGTTTTATACAAAGGATACCCTGATCCAAAAAAATTAAATTTGGGGTACCCCTAAATTTTTGGGCGAGATCCGCTACTATGGCACGTATTATTTTTCAAAAACAATATTTTGTTAAAAATACTAGTTGCCCACAGATTACCGATGGCCTGTTTCAGGGGCGGACCTAGAGTGATAGAAGGGGTAACCTACGTTACCCCTTGACGCTCCGACGGTAGTGTAAATTTTAGAAAAATTTAACATTTTATCGATTCCGTTACCCCTTTTCATTGAAACGTTACCCCTATGCGGATTTTCTAGATCCGCCACTGGCCTGTTAGTTGATAATCAAACTTTGACCCGACAAAGGTTCATCGGTAATCAGTCGGTAAATAGTCGAACTTTGGCTAGAGAAAATAAAATTTGACCAGAGAAGAAGCGTCGGTAATAAGTTGGTGTTTCAGTGGGAAATGTATCACTCACCGCTAATATACCGACGGAACGATGACAGATTTTTGTAAGTGAAGCCCTTCTAGTAGTGATATTTAACTGAATTATACATGATGTTTGCAGCCAATGACAATGGAAGGCTACAGTAGAATGGTTACCTTGTTTCAACAGATGCAGAATCAGCCTTGCTACCCTGGTCTCAAGAACTAAAACTTTTAAGGGTTTTATTTTGTTATATCATTGTAATGTAATTAAATATGACATAAAATTAAATATATAGTTAATTTTAGGTTAATGTAGCGTGTGTATGTATTGTTAGGTTTTACATGTGTTATTCAAAGGTAATGTATCCTATGAGGTTTATCGGATTATTATCAATGATACTTATTGTTTGTGTATTTAGTTAACTAGTTAAAAAACCTGTATATACCCCCAACCTAAGTAAACCTATTTTCATAATTGTAGAATGAAAGATTAATTGGATTTCTGAATATTTATACAAAATTTCAATCATATGAAAATAAAATTCAAAAACAATAAGTATCCATCATTAAATTTTTATCAACAAAAGTTAACACAAAAACGTCTTAATGAAAATAAAACATTAGGTTGCACAAGAGAAATTGGTCCATTGTTTAAATACTATGGTGGTGTTTGTTTTTATAAAAAGATATGCGCATACTCTTCCGTCTGTGCTGTGCAGACATTGTCATCTGCAGCCTGTTTATTTCTCGGAAGACGTTTTATTAAAAAACGTCTGCACGAGCTCTTCTTGGTGCAGTCTTAGCTCAGTCACTTCTAAGATCTTCTAAGGTCTGCAGACGGTTAAACACCACCACCCACCATCGTCCATCACCACCACCACCAACCACAGATGTCTGCAGACTGTATGGTCATTTAGTTTTCTACTCGCTCTTTTGCCATTCTAACCATTTAATATGAATTTCCTAACTCTTAGGCTACATGGTGTTGAGGGGCTTGAAAGGAGGCAATGGATCGACACATGATTGCCACGTCAGTAGAGGGGGCAAGCCTAAAAATACACTGGGTGGAAGGGGCATGAAAGGGAGTGTTTAAAAAAAAGAAAAAAAAACCAATCAAATCCTTGGCCAAACTTCAGAACCAACCACCAACCTCCACCTATCATCACCCACCATCACAACCACCAACCAACCACTCACCATCAGTTTTATTCATTAGTTTTTTCATAATACCAAACAACACAAAGTAATGATACATTTTATTCCCATGTCCTAACCAAACAAGACATGGACCGGTAATGATCCATTCGGTTACCCCATACCAAACAGACCCTAAGTGTTTAATGTGATTCATCGGATTTAAAGTGCCTAGGAACATCTAATGACAATATCAATGGATGGTTAAACATTACCAAATTGCAAGCAATCATCCTTTACCTATTCAGTTTCCAAAGACGTCCAATATGACACATGAACCCTAATTTCATATACTCACCAATTGTTTCAGTTAACACTGCATACATATAGTATATATAGTATGTTCATTTAGTAACAATCATATCATACGATAAACACAAATTTCAGTTCCAACAACATATTACTCGTATGTGTTTGTATATCTTGTCACCCCTCATTCACTTCATTGTTCTTAGATGACCATAGCAATTGAAGAATTTGAGGTTTACCTTGCTGAACTGGAGAATAGAAAAATCATTCACACACCTCATTTTTTTATAAATGTCCTAAAGTCAACTGACTATAAATGTCACATGTTTAGTTTCGTAGTGATAAATGATCATTAAACTTTTAGGGATCATATATATAACATGCAACTAATAGTTAGGCTATCTATGAACTACATGTTATTAATAATCCATTTTGGTCTTTTAATGTTTCTGGTGTGATAAATGAAGATTTTTTTTAGAAAAAATCAGACATGCTTGTTGGTCCATATTTGCTATATATGTCCTTGGTGTGGATCACATGTCGTTTAGTGCACTTGTAGGTTAGATTTGCTTTTGTATGCCTTCCCTCCCTAAAAGAAAGGTAGTTCTATATAGGGATGGCAAAACTACCCGAGTTCAACGTGTATACCCGAAACCTGACAAAAATAGGACGGGTATACCCGATACCCGATGGGTATTAGGCCAGGTATGGGATTAGTTTTAAAAATTTTTGCGGGTATGAGTCGGATACGAGATTAAGTGATAACCGACCCTATTACCCGAACTATATACCCGAATTTTATAATTTATATTTTTGTTTTTCATTAACCTTTGCCTATTAGTGATTTATTTTAGTATGTTCATAATGTGAAAAAATAAATTTTCTTTTACTATATGTATTTGATAATAGTATTTAGATTTCGTATGTTGTGAAGTATATGCATATAGTGTAGGGCTCTGAGAAGAATTTTTTTATAAGAATAAAAAAGAAGAAAATTTCATTCAATAAGAATCATTCATTTTACTTCATTTAATTTTTGTATTTTAATATTAGTGTAAAGGTATATTAGTAAAATTAGATAGATCATTAATTGGTAGTCTTCCTTTTTAATAGCTAGCTAAATAAAATTTGTAACTTCTTTTCAAAAAAGTATATTTTTCAAAGAAAAAAAGTAATTTAAAGTGTAGGATGAATTAGGAGTTGTGTAGGATAAATTTCAAAACGTGTAGAATAAATTTTGATGTGTGTAGGCGAAAATTTTAGTGTAGAAAATGATAGTGTTTATAACTAATTAATTGGTCAAAGATAGTAATAAATGAGATCATAGAAAAAACTCTTTAATGTTTTACAATTGTACCATTTGTTCTTTTTCTTCTCAATTTAATTTTCTTCTCAAATGAACCTCCCACTATATATATAAGTGTATAAGTATTACAAAGTTATTATTAATTTATGATAAAATTTATAAGTTTGTAATGTAAATTATTTTGTTTATAATATTTTTTGTATAAATAAAATTATATAATAATTATAATTGTAATGAAATGTATTTGGAAATCTCAACTTATATCTTTTAACAAACTAATGGGTATACCCGATACCTGATGAGTAATTACCCGACGGCTATTAGGTCGGGTATGAGACACGATTTTACAACTAGGTATGGGTATGAGATTACTAATACCCGACCCATTGTCATCTCCAGTTCTATCCTTTCTTACATAAAAATCTTATTTGCTAGCGTGTAATGTGCTGTCCAGGGGTGTAGCTTAGTGAAAAGTGGGGGTGTACCCGCCCCCCAATGTTTCGGTTAGAACTGTGAAATTTTCAGTTTTTCGTTCGAAAATTTTAAAATTATATAGGATCGTCCCCCGATTATTTTGCTTAAATATTTATACAATATATAAATTGGTTCCCATAACTCCACTCTCCCCTCGAAACTTTTGGTCAAGCTACACCACTGGCACTGTCCATCTTATAATAGTTATTCGTGTACAATTTATCATACGCCACATCCTTACCCAGTTCATTCGGTTCCTTGAATGTTAATTCTAATTATGCCTACTTAGCTTTCCGCACCTTTAGGTTTGCTATGAAAAGCTTTGGCCTGTCATACCTTTCATACCAAGTCGTGTTGTATCGTGTTTCCTTGGTTTGGCATCGAGACCTTTGGCCTGTCGTCCCTTCCTCATCCGCATGTGTTATATCATATCTCTTGGTTCGGTTTGACGAGCTTTGGCATAACGTACTCCCTTATTCGTCTATGTCCATGCATCCCTATGCTAGCTTGGAGAGCGTCAACATGTCATAGCATTAACATTCAATTACTTCTGTCATTAGTCCATCCATGTACTCATCAAAGATAGTAAGAAAATCCACAAATAACTATAACATTTCTTCACTTTAACCAAAATAAGCAAAAGAAAACAAACATTACATATAGAAATAAACAATAACTATTGACATGATCTAATATTCAATAAATGGTAACTCACAATCTTGTCATGTATATGTCTCAAACTCCCATGTTTTTGTCATATAGATGTAATAGTAAATTACCAAAGAAAATATCAAAAGTAAAGCAAAATTGTTCCCTTTTTTGTCAACTGCTGGTGTACCCCTGCAAAGTGGCTCCTCCCCCTCACCAAATCATTTACAAAACCCCAAATTTCTCTCTAAATTCCCCTAATTCCCTCAATCCAAATTCTCACTAATTATGCAATCAAAGCGCCAATTGATCGATTCCCTCACTTCCCACATCTCCCTCTACAATTCCCACTTACCAATTTCACCATCTTCTTCACAATCAAACCATAACCCTAACCCTAGATCTTCTATTCTCAAATGGTTCGCATCACTCACGCCTCCACAACGGCAATCCCACCTCACAATCGTCGATCAATCGTTCACACAACTCTTAATTCAATTGCAACTCAAGCTCAAACACAACGGCCATGGCTTGTTTATTATTCTTCCTGATATACCCTCATCAAACCCTAATATCCCCAGCTTCTGTTTCCGGAAATCACATGGGTTATTGACTAGAGTTAGTTTGGGTTCGGACCCAGAGAAGCGGATTCGTGAAAGCTTGCAGCTTTTCGATTCGAAAGAAGGTGAGAATTTTGGTCATTTTGGTAATTTGGGTACAGGTTGTTGTGGTTGTTTGGATTCTGTTACAGTTAGTTGTGACTTTGTTGAAAATGTGGATGCTTTTGTGGAGGTTATGGATGGGGTGTCAAATGGGGGGTTTTTGAGGGGTGAAGAGGGGGTGTTGATGGGGTCAGTGGATTGGGTGGAGTTGAATTGGTTGAAAGTGAAAGGGTATTATTCGGTGGAGGCGTTTGTGGCGAATCGGTTGGAGTTGGCGTTGAGGTTGGCTTGGTTGCAGGTGAATGTTGGGAAGAAGAGAGGGGTGAAGTTGAAGGAGAAGTCGGTTTGTGCGGCGGCGGGTGTGGCGGCGAATGTGTATTGGAGGAAGATTGGGTGTGTCGATTGGTGGATGAAGTTGGATGATCGATTAAAGAAGAAGTTTTTGAGGATTGTGTTGGGAAAAGCTGCAAGATTGTTGGTAATTTTCTGTTTAAATCTTTTGTTGCTAGCAACGATTACGCTTGTTTATCTAGTAACTGTTAGGTATCGAACAGAGCAACGCGCAGCAAAATCACTATCACACACACATACACACGAAAGCTGTTAAAGAATACAGGAATATAGTGTGGTTCAGTCAAGGTAACCTACGTCCACGGGTTGCAACTAGGGTTTATCTTTTATTAGGTGCTCAAATTATACAATTACAACATGTGTATAAGACTAAATTAAGGTTAATTACTTAGTCAACAAGAAACAAGATATGGGTCTAAACAAAGGCTTCACAGACCCAATGGTAACCTCATTGAAACAATGGTCTAATTGTGAGTGAAAAATCGGTTTTTATTGTTAAATGTTGTGGGGTAATGTTATCCTACAAAGTCTCCTAAATTTAGGAAGGGTACAAAGACACAATGGATGACAAAATATAACACAATGGATCGCACAAGATACCGCAATGCCGAGAAATATAACACACCGTCGAGGAAAAAAGACGCAATGAATCGCAAAAAAGACACAATGACAAAAAAAGGACATACTGCTAAATAAAAAGACACAATGATCTAAACAAAAATTCTAAAATCTACAAGCTAAAAATCCAAAAGCGAAAACCTAAAATCTAAGATCGTAGAGTTCGACGAGACAGTTCTAATGCCGCTAGAATGAGTTCAATCGGAGTCCGTTTGATACCAAATGTTGTGCTATGTGCCTAGGTTAAGATTTTTAATTGTGTTGGTACATTTTATCTAGGCTGGAACTTAGGGTAGTCGTTTGAAAGTAAATCGAGGATTTGATTTACATTTTTTGTTTCTTTTATATTTATTTTAATTATTTGCTCAAGAATGATATACCGTTTTGCAATTTTCATTTTTCAGACACATGACATTTTATATGGAAGAAGCATTGGCACAGAGGATGAATTGCAGACCACTTGTGTGAGAGAGAAACAACCCTTGAGATATAACCAAGAACCGGTTGATACCCTTAAAGGAAAAGATTTTGAATCGGGGATGACTCTGTTTATTCCTCCATCTAGTAAATTATCTTCAATAGCACAAACGTTCAATCGTTTATTAGTTGTTTGTGAGATTTCAACAATGTTACTAGCATTTGACCATGGTCAATTTAATGAACAACCGCTGTTCTTTAGCTCGTTAGAGGCTATTGGTACAATTTCTGATCGCATATTAAGGAGATTACGAGGTTTGTTCATGGTTGTCTCACTTGATTATACAAAACTTGAACTCCTTGAAGATCTAAACTCAACCAAATCCATGAAGAAATCAAAATCGAAATCAAAGTCTGTTTCCGCAAAGAAAGGGAAATCACGTGATGCGAAAAAACCGATTCCTGTTCAAATATCTGAAAAGAGTAGTTCCACTTCCGACAAGCCTCCAAAGGTGAACTTTCTTTAGCTGTATACTTGTATGTGGTTTTAGTATAAATGGTTAATTTGGCTTCTGTTTTATAACTTAATGGGTCAAATTGGTCAAATGGGGATATCATGCCAACTGTTAAAGTTGCCCAAAGTGTTTTATTTATAAAAGTTGACTACTATTATAATATTATACAGTTGTTGTAATCATATTTAACACATTAATAATTTGTTTTGTTATATGGACAAAGGTGTTTCGGGTCAACCCAATCCATGATAAATCTTTTTTTATCCATTTTGACCCAACCCACCTGACAAGTCGGTTTTGTTTCTAACCTTGAATGGGTTATCGGCTTCTAACTTTTCAGGACGAGGTGCATATATCGGATATTCAAGAAATGGATTGTAAAAGAGAGAGTGCGTCCACATCGGTAGAAATGGTTGTGCTTTTTGTATTTGAATTACGGTTGCGTTTCTTTATGATGGTGAATGGTTTGTAACTCATTGATTATTAACAGGAACATGGTGAAGGAGTAATCAACACAACAGTCCAAAGCACCTCAAAGAAGAATAAGAGAGCAAGAAAGAAACATAAGAAAGACGGCACAAATAACCACCAACTCAAAAATATCATTACCCAAACTGCCCCTGTGAAAGTATCTGAGAATCCAGACACCGAGATTATTACTGACGGTACAACTGTTGTTGAGAACAATCCAGTAGAAGCCAATGCATCACCTTCTATCATGCCTACTATAAATAATAATATTATTGAAAGTCAAGATGTTGACCTGATTGCCGATGAGCACGTAAAGGAAATGGAGATGACACAATCTTTAGTTACTAGCAAGGAAAAGATAGAACAAAATCCGGTAGTTGTTCATGATGGTGGGCCCGTGACCTTTTCTGGAAACCCGCCAAATGAGCGGCCCATTGCAGCACCTCAACTATCATTTATTCACCAATCGGGCTTTGTGCACGCGGTTGGGCTCAGAGAAGACGATTTTGCGGTTTCCGGGTTGGACTATAGTCAATATTTTGGTGGTGGTGTGATGTATTGGGATTCGTACGATCACCCAGTGGCTAGTTTCTCAAGACCACCGTCTTTGAGCTCAGACGACAGCTCATGGGCTTGGCAGGAAGCCGATATGAACCGAACCGTTGATGATATGGTTGCGTTTTCATCTTCGTATAGTACGAACGGGCTGACATCACCATCCGCCACGTCGTTCTGCTCTCCGTTTGACCCTCTTGGTTATGTTTTACCCAGTGAGGTATCTGGGAAAGTGCTTCATTCATCTTCCGCAATGAAGGATTTATCCGAAGAAAACGTTTCGGGCTCATTAGCCAGTTTTCCAGGTGACATCGAAGCTAAAACCGGTGATTTGTTTCCGTATCCGATTTTACGACCTATTATAATTCCAAACATTGATAGATCACGGGATTCTAAACGTAGCTATGAACATAAAAGTCCGTGTGTTCCTCCTAGCAGACGGGAAGAACCGAGAATTAAAAGACCACCGTCACCTGTTGTCCTTTGTGTTCCTCCGGTTTCCGATTCCAGAAAACAACGTGGGTTTCCCACCGTTCGATCGGGTAGCTCGAGCCCGCGACACTGGGGTGTAAAAGGGTGGTTTCATGGAGAGAAAAAGAGTCTTTCGGCCCGTCAATTAAGTCAAACGTTACCTGGAGCTTTGTTGCAAGACCGCTTAATTGCTATCTCACAGTTAACCCGTGATCAGGAATCACATCCCGATTTGTCAATCCCGCTTCAGTCACGTGAATTACTCGATTGTTCAGCGCGGAAATCGTCACTTCCTGTGATGCACGGTTTACTAAACGATGAAATTGACTCGTTTTGTAAACAGGTGGCGGGAGTCAACATGACTCGAAAACCGTATATTAACTGGGCTGTTAAACGTGTTACCCGTTCCCTTCAAGTTTTATGGCCTCGGTCCCGAACAAACATTTTTGGTTCAAATGCAACTGGTTTATCACTTCCAACGAGTGATGTGGATCTTGTGGTTTGCCTTCCACCCGTTCGAAACTTAGAACCGATAAAAGAAGCGGGAATTTTGGAGGGTAGAAATGGGATTAAAGAAACGTGTCTTCAACATGCTGCTCGGTATCTGGCTAATCAAGAATGGGTAAAAAACGATTCGTTAAAAATCGTTGAGAATACCGCTATACCCATCATCATGCTCGTTGTTGAAGTTCCTTGCGATGTTATCGTTTCCGTAGACCAAGAAATTTCTACACATAGTGATGGCGGAAAACACACAGACGTTCAGTCGATTCGAATCGATATTAGTTTTAAATCCTCGTCGCACACCGGATTACAAACCACCGAACTCGTGAAACAGCTGACCGAACAATTCCCCGCAGCTACACCACTCGCATTAGTTTTGAAACAGTTTTTAGCCGATCGAAGTCTCGATCAATCTTATTCTGGTGGGTTGAGTTCTTATTGTTTAATTTTATTAATCACGCGTTTTCTTCAACATGAGCATCATTACGGAAGGTCTATTAGTCAGAACTTTGGAGGTTTATTGATGGATTTCTTTTATTTTTTCGGTAATGTTTTTGACCCACGTCAGATGCGGATATCGGTACAGGGAAGTGGTGTGTATATAGATCGGGAACGTGGGTATAGTATAGATCCGATATATATCGAAGATCCTTTATTTCCTGCAAATAATGTTGGGAGGAATTGTTTTAGGATACATCAATGTATAAAGGCGTTTGCGGATGCGTATTCTACTTTGGAAGATCAACTTGATTATTGTGATTCAAGTAATGGATCATTATCGGTGAAGTTACTCCCGCTGATCATTCCTAGTATCGCTCCGCTGTAGATATAATCATCATCATACATGAATTTGGTGATTATTCGGAAAATTGACTGGCCAAAAGATTTTGGTCAACGGGTTCTTTGGAAGGAGCTGGTCAACATCCACAGCCCACAAGCCTTCCGATGAAAAAACACAGACAACGGATCGGGCTGGACCCGTTTACGGGTTTCTTGTTTAGACTAACGTAAGTTATTTTGTTTTCTAGTGACTGAAACCCGGTGTTGAAACTTATGCTAGCTTATGGTTTAGTCATTTTGCAGGTGTGATTCCTTTGCTCCAATGTGATGGTATACATGATTGACATCTTACAGCTCACATAAGGTAAGTATTTTCTTTAAATTGACAAGTTGGGTAACGGGTCGAAACGGGTTCAGTTGATTTTTTTCTAAAAGCAGTCAATACGGGCCGGGTTGTGTCTACTATGCAGTTATTATTGGTGATATTATCGGTCGGAATATCAGTACCGATATTATCGGTGATATTGACCGATGTATGACCAATATTTGAGCGATATATCACCGATCTTCCCGATATCGGTACCTTTCTTCTTAGTTCTACCATTTGTTTTTCTTAAAATCGCTGCTATAGTGTTTCAAGTCTTAATTGTTAATTGTTAGTGTTTTAAGTCTTAATCAGTTCCTACTTGCTACAGTTGTTAGTATTTTGCAAGTTACAAAAGGTTAATATGTTAATGGTAGGAGAGTATACCGAATTGTTAGTGTTAAATTGCTATATATAAATTCTACATGATATTAAAATTACCGACATTCCACCGCAGATATCCGATTGTTTACCGCATTAGCTGCTTAGGTATAAAGATTTCCTATTTGATGGCTGCAGGCTTAATAAAAGTATAGAAGCTTCAAAGCTTATTGTGGATTGGAGCTTTTTACCAGGCTTTTAGTTATACAAAATATAAAATGTCACACAAGTCTCTTTATTATGATAGAGACTGTGTATGTTAAATTACATAATTTGTATCAATTTTTTTAACCAATTTTGTATACCTTCTTATATCTTACCATAATGAAAGTTACTGTCTTTATATGTTTGTCATTTTCGTTATTTTTTATGTAACATCATTCATTTTTTTATATATGTTATATAACAGGAAACTGATATACTTTATTTGTTTTTTTGTTTAAACTATTTCCCACGTCCCAGTATTTGGTATTTTCCTATTTTGTATTGAAGATCCCCTAGGAAATATTCCATGCAATATAATACTGATTTTACAAGTGTATAGCTACAATGACAGCTTAGAATACTCACAGCCATGTGACGTGTACAACACCCACCTTCTCGATGTGCTTGTCGTCTAAACAATGCGTCACTCTTACTTCAAAGCAATCATTAATTTTAGAGAAACCAGTAATTTTATTCGTTGCGACAGGAGTTTGATTATCAGTATAACTAAAGGAGATAATATAAAGCAATGTGAAAAGACTATTGAAACGTCAAAACCTACATAGTATAACTAAAGGAGATAATATAAAGCAATGGAAAGGAACATCGAAACGTCAAAACATACATATTGGGAAGAAAACACTAAAAGATGAAATGAAGACCTAAGAGCACCACCAAAATGGGGGGTTTTTAGATGTTTTTAGGAAAGAGGGTATGATTTGGAAAAACTAGCGTGGCATAGAGGATGGACGAGAAAGACGTGTTTTCTGGAAGAAGGGTTTTATGCGTGCATAGGAAGGAGAGGCCCGTTTTTGGATTTGTGAGAGGGACAAGTTGAGCGAGAGAGAGAGAGAGATGCTAGCGTGGACTTCTTTTTAATTATATTAGCAGTGGCGGACAAATCAATTATTTTCTGGAGGTGCACATGAGGTTTTAACCATGTTTTCAAAGGGTGCAATCTGGTTTTTTGCCTAAAAAATATACTAAAATATTTTTTTCAAAGGGTGCGCCCGCCCACCCAATCATCAACATGGGTCCGCCCTGCGTGTTAGGGGGTGCTCTATGCTCAAATTATACAAGAGGGTTATGCATTTATCGAACACTCATTTAGACCTTTTGTATAAGTTGGAACCAAAGAAAGTTATACATTTGATGAAATAATTCATTTATCAAAAATATACATTACATTTCTTTGTTTGGAAACCAATCATATGAACCAATATTGGTGTATTTTTGTTGGACATTCATATGAGTTAACATAATAATAAATAGAAACGGCACATATTGAAAAAGAAAGTAAAACATTGGTGTTTATGAATGTATTATTTTATTACCAAAACGATGATATTGCTTGGTGTTGGTCTAAAGCATGAGTATTACTAATGGAATATGCCAAAAATTCCTTACATCAAAGACCCAATTCCCACCTTTTTCTCTAATTGCGACTTCATTCACGCCAAGCATATGCTCTCTAAATATTCTAACCCTTTCTTGCTAATAAATTCACAAATTTCATCTTTTTCATCATAAGTTTTAATGTTTGTGATGTGGGTATTTTAGATTTGGTGCCCCCCCCCCCCCCCCCCCCCAAACAATACCCATATTTCAACTTCTAAGGTTGTGTTTGATCAAGAAACCGGAAAATGAAATTTGGTAAGACGTTGAAGCAACATGTTCAAGAAACTTTACCGGGGTGGCGTGATATGTACTTAAATTACAAGGGTTTAAAGAAACTTGTGAGGTTGATATCTTCGTCGCTGGAGTATGAGATATCCGAAGATGAGTTTGTATATCTTCTAGACAATGAGCTCGACAAGTTTAACTCATTTTTCAATGAACAAGAAGAAGATTTCATTATAAGTCATAAGGTAAAGGTTTCGTTTTTATTTTTATTTGTCGTATATCTATTATCATAAAATCTAAGTTGATACAGTGCTCTTTCCATATTTGGAGTAACAGGAACTTCAAAAATATTCATATGTTCTGTCTTATACCAGTGCAGTAAGATCATTTTGTTAATTACAATCCTTGTCATGTCGTATATAGAGATATTTGACAGAAAATAATTTTCTCTTGAAAATTGTTTCGTCCTGTAGTGTTGTCTCATATCGTATCGTACTGTCACCTAGATTTAATTGTCGCGTTTTAGTTTGTATATCTATTGAACGATGAGATTCAGAAGTTTATTGTATTTTAATGGAACATGAACAAGATTTCGTTGTACGTCATAAGATATTTTTTTTTGTCTCGTACATTAATTAGCATAAAACCTAAGTTGATATAGAATGTTTCCCACTATTTAGAGTAATAAGTACTCTAAAAGAATATTCTTTGTGCTTTGTCTTATATTAAGACATGACAATAAGATCATTTTGTTAATTACAATATAATGTCATATCGTATATAAAAGTTATCCGACAAAAAATCAACTCTGTTTGTTAAGTGTTTTGTCATGTATTCTTGTCTCATATCATATAGTCACTTACAATCCAGTGTAACCTATTGAGGTGGTTTGTACAAGATTTTTATCCTTGGCTTGATGTTTTATAAACGTGTAAGATGACTCAACATTGTGTTGACTTAGTCAATGAAACGTGAATTTAAGGATATAACTTTTGGTTTACTTTAATCTTTTCCTGAAATATGTAGGAGTTGCAACAAAGAATAAAAAGGGTGATTGAGAATGACCAATCATCACAAGGAGAGTATGGGAGATGGCAAGAATTAAGAAAGACATTGTTGACTTCCATGGTGAAACGGTTCTTTTAGTCAACTATAGCAACATCAATTACACTGGTAAATTTATATATAATATATATATAACCACTTTGTTACATTCGTGTTGTTATTTAGTATTTTTTTTTCTTTTAAACTAATTTGTATTTTAGTGCATTTTTATGACTATACCGTGTTTCGGTATTCTATTAATACTGCCGCAACGCGCGTGATAAAATACTGCGGCAGCGTGATAAAATACTAAGTTTATCTTGAAGTCTCTTAACTTCAATAAAGTTACTTTTTTAATCTCTTTCGATAACTACACCGCGTGTCGTATTGTACAGGTACCGCCACAACGTGCGGGATACAATACTAGTTACACTGGTAAAAAGTCAAGCTTTTGACCATTTTATCGTCCAATGAAATTATTGAAGTCAAAGATTCAATCTTTCTAAATAAATTAACGAGCTTTATAATCTTCAATTTTTAACGTAGGAATGACAAAAATTCTAAAGAAATATGACAAACGAACCGGAGGATTTTTGCGTTGGCCATTCATCCAAAAGGTCTTGGAGCAACCTTTCTTCACCACCGAGCTCATTTCAAAGCTCGTGAAAGAATGTGAAACGATCATTGAATGAGCTTTTTCCGGCGATGGTGGTGGCTGAGGAGATGGCAAAGTCGTCAGGCACGGAAGCAAGAGACGGGATTTTTAGAAACATTGTAGTAGCTTTGCTAACGATGAAATAGATTAGAAAAGGGAGCTCGACTCATAGTCATTTCTCTCTTCCAATTTTGGATTTGCGTGATGCTGAACTTATACGATCCTTTCAACTCAATTCGACCATACATATCATTTAACTTAATGTTTTTGTTCAGTTTTTTATATCAATCCTTCCAACTCAGTTTCATTTGTTTCGTTATTAACTATATGTTTTTCCTATTACATTACATGTATTCATGAGGGTTTTTTTTCTTCTCTAAAGTGTATTGGGTCACAAACATCAAGTAATAATATATACTTATAATGAGGGTATTTTTTATTTAGCATAAAACAACATAAAATAATTCAATTACTAACGAAACAATTATTTGAACTCTTTATTATTGTGGTTTAGTGTTCGTAAACATGCAACATAAAATAAAGGTATAAAGATGAAATTGTCACGTTATTTATTTATAACTTATGAAATTCTCACATTATTTCACTAAGCTTCCCATAAATAACTGATAAGCCTTTTCATCACATAAGCTTTATACAAACACTTTTTTTAAATTATTATATTTTGATAACATCACATAACAAACTAACAAGACCCCTCAATAAACATACATGACTTCTATCTCTTGGGTTAACTCAAAAGAGTCAAAAGTCCAATTCTTCAACTATTTACAAGTTTATGGTTTATGAAACTTTTTAGATTTTGAATTAAAAGTAGATTTTTATACTTCTGTACCCTAACTTTATAATGTGTCGGTTCTATTTTCACTCATTAATCGATCCGTTTTTTGGCGTATCTGTTTGGGTAAATCCTTGTTAGATTCTTTGCTTTTTAACCATGGTTTTGAAAGCTTGGATCGCTTGAGGTTGAACAGGCTCGTTATAATGGTTGAATGACGAATCATATAAAATTGATTTGAACTGAACCTGAATCACTACTCTTGAACTTCAGGTGTTACCACAATCATGTATCCGGTGTTATGGACCACTCATTTCAACATATCGCCCCTTGACTTGTATTTTCAATTTTCATAGAATTGGATATATTCCCATAATAACTAACAAATACCGCTGTTTGTTTAGCTCTGAATGTTTCAAACAATAGTTAAGCATTATAATACATCTGAATGAATAAGACATTTTATCTGAATTAACCAGACATTTACCTCTAAACGATTAAACATTATAATGACTGTGTTACGTAGGTATTAAATAATTGTGGAACAAAAAATTTAAGAAAAGATTGTGGATGAAGGGAAGTGTAATTTAGTCGTCTCGAATGTGGTCGTTTTGTTGTATGTATCGAACAGATGCGAGTGGTGTTGAGGTCTGCTTCTTCGCAATCAGTTCGAAGCATACACCCAAATTTGTGAATTCTTATCAATCCACCAGGTACTTTCATCTATTCAAAACCCTATTTTGCTATTTTCTTTCAATCTCTTTGCCCTTTCTTTTCCTTTGTTGCTTAAATTGAAATATATTATTGAACTTTGGGGTTTGTTTGTCCTTTTCATTTGATTTTATTCATGTTTGGATGAACCCTAGTTTAGATAACTACCCACAAAAGAGTTTGTGATTTCACTTTTAGGTTTAACTTCAAAATTTGTGTCATTTTACCATTTCAATTTCAGTATTGTACTTGATAACCATGTTTGCCAAATTGCTGCAACTTGTGTTTGATTGAAATTTGATCATTTTTGCCCTAAATACTCAGAAAATCATGATCACAACCGGCTTACTCGAACATTTAAAACTCATTGTATACAACCAGGCTTGAGCTCGAGCTCGTTTCACTTATGAAAGCTCGAGCTTGGCTTGATTCGAGCTTTGTTTCTAAAGCTCGAGCTCGGATCGTATGTAATTTTCAAGCTCGAGCTTGGCTAGTTTATCATATCCTAATTAATTTATATTAGTTATAATTATTATTTTTTATATAATTTATAAAGTTAATCATTAGTATTTAATACATATTTAAAATATTAATAAAAGAAATATATAAAGAGCAGCTCATTTAGACTTGCGAGCTAGCTCGAGCTCGATAAGCAAAGCTCAGGCTCGTTTACTAAACGAGTTGTTTTTTATGCTCGGGTTGGGCTCGAGCTCGTTCAAGCTCGTCTGTTCGAGCTTTTTTCCTAGCCAATCTCGAGTAGCTCGGCTCGTTTGCACCCCTAATTAATCAGTATGTTGTAGATTCTTGATGATTATGCTATGTTTAGTTAGTAAGACATTTTGAAAGCAGGACAATCTTTTATACAAAAAAAGATGCTTTTTTTTCCAGGGTAATCATCATATTGCTGATGATAAAACCTAAATAGATGAAATTTTCTTGTCCTTTCGAGCTTCGTTATGTTGCACTGTTGCCACATAGTTTATATGATCTCTTATTTTACCTTTCAGGTAAGCTTTTCACATTCAAGTAAACCATAAAATGGCTTCTGTTGTACGACCGTTATCTACAATGGCGTCAATGGTGCTTTCAAAAATCCAATCTACAGACCACAAGTTTTGGAAACCTGCAAACTACAGGTTCACCTTTCCAAGATTATCCACGAAACATCGCACCATTCGTTGCACAAACGTCACCCCATGGAACCCACCTCCTGTGACATACGCATTAAAAGACGATACCACAAAAGGCGAGTTTTTGCCAAGTTCCACCATGTTACACTTTAATTGTAATAGAGGGTTCAAAAGTGTAAATAGGGGATATGTGAGGGTCTTATGAGTAGTTGTATAGTTGATAGGGACTATGTTGTAATTGTGTAACGAACTGGCAGTTAAATAACGACTTAAGCTGTCATAACAATCAGCTTAGTCTTGGATTGAATCTTCTCTCTCTCTCGTTATTCTGTTCTTTCTAATTTTAAGCCTAACAGTGGTATCAGAGCTACCGATTCTCAGCAGTTCTGTGTATCAATTCATCCGATTTCGTTTCGATTCACATAATTGATCAATTGTTCGATCAATTTCGCTCGTTTTTGTTCAATTCTCATCTGATTTCGTTTCGATTCATAGGAATTGATCAATTGGACGATCAATTTCGATCGTTTTTGTTCAATTCTCATCTGAATTGATCTTCGTTCGGTCAATTCTTCATTCAGTTCAATTTGATTACAATTCGCTCAAAGATGACGACAACAACAAGAAATCAAGAATTTGAAAAAACAATCAAAGAACATGATTCTACTCTCAAAAGGTTAGAGATATCAACTGATCAAAATCTGTCGGAATTGATTGGTATTAAAGCAGCTACTGAAAAGAATTCAGCAGATATGGATGCTATGAGGTCACAAATGGATGCAATCTTGAAGAAACTAGATTTGATGAGTGACACGGGGTAGTAATACTCATGATGATATAATTGAAAGGAATCATAGGGATCATAATAATGAAAACTGGGGATTCAGAAGTAATAACAAGTTTTCTAAGGTGGAATTCCCTAAATTCGATGGTAATGATGTAGAAGGGTGGTTGTATAAGTGCGAGCATTTCTTTACAATAGATGAAACACCAGAACGGTTCAAATTGAGGTATGCAGCAGTACATCTTGAAGGGAGGGCATTACAATGGCATCAATCATTCCTTAAATCTAGTGGTATGACATTATCACAAATGCCTTGGAATGAGTATTCCAGATCTGTGTCTGCAAGGTTTGCCGCAAATTTAGTAGAAGATGCAATGGGGGCCTTAAAAGCTTTAACATTAACAGGTACTCTTGATGAGTAATGTGACAGTTTTGATTTGTTATTGAATAAAGTGACCTTATGTCAAGAATATACTGTGAGCATGTTTATAGAGGGTCTAAAACCTGAAGTCAATTGTCATGTGAAGTTGTTTAAACCAACAACTTTAAGAGAAGCATACACACTAGCTAGACTACAAACTCAAGCCAATGAAACCTTATATTCGACCAAACCCACTTACCAATCTAAATACTCTGCACCAGCTCATAAAACCAGCCCTACTACAAACACATTCACTAATGCCACCAAACCTCCTTTATTACCAACACCAATTCATGCTAACCCTGTCAATTCTTATAAACCACCTACAAAAATGATTACAAGCAAAGAGATGAGTGATAAAAGGGCAAAGGGGGAATGTTTCTGGTGTAATGAGAAGTTTACACCAGCACACAAATGCAAGTTTAAACATTTGTTTTCAATTGAAATACAAGGAGACTATGAGAATGATGATAAGGTTGTCACTGAACTTACATTAACAGAACCTGTACAAGATCAACCCCATATATCTTTGAATGCTACAGCAAGCATTCCTTCATTTTCTACTATGAAAATTGTGGGAACAATTGGTACAAGGACATTACAGATTCTCATAGATAGTGGGTCTACACAAAATTTCTTGAACTGGCAAGAATTTATGAAATTACAAGGTATATCTTTAGCTTATTCTACAGCCTACCATCCACAAAGTGACTGCCAAACAGAGGTCTTGAATAGGTGTTTAGAATCATACCTGAGATGCATGACTATGGACCATCCTTCACATTGGTCAAGATGGATTTCTTTAGCCCAGTGGTGGTATAATACTACTTTCCACTCTGCCATTGGCATGTCTCCATATGAGGCTTTATTTGGCATTAAACCTGCAGTTCATATTCCATACATTTCAGTACATACCAATGTCATGGCTGTTAAGAATTATATAGAAACAGGGAAATCATCATTAAACAATTAAAAAATCACTTATAAGTAGCTCGGAATCGTATGAAGCAAGTTGCAGATGCCCACAGATCTGAAAGAACTTTTAAGGTTGGTGATTGGGTATACCTTAAGCTGCAACCTTTTGTGCAAACCTCTCTCAAATTGCACAGGAATCAAAAATTAGCTCCCCGGTATTATGGACCGTTCTTAATCATTGAGAAGGTAGGAAAAGTGGCTTACCGGTTGGATCTTCCTCCGGATTCTCAGATTCATCTGACTTTTCACGTCTCATTCTTGAAACCAGCTAATGGTTCTGCAGTTCAGTTACATCCGCTCCCATCTGCTCCTAGGTTTCAATATCAACCTAGCTCGATTATTTATCGAAAACTTGTTAATCGGAGGGGTAAGGCAGCAATTATGGTACTGGTCCATTGGTGTGATCTACCTTTAACAGAAGCTACTTGGGAATTTCTTGATGAATTGAAATGGCGTTTTCCCTCTTTTAATTTTTGAGGTCAAAAATCTTAAATAGGGGGAAGTATTGTTACACTTTAATTGTAATAGAGGGGTCAAAAGTGTAAATAAGGGATATGTGAGGGTCTTATGAGTAGTTGTATAGTTGATAGGGACTATGTTGTAATTGTGTAACGAACTGGCAGTTAAATAACGACTTAAGCTGTCATAACAATCAGCTTAGTCTTGGATTGAATCTTCTCTCTCTCTCATTATTCTGTTCTTTCTAATTCTAAGCCTAACACACCACTTTATTTGAAAACCTTGATTCCGATCAAGCTCAATCAGCTGAATCTATAGCAACAGATACGAAACCGGTCTCAAAAGTCGGGTACATTAGATGGCCTATGTGGCTCATAGGCCCGTTGGTTCTTTTAGCCACGGGAATGGTTCCGACTCTTTGGTTACCGATTTCTTCCGTCTTTTTAGGGCCAAATATAGCTAGCTTGTTGTCATTGACCGGGCTTGACTGTATATTCAACCCGGGTGCATCGTTATTCCTGCTCATGGCAGATGCGTGCTCACGACCAAACACGGTGGGTCAAGACCCGTGTCTTAGCCAACCCCCTATGGCCTACAGGTTCTGGAACATGGTTGCTACCGTATCCGGTTTCATCCTTCCCTTGATCATGCTGTTTGGTTCTGAAAAGGGTCTTTTTCAACCTCAACTCCCTGCGATTTCTTTTGCGATTCTTTTGGGTCCCTATCTTTTGCTTCTTGCGGTACAGATGCTGACGGTGCACTGGGAGTCGCTTGTTTGGCTTGTGACCCCGGTTGTATATGAAACATACCGTGTGTTACAGTTAATGAGGGGTTTGAAGCTTGGGGCTGAGCTTGGTGCACCGGCTTGGACGGTTCATGTGATTAGGGGTCTGGTGTGTTGGTGGGTTCTGGTTCTTGGTGTGCAGGTTATGAGGGTTGATTGGTATGTCGGTTATACAGCTCAACTTCAACAAAACGGTCCATCGAATGCTGATGAAGTTGAAGTTTCTTCTGGTTGATGGTTAGATGCTTGAATCAGTGCAAATTTGGTATTGTTTATTAATTAAAACAATAAGATATCAATGTACAAACTTTTCTTAGCATTTTGTAACTATTTGAAAAACAGATGGCAATCACTGTATATACATGGACATAGTAGATGGATTTTCACATGTTATATATCTATTTTGATTCAGTATACCAACCGAAAGAAATATGCTCAAAAAAATATCGACACATGTTTTATATTGACCGAAAACCATAAAAATAAATTTAAATTGGACAGTGGGACATAATAATTTTAAATGGAAACGTAAATGTTATCTTAAATATAACTTTAATGAAAAGGAACCTAAAACTAAAACACTAAACATAAAGAAAAATAAAAATAATAAAGTCCTGAAAAAAAATCAAGAATGAAACAAAATAGCCAATAAGATAAAAGCACTATCCACATCACTTCTTAATTGTTATTTGCGTTAAAACGTAGACCAGCAGCTGAAAACGTACATAAAATAAGCAGGAAAAGGAATTATATTCGATGCATATTTCCGAAGAAAATTTACGTCAAATTGTAAACCAACTTGAATTCATACTCACGTGTGCATAAAATAAGCATGTAAGAAAATAGTTAGTACGGTTGTAGCAATGTTGAAACGTAAAGTGAATCGAATTTATAGCGTTTAATGAAAAGAGAGAAAAATGGGAGTAAAAGTAAAGGGAAGAATTTGAGTCAAATGTTGGATCCACATTCAACATTGATGATTTGCATCAAAGATGAAATAAATACTCACAGAGCTATAGTTTCATTTTCTTATTTCTGTTTATAACTTTCTTTGACAAAACCAACTGAAGCATCAGGTTAATGCTGAACAGTTGTATCTATTTATTTAAAGGATCATCGCACAACCAACGATAAAGTTACTTTATTTGTGATCGAATGATTATGGATTCGGGTCTTCAAAACGCTTTATTTGCACACGATGATTTGATTTTTGGATTTTCAAATTGAAGGAGAGGAAGAATTGTGGGTTTTTTTTATAAGAAGAGAAAATGAAATGACAAATATACATACATGTGAGGGGATTTAACTGAGAAAATAAAGTTGGTTAGTTATAAATGATTGAACACGTAACAAAAAAAATGTAAAGGTTGTTTTCAACAAGGTTTAAAGTTAAAGGCTGAGACCTGCAATTTTAGGCAAACATAAAGGACGTTTTGTACAATTTACTTAAAAATAAAATAAAATTTACATCAAAGCGTAGAACAACTGAAAACGTACATAATAATAAGCGTAAGAAATATATTATATTTGATCCAATTTATTACCGGGAAAAATTTACGTCTAAACGTAAATCAATTTGAGTTTATGCAAACACGTACATAAAAATAAATACGTAAAACTTGATTACAAAATTTTTCCCTCACGCAACACATGGGAGTTTGGGTTTTTCCCTTGTGCTACGCAATGTGATTTGGTCATTATCAGCTCGACTCTTCGAAAACCATAAAAGCAAGATCGATAAAAGCGAATATAATACCGGGTTTTCCCCCACGCTACATGGCACAAATATGATCGGTTTTCCCTTATGTTACACGGCTTGACTTCGGCGTTATCGGCTCGGCTCATTGGAAAACTATAAAAGCGAATTTAGATTTTGGTTCCAATAATACCAACTAAAAAATAAAAAATTGGTTTTTCTCATCGCAATACGCGGGGAGTTTGATCGTTTCCCTGTGCTATGCGGCATGACTTTGGTCGTTATGCTATACTTATCGAAAACCATAAAGTGGTAATCGATAAAAGCAAATAATAATATTGGTTTCGACGATAGCAATGAGAAAAAACCATTAAAAACATAAAAGACAAAATGGCCACTATTCATAAAACCTTTTATTAATTGTTATATAGTTGGATTTCTCTGCGCTTCGCAGCAGGCTTTCAGTCAGTCAATATCGATTTGGTTGATTACAGTACCATAACAATAGCGACACTCAGTATAGCAATTAACATGTTCAACTCCTTCTGGTCGAGTATGTGCTGGAGACTCTTGTGATCGGTGTATATCGTGCACTTGGTACCATACAAGTAATGTCTCCATATCTTGACTGCAAATACCACAGCTCCAAGTTCTAGGTCGTGGGTGGTGTAGTTCTTTTCATGGACCTTGAGTTGTCTGGGACGCGTAAGCAATGACTTTCTCGCGTTGCATCAACACGCAACCGAGTCCCTGAATGGATGCGTCACAATAGACAACGAAATCATCAGTGCCTTCAGGTAGAGACAGAATAGGTGCACTACAGAACTTCTCTTTCAAATGCTGAAACGCGGATTCTTGAGCATCACCCCACTTGTAGGTGATACCCTTTTGAGTTAGAGCAGTAAGAGGTTGTGCAATCTTTGAGAATCCTTCAATGAATCTACGATAATAGCCTGCCAAACCAAGAATTGGCGGATTTCTGTTGGATTTTTGGGCGCAGGCCAATTCTTGTTTGAGTCGATCTTGGCTGGATCAACTGAATCCCAGCTTCATTGACCACGTGACCGAGGAAATGGACTTCACGAAGCCAAAAGTCGTATTTTGAAAATTTTACGTAAAGCTGTTCATTCGGTAAGAGTTCCAAAATAAGACACAGATGTCGCTCGTGTTCCTCCTGGCTCTTAAATAGATCAGAATATCGTCAATGAAAACAATAACGAACTGTCAAGATAAGGCTTGCACACTCGGTTCATAAGGTCCATGAAAATCGCGGGTGCATTCGTTAGCCCAAAAGGCATAACGAGGAACTCGTAATGGCCGTATCGAGTCCTGAATGCCGTTTTGGTGATGTCTTCATATCGGACTCTCAACTGATGATAGCCCGATCTTAGATCAATTTTGGAGTAAAAGCTTGACCCTTCAGTTGGTCAAATAGATCATCAATGCTGGAAGTGGGTAATGGTTCTTGACAGTCACCTTGTTTAGTTCACGGTAGTCAATACACATGCGAAAAGTACCATCATTCTTTTTGACAAAAAGTACGGGGGCTCCCCATGGTGACGAGCTAGGTCGAATAAAACCTTTATCCAGGAGCTCTTGCAATTGCGTAGATAGCTCTTCTAGTTCGGTCGGTGCTAATCGATATGGTGCTCGAGCTATAGGTGCGCTCCAGGAGTTAGCTCGATTTGGAATTCGACTTGGCGATTAGGTGGAAGACCAGGTAGTATTTCAACAAATATCTAAATTTAAAAGTAAGCATAGTTTCACAAACGAATAAAATGAGAAAGATAATTAGGTGGCGGATCAGTCGTCGACTTCTCCATCGCACTGCCTGCATCGCCGTCGTTGCCATCGTCACCGTCATCATCATTGTCATCCTCATCAACAGCTGCCTCGTTAGGTTCTTCCTCCTCGGGATCCTACTCGGGGTCTCCTCGATCTCTCAGGTCTCTCAGTTCTTCTCTCCGGTTCGGGTTCTGCCGGTGGTGATGGTGGTGCTGGTGGTACACGTTCATCCAAGAAATGCACCCTCCAAGCAGTCTCGTGCAAGTTCACCTCTAGAAGTCCAACCTGGAAGTCTCTCTTTGGTTAGCTTCCTCCAATTGCTTTATCCTTTCAAGAGCAACTTGCAGTCCGCATCTAAGCGTTGGATACGTGTCTGGTCAGGGGTGGGTAGAGAAGAAGATTCACCAGTTTGGGCGAGGAATGCCCGACGATAGGCGCGGGTCTCTTATGCGAGCGGAGGGGAATGAACCAAGGGTGCTTTCCCTGATGCATGGGAACATTCGGAAGAGGAAGATGAGGATGTTGACATACCTATGATACGTTACACTTACCTATTTTAGTTCGCACAAAAGTTATAATATAGTAAGGATAATGCACATATGAATGTTAAGTAATACAATACCAAGTATGCATATAAGTATGACGAACCTTGCAATCTGGAATGTGGTGTCGTTATGGTTTCCAATAAAGAACGGTTATAGTCTGGTTTTTTATATTTTTAAACCTAGTTCACTATAACCAATGGCTCTGATACCAATCTGTCACACCCTCAAATTCCCACATGCGGGGTTTTACCGCGAGGCGTGTGACCGACCAGGATTAGCCACTAATCATGTTGAACCAACCATTTAAAATAATAAAAGTACAACTATCAACATGATTAGCGATAAGTCTAAATTTGTTCAAAAAAGTTTGTGTTGCAGCGGAAAACAAAGTTAAAAACCCAACAGAAAACTAAAACCACAAGTTAAATAGATGTTTAAAACAATAAGTTTAAACGAACCACTCACTCAAACCGATTGCAATGCCCGTCCACAGTTGTACCTATTTACCTGCAAAGCATGCAACTACGTGTCAACAATAAAGTTGGCAAATTCACAAATTTTGAGTTTAGTAAAAGTAAAGTTCACAACGTTTTAATTTAAGTATGACTCGGGTAGCTAACCCTCATCATATGACTAAACTTGTACCGAATGCTGACGTTTTGTTTGTGCCCTCAATAATGTCTATCAACATTAAAGCAAGAGTGAAGGTTAGAAGTTCACGCCCCGGTCTCCAGCACGGTGTGAGGTTTGTTAAACCTAATAGCGCTATCAACTAATACCCCGCGTATGCCCACCCGACAATCTAATCGGTAAAATGTAGGGACTTTCATGATAGAGTTTTCGTTTAGTCTAAGTGTACTATCCACCTCCATGGATAGCATGTTTCAGTGGTCCACACAAGGGACGGCGCGTAGCCCAAACCAGGGATACCGTAAAAATTGTTGTCCCAAACCAGGGAGCATGCTTTTAAAAAATAGTTGTGAATCTACCTTAGGTTGACAGCGACAAGTAACGATTATAGAGGCTTCTAGGTTCCGTATACCCTGATATAAATATATCCCATTAATAGACACCTAACCAAAAGGTCGTTGTACAGTTTCAAGTTAAGTTAGTGCCTTAACTTCGGATTCCCTAGATATAACAGTAACTAAATCTATCAAGCAAGAAGGGCTAGCACCCACTTTAAAGACCCACACCGCCCTAAATCCACATATTTCAAAGGTGTATATATATATATATACATACTTATATATATATATGATTTCTTAATGTATTATAAATTTTCATTCCTTTACACTTCACAATTATTCCTATGGGAACATACAATTACGTATTCATCCATGCACCATTTACTTATATATATAATATGTTAATGAATTATGAATATTCATTCCTTTGCACTTCATGAACTACCAGTTTGGTTTTAACAGTCAACACCCCCATTTAGAACACTTCCTTTACCCACAGTTCCTATCACATGTTCCTTTATTTCAAACCAAAATATCACATATCCATTCGTTCACAAGCATGTACATCACGTCCCCCCCCCCCCCCCCCCCCTTTTTTTATAACTTTCACACAAGTTTATAGATATGATCACACTTATATTTTCAAACGGCGTTCCACTGTGTATTCAACGCCCACATGCACTTCGCTATATCGATCTGATGCACATAGTACTTAAAACAGTTTCATGTATAACCTATTTCTTGCAAGTCTTAGGGTCATAGTCGAACCGAAACCGAACAACGAGACCTTGCTACAAGATTACGGAGTGAGTGGCACTTACCTATTGCGGTGGCGACCTCGGTGCCTATTCTGGGGTTGACGACCGTTGTCGAGAGTCCGGGTTGACAGCCGTTGTCGAGAGTCCGATCTGCATGTTCTTTACGGTTTTCCGGTGGTGTCCGGTGTATGGAGGGTTTCCTTGCTGCCGTGAGTGGGGATAAGAGGGCGAGAGACAGCGATATTTGGTTGAGAGGGAAAGTGGGGAAGTTACGATACTATATATACACAAATACGTAATCCCCTCAGCATACTAGACGCATGGTGGTTTTGTACAATTTGGGTCGATTAGATTCGGTGGAGTCTTGGGCTTGGCAGGCCTGGGCCGAGATACAAACGGATGCAAGATGGCTGATGATTGATATAATAATCTTGATGATTGACATTATGTTTACTTATGGATATTATGTTCACCTATTTTATTATCATGATTATTATTTTGTAATTTCAATAGATGATTTATCATCCCCTACTATATTTTATATAAATGCATATTAACAAAATTACGGCTCAACGATTTGAGCCGGCCCAGCACGACTAAGATTTGACTTCAGGCATTCGCTTATAAAAGATACATTAGGCAGGTGTAATTTATTCATTCCCCAAATTCATGAATCTATATAAATGAAACAAGATAAGTAGATGGCTCTAACCTCGTAAACGTGGGTTGTCACATATTATTATACTAAAATAAAATAATAAAAATACTAAAAAGCTATATAACATTAAAAACTAAACCTAGTATTCATGCAATCTTTTTAATTATATAAATAAATAAATAAATAAATATAATATATACATTAAATATATAATGTCATATTATTATTATATGATGATTTCACCATTTCGTAAGTACATGCCTTTTCTTTTTAATATAAACTCTTTTGTGAACTCATAATTTACTGTTTTATTTGTAAAATCAGTTTTTAGCGTTGTATAGATAAAGCGGTTATATAACCATTTTTATTTTCTTTTTAACTTTTTATTATATATCTTAAGCATTAATAAGACTATACGTTTTGGCTAGACGCTACCCTAACGGTCCGGAACACTGCCTCCCTGACGTTAAAGGGGGGCGTCATGGGAGTGGGCGTTAGCACGTTCATGGGCGTGAGGGAGAAAGAGGGGTGGGGGGGGGGGGATTGGGGCATGTGCAAGGCAACCATGATTTTTTTTCTTTATTTAGGTATTATTAATCACTACTTAATAGTTAAAGCACATTGTTTATGCGACATTGACGTAAGAGAGCATATGTTAAACCAAAACGCAAGGCCTACGTATAATTAAGTATATTCTACTAATTTTTTATATAGAATTAATTTTGTATTGGATGATAGTCAAGATTCAATAATTCATAAATAAAAGGGATCATGAGAAACGCATTTACCATTGAGTGTTTTTCAAATAAGGCACATGGTACGTTACCAACCACTAATTTATTTAGTGATAGTGGCCATTTAATCCAATAAATTAAAGCAATTGTCTTTAAAAGTGAATAGCTGATATAAAAGTAAACAGGTCAATAGTTATTAATTTTACATTAAACTTTAACATTCAGATTTGTCTTTAACATATGATACAAAACTATTTATCAAAAATGCTTATTTATGTTTAAACGAGGTTAGAATGAATTTCAATACACAACAAAACACCACAAGTAATCCTTTTGTTTTTATGTATTAAACTATCATTATATGATATAACTTTATTATTAAAAGGTGGAAATCGTATATGTTCCTTTTTTTAAATAAAAAGGTGGACATTTTTTGTTGACTAAAACGTTCCACAGCCCACCTAAATGGAAAAAAGAATTAGACATATGAATAAAAAATAAAACTTAGTAGAATAATCATATCCCAATCCTACTATTATCAACATCAAGTACACCCAACTTTTTATTTCGATAAGTTATCTTAAATGTTACAATTTTATCATTTAATTTAACAAATATGTATTTTGAACCAAACGGTATGCGAATTAGAAGTGCACAAATCAGGTTTAAACTTAAAATAAGTTTGGATTAGTCAATGAAAAGTTAAAACCGAGTTGAGTTTTAAACTAGTTAAGGTTTTGTTTTGTTGACTAGATTTAACAAGTCTTGACCAGCTTTCTACCGGTTTGAGTTTAAACTAATCAGTCATCCTCTGCACGCCACCTAATCATTCATCTTCACTTTTAAAACTATCCAGATGCATACAACTGATGAAGCCAATCTTCCACGCCCTCACATTTCACAATTGAGTATTACAAACCAAGGGTGCGACGACGATGTTGCCAAAGTAGCCACACAAACCAATCGCACTACCTGACTAATACACCAGTATATGTATACTGACTTCGGTTCGAGTCGCCAATCCGATTAAAAAAAACTGTTCATTTTGGTATTGTGAAAAAAGTATAGAATCGAATTAACCGGACCAATTAACCGATAACTTCGCTCATGTTTGACTTAGCTTTTCAAAACGACCTTATGACTTTTTGGAAAAGTTAATAAGTCACAATGGAGTGATCAATGACTTTTCCTCTCACACAATAATTTTATCCAAACATCTTTTAACTTTTCAAAAATTAATAAGTTAATAAGTCACTAAGATAACAATCCCAAACATTTTTTCGTTATAATTACGATAATGCTAATAACTGAATCGAACCAAACCAGAACCCATAAACCGGATAAAAACAAACATGAGCGCTTTCTCTCACACACAAATACAAGAACAACAAAACGCACACATTTCGCCACAACGAGATCTCTCTCACTCTCGCTAGATTCGCCGACGTCGGTACCGGAGATTCCTTCTACTCTTCACCGCCGGCAAACCTCCTCTTTCTTCCTATTTCACCGTAGCTTTTAAATTTACAAAAAAAAGTTTTAAAAAAATGAGTACCGGAGACCTACTCAGCGTTGAGCCTCAGGAGCTTCAATTTCAATGTATATTACACGATTTCACTAGTCTATCACTTACTTTATTCTGTGATTCTGTTATTCGTTTCAGATCTGTTGCGTTTTACTCACACTGTGTTGAATTTTGTGTTGTGGTTTTGTTTTGTACAGTTGAATTGAGGAAGCAGATCTCTTGTTCCATGCAGTTGAGGAACAGGACGAACGATTATGTGGCGTTTAAGGTACTGTTGTTGGTGTAATTAGTGTTAGTTTGTTATGATTTTGATGTGAAGTTTTTGTTTTGTAAATTAAGTATTTGAATAAGTTGTGTTTAGATGTTACTGTTGGAGTTTTGCAGCTTTTTGTTTAAAAGTTAAATATATGTTTTTGTATAAGTAGGATTTAGTAAAGCTAAATTTAGGAGTGTTTAAAAAAAGTAAAAATAGTGGTAACTATTTAAAGTAAATAATATTATAGGATTCTAATAATTCTTGAAGTGGTAAACTTGCAATGTTATATTCTGAATTTATTTTTTGTTTCACAAGTTAGGGGAATTATTTTCTTTTCAAGTAAAATAATTGCAACTGCATCGTGTTATCGATTTTGCATACTAGTAGGCGATCGATAGGTGTAGAAAGATTGAGAGTGGGATCATGAACTAATTCTGGAAATAGTAAACTACCTACCATTGTTTTATTCTTAGTTTTATCTGTTTTGCTGGAATATCAGGTGAAAACTACGAATCCGAAGAAGTACTGTGTTCGGCCTAACACTGGGGTCGCGTTGCCTCATTCTACTTGTGATGTCACAGGTTTGCCCTTTTTCTTTTACTTTAAATGTTTATCTGTTTTCATTGCTAATATTCTGGTCCCTGGTACTTGCATTGAGTTTTCAAATGACATGTTTTTTTTTAAACTGACATTGCTTTCATGTATGTATAGTTACAATGCAAGCTCAAAAGGAGGCACCTCTTGATATGCAATGCAAGGACAAGTTTTTGCTTCAGAGTGCAGTTGCAAGTCCAGGAGCCACCACTAAAGATATTACTCCAGAATTGGTGTTTGTTTAAGTTATAAGATTATGTTCAAAATTTTGATACCATGAATTTAAGGTTTAAACATCTCTTTTTGCAACAGTTCAACAAGGAAATTGGAAATAAAGTGGAAGAATGCAAATTAAAAGTTAACTATGTTGCTCCCCCACAACCACCTTCACCGGTGAGAGAAGGATCAGAGGAAGGTTCTTCTCCGAGGGCGTCAATTTCAGAAAATGGGACTATAAACACAACCGACTCTACTGCTGTGAGATACTTTTTTTTATTTTTTATTTTTGTGTGTGTGTCTGCATTATTCAAGAATCTTGACCATATTTATGGAACTAACTTACAAAGTTATCAAATTTATATTTGCAGTTTCCTAGAGCACATGCTGAGTCTCACGAGAAATCGTCAGAGGTTATTTGCTGAGCTATTTATAATTAGTTTCTGTGCGACTGTTATTTAATGTTCACATATGTATATACTTTCTATATGCTGCACATGTTTGCTTCTTCACTCTATACTTTCTACTGTTCCTGTGTTTTCAGGCTAGGGCTCTTATTGCTAAGCTAACTGAGGAGAAGAATTCTGCCGTTCAACAATCTAGCAAGCTTCACCAAGAACTGGTACTTAAACCTTTACTTACGCTTAGTTTATGTGTTACCAATAGTTCACTATCCGGTAATTGGCTTCTTGTCGAAAACATTTAGTTAAAACCATATAACATTGATTTGACTTAAGCCTGACTATGTTTAGAATTTATAATTGGCTATTGAATATCCTTGTGACTGTACTCACAGGCCTAGTTAGTGACCCGCCCACTTCTTTTTACACCATAGAGTGAGTTTTGGACCGTTTGACATTACTTGAGTTGATGACTTGACGTCCACTAATATTGTTGCTCTGAAAATATACGTGATTTTGTATTGTTCATTTACAATTTAGAGGTGGCAAAATGGGTGGGTCGGGCAGGATGGACAATGGATTACAGGTACTTTTTTAGTGGTGTTCAAACTTCAAAATTGGTTGGGTTGGGTTGGCCTGCAAATGCTTTTTTCATCTTCCCTTTTTTTATTTTTTTATACAAGCAATGTGTAAATTTTGATTGCAAATCCTACATCATTGGAACAATAATTTAACTTAATTTTACCAAACTGATTTAGGAGGCTTTATGCATTTGAATACACTTTTCGACCTATTTATTTTCGGTTAAGTCATTTAGCTTAACCTGTTTGACCAGCTATAGGTCAAACATAAACCTTGTATAGTTGTACTAAAAATCAACATGCCAATTGAGTTCTGTTTAAAGCTCTTTCTTTGTTTAGGTTGTACTAACATGTTGATCAGAACATGGTATTTCTAGGAATAGAAAATTAGAAATGTAGTAAGATATCAAAGGAACAATTCAATTCTAGAAGGACTAATCTCCAAATACAACTGAATAATTATAATAATTGTACCTCCTAACATAAATCCGAACACACAGTTTATTAATTGCCAAGACATGTACCACTTAGCCAAATAATGGGTTGTGCTACGGGGAAGCGGGTCTTATGGAGGATGGGAAAATGGGTCTTGTAGAAGAAGCTTGTAACTGAATTGGCCCCTCATCCCCTTTTTACACGTTTTATCCTTCTAGAATAGACTTGCACGAGAGACGCATCAATACTTCTCATCGGCTTCTTCCAAAGGCGCTCTGACGAAGAAATTAGCAGCTTCAAAGGGGAAATGAAGCCCAGAGTGTAGATTGTAGTGACTTAGGATTAAGATCAGTGACCTAATCCTTTGTCACAAGGTGAGGAGAAATAGGGGAGCTCGCCTTGTGGACGCAACGTCGATGCGTGGGGAACATTTATGGATTTAGCATGAGAGAAGTTCAAGTTCGTAGGCAAAGGCAACCACCTTTCGTTACCTACAATGTAGGACTCTTAAATGCGCTTTAAATAAACCAAGAATTTCATGCCAACTGGGTATAAAAAAGCGTAGCTCAAGCGCAGGTCCTAGGCTTTTTCGCTCAGTTTCTAAGGGAAATACAAATGCCCAAAAGATGCAAATTTTAGGTTTTTTTTCGCAGAAAAGTGTTGTGCCTTTGGTTTCTTGGCTTGTACATGTAGGTAAAATTATATAAAAAACTTATTTATAGCTTTATTTTGGGTAAAGGAAGCTAAAAAGTAAAAACCTGTGGGATATATAAAAAATTACTTGATCACTGTGCGCCTTAGGTATGATAAGCCCCCCTCTTTTGCGCTTCACGCCTCGGGTTTAGACCTTGTTGCTTTTGTGCGCCTCACGCTTTTTAAAACCAAGCAGATTAACCTTTCTATACATAAGTTCAGACAAGCTTCAACATGTCATCTCGAGAGAGCAATCTGTTGTGTGAATATCCAGCCCACGGTAGAAATGCACTCCATTCAGTTGGTTGTTCGTGAGCAAAGGAACAAAGATAAGCTTGAGGCAACTTTTCATGTGGTGAGCCCATGCACACAAAAGCGACGGGGTCTAAAATGAGGTGTCAATTGCAAAGCGCAAAAGCGGTGGGCTTTTCATACCCAAGGCGCAAGGAGATTATATAAATTTTTATATGTATCCCGTAGGTTTTTAGCATCCTTATCCAAGATATAGCTATAAGTAAGGTTTATATATGATTTTACCTACATGTGCAAGCAACAACAACCATACCCAGTAAATCCCACAAATAGCTAAGCTAATGGTAGGGTCTGGGGAGGGTGGGATGTAGGCAAACCTTTCCCCTATTGTTGAGGAGAGAGAGGCTGCTTCCAAAGAGACCCCCAGCTCTGTAACAACAAGCACTAAAAGAGTTTCAGAAAATTACCGAGACAAACGAAGTGGTGAAAGCAAAAAAAAGTAGAGTGAAGGTAAATTTAACCTCATAGAAAAACATAAGCATATCCATATATATATCGTAAGACAATCATCCTCCAAGACCACCTAATGTGCCAAAAAACCTATTATACAGCACTTTGATGCATAAAAATCACACAAAAACACCCAAAGTACGTAAGACGCACTCCTCAGATCCCCAAAAATGCCATTTCTTGCGCTTTGTGAGAAAGGCGTGCCTCAGGTGACATGAGGCATGCACCGCGCTTTTTAAAACCCAGGGTGAGCCATCCACTGTAGTTCATGCCAAATTTTACTCAAGCAAGATTACGTTGCAATCAGAATCAAGGGATCAAGGAAAGTTGTGGAGAACAACACACCTGTATAAGTGAGTAGCCACCCCTTTGCTATGAATGGGTGATTAAGAGAATTAGAGGGCATATTTACTTAAGCGATTTACCACCACAAGGATAGCATTAAACTAAAGTAGTTGGATGGAGGAAATCTGATAAGAACAAGAGAATAAGAAAACAATAGCAAACTAGTTTTTTATTTCAGTGGGAAAAGATAAGGCCCGATTCGAGAGGGGCAAGGTCTCCAATTACAAAATGATAGTGAAAAACCAATAATAAGATGATCATAACAATGAACTAGTCTGCCTATTTATGCTGATAATTTGCAAAGTAGCTGATCCTAGAATTATGGTGTAATTGATCCTAGAATCATGATAATTGATCCCGGTTGAAGTCATTGCTAAATATAACCGAATGGATTAAACTGACTGCCAAAAATAGCACTGAATTGCTGGTTGTTCACAGCTGTCTCGATCTGCTTCCTCTTTCTTCTAGAATAAGTTTTTAATACTTGAGATTTACTTGGTATTGTAACATTACTTCCCTCTGGAAATTTGCCTTGTCCTCAAGGCTGAAATCAGGGAATTGCTCTGCTAACAAATCATATGGTTCCCAAGTGGATTCCTCAATTGGACGAAATTTCCAAGAAACCAAGACTTCCAAAACAGCCTTACCTGCTTCGCTGTTCCAACGATGATCCAAAATGGAAGCTGGTTGTACATGTAACTCCCAATCATTGGTGATAGGTAATGGGGGAGTTGGTGTGGAAGAGAAGTCACCATGCGCCAATTTAAGCATTGAGACATGAAAAATTGGATGAATTCGTGCATCAGGGGAAGTTCCAGCTCATAGGAAAGCGGACCAATGACTTTTTTGATGCGGTATGGGCCAAAAATTCTGGGCGATAGCTTCTCATATTTCCGCTTAGCAAGTGTTTTCTGTCGATATGGTTGTAATTTCAAGAAAACAAAATCCCCAACTTGGAAAGAAACATCTCTTCTCTTTGTATTGGCCTGGTTTTTCATGCAACTTTGGGCTTTTAGCAGATTGTCTCGAAGGAGCTTCAACATGTGGTCCCGATCGATCAGTTGCTGTTCCAAATCAGCATTTGGAGTTTCTCCCAGCATGTAAGGTATCAAAGGAGGAGGTTCCCACCCGTACACCACTACAAAAGGAGTTGTGCCCGCTGATGTATGATATCCAGTGTTATAAGAATATTCTGCCCAAGCTAAATACTCTCCCCATCTCTTCGGCTGTTCACTGGCAAAACAACGCAAATATGCCTCCAAACAACGGTTCACGACTTCCGTTTGACCGTCCGTTTGTGGATGGTAACTTGTGCTTAGTTTGAGTTTTGTTTGACTCAAACGAAAGAGTTCCTGCCAGAAATGACCGAGGAAAATCACATCACGATCCGAAACGATAGATCTAGGGAACCCATGTAATCGAATAACTTCTTTGCAAAAAACAGCAGCTACATATTTGGCTGTGTACGGATGAGATAAGCACATAAAATGGGCATATTTATTCAAACGGTCCACCACAACCAGGATGGTATCAGCTCGGTTAGAAGGGGGTAAACCGACAATGAAGTCCATTGATACGTCTTCCCATATCCGTTCGGGAATGGGCAATGGTTGAAGAAGACCCGCTGGAGATAGGGTTTGATACTTTTGCTGTTGGCACACCACACATTGTTGTACAAATAGACGGATATCATATTTCATTTTCGGCCAGTAATACTGTGCGGACAGCCGTTTGTAAGTTCTTATGAATCCCCATGTCCACCACTCAAGGTATCATGCGCCTCTTGCAACAGTTTGAGCCGTATGGCTGGAATTTCGGGTATCACTAATTTACCTTGGTAGAATAGGAGTTGATTGACCAAGGTAAATTCAGTGTTATTATCCGGATCCTCCTGTAACTTTCGGATCCAACTGCTGGTCACCAGATCAATGTGCAAGCCTGTTTTGATCTCTTCAATTTCAACACAATAGGGAGTTATAAGTGCTAAAAACTCGCCTGGATGTGGTCGTCTTGACAATGCGTCAGCTCCTTTGTTTTCTTTCCCTGCTTTGTGAACTATAGAAAAATCAAAAGGCATTAGTTTTAGCAACAATCTTTGTTGTTCAGTGGTGGTGATCCGCTGTTCTAACAAAAATTTCAACGTGTAGTGGTCGGTTCGAATAATAAAGTGGCGCCCCAACAAGTAATGGCTCCATTTTTGGACTGCCATTACTAGAGCCAACAATTCACGATCGTAGGCCGACTTGAACTTGTTTGAAGGTGAAAAACCTTTGCTGAAATATGCCACCGAGTGATTGTTTTGAGACAAAATAGCACCTATACCATCTGAAGAAGCATCACATTCAACCACAAAAGGTTTTGAAAAATCTGGTAGGGCTAGGACAGGTGTGGACACTAAAGCCTGTTTCAAAGCCTCAAAAGCTGCTAATGTTGCGTCCGACCAAACAAAACCATCTTTCTTGGTCAAAGCCGTAAGTGGACGGGCTATGACACCATAATTCTTGACGAACCGCCTATAGTATCCGGTCAACCCTAAAAATCCTCTCACTTGTTTGACATTTGTGGGTATAGGCCATGAGCGAACCGCTGCTATCTTTTCTTCTTCCACTCCTACCCCATGTTTATTGATGACGTGGCCCAAAAAAATAACTTGGTCTTGACCAAAACAACATTCAGACATTTTGGCAAAGAATTTGTTGTCTTGCAATAACTTCAATGCCTGAGCTAAGTGTCCTTGATGCTGTTCAATGTTGGCACTGTAAATTAAAATATCATCAAAGAAAACAAGGATAAAACGGCGCAAAAATGGTCGAAATAAGTCATTCATAACAGCCTGAAAAGTTGAGGGGGCGTTTGTTAGGCCAAAAGGCATAACTTTGAACTCATAATGCCCGGAATGAGTTCGAAAAGCTGTTTTCTCAATGTCTTTGGGTGTCATTCTAATCTGGTAATAACCAGATCTCAAATCCAGCTTTGAAAAGATAGTTGCGCCATGTAGCTCATCTAATAATTCATAAATATTTGGGATCGGATATTTATCGGCAATGGTAGCTTTGTTAAGAGCCCTATAATCCACACACATCCTCCATGAATTCTTTTTTTTCCTCACTAACAACACGGGGCTAGAAAAAGGGCTTGTGCTTGGTTGTATGAAGCCATCGGTCAAGAGTTGAGACACCTGTGGTTCGATTTCATTTTTTTGAGAATACGGGTACCTGTAGGGTCTGATGTTGGGTGGGCTGGTGTTAGGTCGCAAGGAAATGGAATGAGTTTGGGAACGGGTGGGTGGCAGTTGTGTAGGTTCTTCGAAAACAGCCCGGTACTGGTCAACAATAGACTGAAAATGGGAGTGTATGGCAGTGGTAGAGCCGGGTTCAATAGCTAAATGTTGAAAACTGGAAGATTTTTTTGGGCCTGATTCAATGCCGCGCAACTTATATTTTTCCCTTCAATCGTGAAAACCATAAATAATTCATTCCAATTAGCTTGTACCGTATTTAGAGTGGCTAACCATTGGATCCCCAAAACCAAATCCGCCCCTCCCAATGAAAACGGGTGAAAATCTTGGACAATTTTAAGGTCATCTACCTCTAGTTTCAAACCTTTGCATATCTTACTGCAACGGATGATATCTCCATTCCCAATTTGTACACCAAATGGTGCAACCGGTTGAGTCGCCAAATGGAGCTCATTAATGAGAATGTCAGAAATGAAGTTATGGGTAGAACCCCCATCTACCAAAATCAATACCTCGGTTGACTGTAACATACCTTTGATTTTCATCGTCGTAGGGTGGGTTTTGCCCAAGATCGCATGCAGACTGATCTCAGCGGTATCATCCTGGTCTGAGTCAGCCCCGTTTTCATTTCCGCAAGTTTCTTCCCCCTCTTCTTCTGCCTCCAACACCTTGAGTGTCCCGATTTTACACCTATGCCCAGGACCAAACTTATCTCCACACCTAAAACATTCACCTTTTAAATATCTCTGTTGTTTCTCCGGTGTCAGGTATACGGTTGTTTCGGGTTGGGATGGTAGTAGGATTAATATTCGAAGGGGTAGTTGTTTGGGATTCAGAATATGAAGTTTTGGTAGACATGGTTGGGTTCCTGACGGACCGCGAATGAGTCAGTTTAGATTCAAACTCCAAAGCTAAACTCATTGCGTTGTAAACGGTTCTAGGCTTATGTATCCTTACATCAGATTTTAGTTCATCTTTAAGCCCGTTTAGAAACACCCCCAATAAGCAATGGTCCGGCCAAATTGAAACTCGGGAAGAACGTTTAGCGAATTCTTGCCGATATTCATTAACCGTACCCGTTTGCTTAATACTACAAAGATACTCGTCTGGGTTTTGAAACTCGGCTGGTCCAAAATTCTTTGTAAAAATTTGGGATAATTCTTCCCAAAAGTTTATGGGTTGGTCATTGGCAAACCAAGAATAGAGATCTAGAGCATCTCCTTCCAAATGCATTGAGGCTACTTCTACTTTCTCTTCATCAGAAATATGATAGTACCTGAAGTATTTTTCCGCCTTTAGTAACCACCCGCGTGGATCTCCCCCGCTAAAAATAGGAAAATCGATTTTGTTGTAAGGACGAAAATGTTGCTTATTCCTCCAATGGCTTTCTCCTTCTTCATTTCGGCTTCCTTTTGAATTATCACCTGCTTTTAGTGCTGCCAGGTCTTCTTTCATGGATTCTACACACTCCAACCTTGCTGCGATTTCGGCTAATTGTGCAGCTATGGAATCTGGTGGTGGGTTAGCATCTCCTGAACTGCCTCGGGTCTGAACCATTGTGGTTTATTCTCGTTGTTTCCCGGCAATGGAACCAATGATAAGAAAACAATAGCAAACTAGTTTTTTATTTCAGTGGGAAAAGATAAGGCCCGATTCAAGAGGGGCAAGGTCTCCAATTACAAAATGATAGTGAAAAACCAATAATAAGATGATCATAACAATGAACTAGTCTGCCTATTTATGCTGATAATTTGCAAAGTAGCTGATCCTAGAATTATGGTGTAATTGATCCTAGAATCATGATAATTGATCCCGGTTGAAGTCATTGCTAAATATAACCGAATGGATTAAACTGACTGCCAAAAATAGCACTGAATTGCTGGTTGTTCACAGCTGTCTCGATCTGCTTCCTCTTTCTTCTAGAATAAGTGTTTAATACTTGAGATTTACTTGGTATTGTAACAAAATCCAACAATAAAATCGAGGTAAATGTCCTCGCATATTTGTTGCGGAATGGGCAAGGGTTGGAGAAGTCCAGAACTTCAGCTAGTGACAACTATGTTATTGGCTTTTCAAGCAATTCTGAGCATAAAGCTGGACCACCTATTTTCAATTCGACCAAACAAACGGGGCTGCAACTATGGGTATAAACGAGCCGGGCCGAGCCCGACTAGGCTCGAGCTCGGCTCGTGATGTTTTTATGAAGCTCGAGCTCAAGCTTGGCTCGGTTCGAATCTACTTATTTGAGCTCGAGTTCGGCTCGCTAGTAAACCCAAAGCTCGAGCTCGGCTCGAGCTATTTTGAGAACAACCTCAAACGAGCTAAAAGCTCGGCTCGAGCTCGCTTCAACATCGCTTAAACAAGCTCTATTTCAGGCTCAAACTCGGGCTCGCCAAGGCTCGCCTCGTTCAAGCTTTTAACCAAGCCAATCACAAGTAGCTCTCGAGCCTCTGGGCTTGTTTACACCCTAGCTGCAACACGCTTAAGGGTCTTCGAGTAGCTCCCATGACTGGCGTAGGAGTTGAGTGAGACTCAGTATTTTCTCTCTTAGTGTAGCGGGACAATCACCCTCATTGACAGTTAAAACTTGCTTGAGGTCTCTTATGTAACGATCAATTTTTAGACTTTCTTGAAGATCAGTTAGGTCTATACAATTGTGTCCTATAAAACATTAATGCCTTGTTGAATGGAGAAATCATATGACATAAGTTTCATTAATAGATGTCTTTGTTGTTTAGTGGTTGAAACACACTAATCCAACAAGAAGATAACGGCTTCATGTTTTCAAGGCTAACACGAAAGCAATTAATTCCCGGTCATATGCCGGCATAAAGTGATCGAGAAACCTTTGTTGAAATAAGCAATATAAATGTTCAACTTGTATTAAAATAACTCCTATGCCCTTGGAAAATGCTTCATGTTCCATCTTGGACTCTAGTTTTTAAAGCCACACACATAGCGTTACTGCGTTATATACTTATCTAGGTTTGTGGATACGAACATCAACCTTCAACTCATCCTTTAAACCATTTAAGAAAACTCCCAGCAAACGATCATCGGACCAATTAGAAACCGGTGCTCATACATTACTAGTTTGTGTTTTATCCTTCAAAGGTGTTCATCTTGATTGATATGCCAATGGGATTTTCTATTTCCTAGAGGATGTCTTTTCCATTTCTTCTAGACTAGGCGCACAACAGCTGAAATTGGAATAGGTGAAACTGGAATTGACTGGTTGGATGGAAAAGCTTTGGGCTTTAAGAGCAGTCACACTACCGTCGAGGCTTCCATGGTAGCCATCACAATTAGAAGTCTTAATGGCGTCAGGTTTGGGGATTAACTGGGTGAAACCCGAACACCGCCTGTATAGATCTGTGTCAAAGATATAAACACCTACCCCCCCCCCCCCCCACCACACACACACTTAGAATCTTGTCGTGTTTCAGGTCGACCCATTTAATGGTCATTAATCTAACATGAGTAATATCCAGTGACTTGGTAACAAATTAAACAATCATGACTCTAGCCCAAATGAACATTCTTTTGTAATTGGCATCTCTTTAGCTGTTATCAATCCTTGTAGGGGTGCAAAAGAGCCGGAGCTGTTCGAAACGAGCCGAGCCTTATCGAGCTCAAATAAAATAGAGCCTTAGTGTAATATTAGTTTTTATTAATATTTAATAACATTTGCCCCCTATTTAAACTTGTCTAGCAAAACGAGCCGAGCTTAGTTAAACTAGTTTACAAGCCGAGTGTGAACATAAAAACAAGCTTGTTTAGATCAAGGCAATCATACCTTAACATAAATCTGAACACCTAACTATAATCTAATTAGTAGTCGTTGACTAACTGTCTCTGACATGTACAACTTAGCCGCATATTTCCTTCTAGAATAGATTTGTGAGGGAGATGTATTGCATGTCCTTTACTTGACACACTTCATGTGTTCACTGGAGTCTCGAACATGTGCATTTCATACATTGGATCATTTTGACGTGTTCCATGGCACACTTGTGTAACAGCATGTCATAAAACTTTTTCATCTATCGTATGGATCCTAGTCGATTGGTCTAGTTTCTAATACATGATACTACCACACCCTGCGATTATAATTAAAACGTTTTCACACAACTTTATTTTCATTTTTGTAGGAACTGTTGAGACGCCAAAGCAACAAAAGCCGCGGTCGTGTCCCATTCATATACGTTGTTCTTATCGGTTTGCTTGGGATTCTCTTGGGTTATTTGATGAAATAAACATTGAATTCAAATCCATGGCAGACCCTGTTTTGGTAGTGTGATATGAGAAGACTGATCAGAGTGGAATGCTTTTTTTTATTTTTTATTTTATATGTTGTGTAATTTTGGTTAAACACAAGATCCATTGCTGTGTCCGCTGATTTGTCGTTACCATCGTAATCTAAGGTCATATGTTAGGTTTCTTATATTTGTTACAAAGTCCCGTTGGATCGGGTCAACCCGATTAAGAACCTTCCTCCGGTTCTAGTTTGTTTTCATTTTAGTTTTGCGACTTTGCCATGGTTAAAAAGATTTACTTGATGTATATTAGTTTGAATCTATATATCAACTTTAAATCCGCAAAGATTGAATTTCATATACATTCCTTGCATTACTTATAAATGATTAAAAAAATAAACTTTTATACTTAAGTTCCTTTAATTCAAGAGATTCAAATCCGTTTTTGTTTTGTCACCAGATCTTCTGTGCATATTTTATTTAAATATTAATTTTTAAAAGGTATAATTTATGTACACGTTCCAAAAGTTAACTTTAAATAACAAAATATGTAAAATTTATATGATGATAGCTTAATACTTACGTATTTGATATTTTATTATATATTGTAATTAAATTGAAATATATAGTTCATTACTTCATTATTTACTTTCTAACTAAAAGTATTATACTTGAATTGCATAAATATTATGAGGTCAAATGAAAAATTTTAGAATCGAATTAAATTCTAGTTCATCATCCAACGACTAGAATTTAAATAACTGATTGCATAACAAATAACCTACCTCTAATTCTGTGTCTTTTTATAATTAATTATAATGATAGTATTTTTTTTAGAACAACGACTTTCTTCTATTAGGCTATCGCACTCTCCAAAATGAAGAGTTCCGTTGCCTCTCTCCCGACCAGACTATGTTGTCTTAATTGGGTCACGTTGGCTTCAAAGTTTGGCTTGTGCGTTCCCCTGCAAAACCAAACCGCCGACTTTTTCACTTAAGAGCCGTTGTGTTGTGCCAGCACAAGAGCTAAACGCTCTCTTGCATAACACACGGTGAGACGAAAACCCAGGTGGGCTTAGGATATAACCTGGCACCTCTGCAAAGAGACTATGCTCTATCTATATTGCCTAATCCACCAAAGTGACATAATTGGAGATTGAATTTGGGTCTCCATTGGAAAACCCAAGTCTCGCTACCACTAGACCACAAGTGGTGGATTGATAGTATTTATTTAGGGTCTCCAGTAAATATTACAGTTATAAAAACTGACAATTAATATACATAAAATATTAATTAATTACAAATATAAAGGTATGTATTTTTTTTTTACTCGCAACGATTACTTCTCCTAAATTATACAAAATAAATTATTAATTTACTTTTTGTTTGTGATTAAACTCAAAACCTTTCATTAAAAAGCAAGAACTATACTAAGTGAGCTAGCTCTATGTTAAACATAAATAAACATAAAAATATCTATAATATATTTATTTCTTATGACACAGATATAGTTATTTCTTATGAGTGTCATGTAGTAATTAACCTAAGTTTATGCAATTGAGTTCTTGTCTTTATTCCTCATTTCATAGGTCGAATGATCGTGGGTCCGTTTGTCTTTGTTTCTTACTCAAACAAACATCGATCCGATATTCCGATACATCGTTTTGACTATTCACATGAAAGAACTAATCAACCTCTTTTTTTGTTTGCTAGCTAGTAATTAAATATAAATACATAATCTTTTTTTTTTATTTTTTGAATGCCAGTCTTTGCTGTGTATATCGTATCGGGCAGATTTGGAATTTCATATACGCACGTAAAAAGTGATCAACTATTGGCTCAAATGAGTTATGATCGGCCATGTGCAAACACATGGCTTTTGTCCCTCTTCTTGTAAACTTTTGTCTCTTAAGATTTTATTAATATTTACACATGTTTAAAGCAACAAGCAGTGGCGGATCCAGCCCTGTTTTGTGGGTTTATATGAACCCACTCGGCTCGGAAAAAATAGTGAGAACTTTGTATGATTTTGAGAAAAAAATAGTTAGAATCTATCAAAACGAACCCACCAAAAGAAGTTTCTGGATCCACCACTGGCAACAAGAATATTATAAACATGTTCCAGTTTAAGAGTGTTAATGGTTTGGTTTTAATGATTTTTATAAGTCAAATTATTAGTAACTGTTTTTAGTTTTTGTAAATTAAATTGCTAAAAATTAACTGAACCAAACAGACGGTTAATAAAGTTTGGTTTCACAATTTTTGTTTATTGGGTCTTCAAGCTTGTATCTTTTTAATATGTTGAGTTGACATGGAACATTGAATACTATGTAACACTTTAGGATTTTAATTAACATCATTGATTTTTAGAGAACAATAACTTTAACTAAAGAGAACAAAATTTTATGCAAGCAAAAATTTTCTTAGACAATGTACCATTGTAAAATATTTTTGTTTTGTTGTATTAGTATGATTAAGTGAACGTTTTTTGATCAAGATTTTTAAAACAAACAGTGTAGCCAGGACTGAAAAAAAAGGTGTATGAAACCAAACAATGAGTGGTTTTGTTGGTTTTTTAAAAGGACCATGAACACCTTTAGATTACACGGTGTGAGCGTGAAAATATGGCGTGGAAGCCCCTCCAAGCCGGGCATACCATCCCGCGTATGGTGTTGAGGGTAGCGTTGTGGGTGGAGCTTGAGGATCTTTACCGGCGTCGAGGGTAATTTTGTTAGTGATGTGACGCGAGTTGATGGTAGTTTGTGCCAGGAGGTTTGTGAGTGGTGAGTTTTTTTTAAACCAAAGGTGGAGCCCTTTCCACGCACAACACCACCCCGTGCTTTTTTTTACCACGCCCCTTTGCTGACATGACTGTCACATGGCGTTTAATGCCCACTTTTCATACCCTCCCATACTGTATAGTCTTAGTGAGGCTAATGCGAATCCATTAGGCTATAAAACTTCTACATAGAAAAATGTGGTAATTATACCAAAAATAGTAACTTCTGCAATCACCATTTATCATTTTTCTTTATAAAGGTGGGGGGAGCGCTATGCGGGTAACGGGTCTAGAATACTTACCCTAAGCGGGTTTACTGCCGCCACCCCAGGGTACTTTGGGCGGGGTGGGTTTGAGGGTAGTAGAATCCGCTGAAAGTTTATGAAAACTATGTAGATGGTTGGTGGATAGAGTAAACGAGTGAGTCTTGATTATATGTTAGACAAAAAGGAGTGTTGCCGGTAATTTAATGATGTTAGGGTAGTTTAAGATAAAAATAACATGTCAAAACAAGATTGGAGGGAGCTAGCATACATGAAAGGCCTCCCCCCACCCCCCCTCTATTGTAAATTTATACAATATTTACCTATTTAAATTTTAACAATATTTCATATTTCAATTTCCTCTTATACTATAAATACTAACCATGTTTAACCCATTTAATTTTTAGTAATATTTCATTTTCGTTAACTTTAAAAATTAGTTTAAATACATAGTTATATAGAATTTCCTTTTCTCAACATGCGATATATAATATTTCATTTCATTAACTTTTTTTTCTCAACATTTTGATATTAGTTTCATTTAAAAATGACACTTTTTTTCCTTTAAAAATATATAAAGTGTTTTTTTGGCTATTATAAACGACTTTCGCATGTGCTTTGATTGGTCATACATGTACAACTTTCATGCCAGATCGCATGAGCAACTCTAGCCGCTTAGGCTACATTACTCACTTAGGCCGAATGTTTTTGTGACAACATAAATGTAAGTAAGGAGGTACCAATAAAGCATAGAGAGAAACCTGATGGACTAAATTACAAATGGTGGATATGACAATATGAATGAATGAATGATGAAAAGGAGTTTAGTGCATAATGGGGTTGACCTCCAACAAACCCTAAATCCGATGACAAATAGGGTCTCTTTTGAATAATTGTAAGGTGGTTGATGATCATAAAGAGCATATCATGGGTTTGTGGGCATCACCATCCACCACCTCCATGCATGGTGGATATTAGTACACATGTGATAGATATTGTATTATATTGTATTAGGTTACGTAATAATTTTTGAAGTAAATTTGAATTATGTTGAAGAATCTAACATCAGTCAATTTTGGAGTTCCGAAGTAGATGGTGGGTCCCACAAAAGCAGCATACTAGATCATATGTGATACGTAAATTGTTGAGTAAATTAGTAGAATAAAAAGCATGTGGGCGAGAGGGATGATGGAAGGTGTCTTTGTTGATGTGGATCGATGGGTCTACCTAATGGGCTTTTGGCAAGCATGAATACTTACTTTTTGCCTTTTTTTTTAGGTATTTATGTAAAGATAAAAAGTATGTGGGCGATAAAGAAAGCGTTATTTTCAAGCGGACTTAATGAGTCGTCGTTATGTTTTGATAAACCGGTGTATTCAACATCAACAGTGTTAAACATTAACCTGCAAGTGCAAAACAATACTTTATCTTTCATGCATTTTGTATAAGTGTTTATATGGTGCTTGTAGTTTTCTGTATATAACTGATTTTTTTTATTTAACTTGTGTGTAGATTCAACAAAACAATAAAAAAGTAAATAGATTAGATTTTTTAAAAATTAGTGTTATCCTAAAACTCTTAATATTGTAAAGTATTCTAGAACTATAGAATATAATTATGTGGCCACTATCAAGCAATGAAAAATAACTTTTAAAATGTTTATTTAAAGCTGCTTCGTGTTTAATTTGTATGGTTAAGTTAGAAACCTTTTAACTCTAGTTCTTAATCTACACATTTGTTTACTATATCAATTGCTTGAGTAGAAACATTATGGTGTATGTACCATGATGCTACTAGACTATGGGTTTTTTGGTTCATATTAATATATACGTAACAGTTCAAGTTAACCGTGTCAGGATATTGTTCGTTTTGTTTTTGATAAGTTGCTTATCCAGAAACTCATGGTTTTGTTTTTACCCGATGAATTACTCGTCCAGACAAATTGTGTCCTGGTAGAGAAGGTTTCACACCCTTTTAAGGTACAAGGAGGTTTCGTTCTCCCCCTCAATCGATGTGGGACTTACATCTCCAGCTCCTTTGGAGCCCAACGTCCTTGTTGGCACACCGGTCTGACCTTTGGCTCTGATACCATTTGTAAATCATGCTAGAATGTTTTCACCCAATGAATTGCTAACCCAAGCAAAACCATCCATCCAGGTAGAGACGATTTACACACCCTTCCCATTGTAACGAAAGCTACATTTTCCCCTTTAAGTTATGTGGGATTTACATTTGGTGTATATTTAAGAGTATAATATAAGGTTTTGAGTCCCAAGTTGAACAATGTTGCATAATTAGGAGTATATTATATTGTTATTATAAAATAAACATATTAACTGACCTCAAACCATATATTTTCAAAGAAAAAGCTAGTTTAAAAATTATAGAAAATCACAAGATGCATCAATTTGACTCACAATTTATTAAAATAGCCTCAGGTACTATTTGTTTTTTAAGAGGTAAAATGTTTGCAGTCTGCAGACCATATCTGCAGACATCTGTAAAAGAAGATGTGAACCAAAGCTCTGCAGTCTTCAAGAAGAAGACTGGTTGTTTTTTAACGAATGTAGACTTCTAAAATAAACTTATGGTGGTGTATGGACGGTGGTGTTGGACGGTGATGGTGGTAGACGGTGGTGGTGGGTGGTGGTGGTGGTGTGGTGTGGATGGTGGACGGTGGTGGTGGCGACGGTAGCGGTGATGATGGGTGGTGGTGTTTAACCCTCTGCAGAACTTAGAAAATCTTAGAAGTTGCTAGGCCAAGTCTGCCCCAAGAAAAGCTCGCGTAGACGTTCTTTAATGAAACGTCTTCGGAAAAACAAACAGTTTGTGTGTAGTATGCGCGACGCAGATAGAAGAATATGCGCAGAGCTTTTCAGAAAAAACAAAATCACCTTAGTCTTTTACTTTTCAAAGTAATCAAAAGTTGACACTTGTCTTTGGCGCATCAGATTTCCTTTCTTAGCACTAGAGAACCATTCTCCTACGATAGAATTTGTGATGTACGCAACACACCCATTCATGGCATTGGAGATCCATATCGGTGCGATAGTGGGCCCAATTAACAACCGATAAGATTGTGACCAATGGACATAAGAAATATTTTGTGACAACAAGTAAGAAGTTAAAAAAAATTATTAGTATTTATGACTCACTAAAAGTTATTTATTTATTGATAACGGCACCAAAAGTTATTTATAACCGCTGGAAAAAAATGCTTAAAATAATTATTAATTGTATAATTATTTTTGCCACAAAAAACTTTGGCGAATGCTCTGTTTAGCAAAATCGCTCAAAGCCTGAGAGAAAATTTTGATTTGTCATCCCGCCAAAAGGCGGTGTTTGAGTGCATGAAAGGTCCCCATGCTTAGGAATTTTTGACCGTTATACCAATTGAGGGGTTGGGACAATGTATGTCTGTAGTAGAATATAGAGTCATTCTCAAATACCGGTTGATGATCCCTATGTACCCGGAAGATGAAACTTGCCCGATATGTCGTAAAGCTTGTATGAATAAATACGGAGAGCATGCAGTTCACTGTAAAGAGCTCCCTGGGTTCAAATATCAGCACGACTGGGTGCGTGATGCTTTGTGGGCGTCTTAAGAAGAGCTGGGATTTCGGCTAAGAAAGAGGCCCCTGTGAATTTCCTCACGGACCCTATGGAAGGGAGATATACTCTGCGACCAGCGGATCTGCTCGTCTTTGGCTGGACTGTGGGGAAACATGCTTGTGTAGACCTCACGGGGGTTTCCCCTTTGGTTGGTTTAAGGGAAAACGAGTTTGTAGCTGGACAAGCAGCAAGAAATGCAGAATCAAAGAAAGTGGATAAGCACGCTAAAGCTTGCGCAAAGAACCAGCATGTCTTTGTCCCTTTTGTCTTTGATACGTTTGGCTCCCTAACGCCAGAAGCTATCCACTTCTTGACGAGGGTTCAACAGGTCGTCGACAGCAATTGTTCAACCCCAAGGGGGCAAGGGTTTGTATTTGGAAGGTTAGGGTTTGCAATTCAGAAAGGATTGGCGGCGCAGCTTGTTGCCCGGCTACCTTATGTTTTGATGTAACTTGGCAAATTTTCTGGCTTATATATGAATTATATTAAGTAAAAAAAAAAGCATTAATATCAAATCAAAACCTATTTAATTGTATATACTTTAGTTATTTAAGTGATTGTGAGTTGATTATAATAACATACGCTTTTATTTTGTATTAATCATATTAATACGTCAACTATGCATAAATTTTTTTTGTTATATAAACTTTTAACTAAAATAACAACAAATGAACTTTAATTTGTGTAATAAAGAGGCTTTGAGAATCGAACTGGATGAGTGGATGTTACCGATTTTAAGTTTAAAACCTACAAACTATATCGGTTTTTCTAATTCTTGTTTTTTTAATCGAATTATATAAATTAATTAAAAATACATCTATTTCAAAGGGTTGTCATTAATACATCATAACTAGTTCAGACATATATCACTAATACATCAACTTTTTACATATTTAATTATCTAGGATTTTAATAATTTCAACTTTAATCTATTTGTCAGGATTACTCTTCAATCAGGAAATGTTTACGAACAATATCAACTTTGAACGTATTTTCCTTCACTTAAAGCTAACTTCGTTAGTTTTTTTATTACATGGACCGAATCCCATGTTCATCCAAACACCCTTAGTCTTCCACAAACCTGCAACTTAGAAAGAGAGAAGACAGCTATTTCCGAAAAATCATGGGTTGTGTTGTCGTCACTTGAAACCCTAGCTGACGTCATCTTCAGGTCTTCGTACCATTATGAAACCTTATATATAGCCACCAGAGATAGCCTTCGGGTTGAGGGTTCATTGTCGTCCTTGTCTGAACCCTAGTTCGGCACCTGAAATAATTATCGAAAAACAGAGTGGGAGCAACCTAAACCTCTCGAGTTCATGGGTTGCAAGATTTGTTAGGGTTTTGTCGTCCTTGACTGCTCTATAAGAGATGGCCACCTCAAAAGTCATCTTCACTCTCTCTCTCTCTCTCTCTCTCATATAATATATATTATTATATATTATATATATATATATATATATATTTATATATATATATATATCCCCTACGTAACTTGTAGGTTTGATGAAGAATTAGAGTGTTTGAGTAAAAATGTGATTGGGGTTTCTGCAATGATTTTTTTTTTTCTACATAAGTCATCCACGTAAAAAAAAGTAACGGGATGAACTTTCCATTATTATGGGATCGTCGAATGAAAATAAGTTTGCAATTGAGATTGTCTATAAATATTTTCATGAGTTGGAATTAATAGGTTAAAGTTATGATCATTAAGATTCAATTTCCCTATATTTAATAAAAACATAGTTAAATATATATTTAGGTGATCAAAAAAATAACTTCATTAATAAAATAATTTGATAAAAAAGTTATAAAATATAATGGTAAATAATAGTTTCATTGGCTAAGATAGTGTGTTCAGAAAGCTAGAAAATAACAAGATCAAAGTGAGAAGAAAGTCATGGAATGGTGCATGAGTTCTTAGCCATTGTACCGTGGCGAGATGGGTTGTCCCGACTCAGTGGCGGATCTAGAAAATTTTCGTAGGGGTAACGTTTTAAAAAAAAAGGTAACGAAATCGTAAAACGGTCAATTTTTTTCAAAATTTATACTACCGCCGGAGGCTACCCCTTCTATTAAGTTAGGTCCACCCTGTGTCCCGTGTCAAACTGAGATTAGTTTATTAAAATCTTAAAATTGAAAACACACATCTTAAAATCTTAATTTATAATTAAATTTTAGAAAATAAAGGTTATTTTTCAAAACTAAAGTTCAACATGCCCGATATTATGATATGTTCATTTAACTTTATGTATGTTAATTAAATGAAGTAATTTGTCAAATGGTGATTGGTGAGCAAGCATCTACGAGGGTGAAACCTTTTTTGCACACTCACACCCATGTCGATATCCAACCCACTTTCTTTATTTTTTTTTCATTTAACTTTTTAATGCTCTTTTAGTCCCACATATATGCTTTTGTTAATCACGTGGTTTATGGCTTTGATACTCTTTCTTTCTTTCTTTAATATTAATTAACACACACATAAATGCATGTGTGTATGTATCTACGTGATTACGTATGATCGACTTAAAGCAGCAGGGAGAGTAGACAATATAAGTTCACAAAGTGTTTAAAAAAAGGTGATATCTTATTTTATTATCCTAGAATAATAACATATCCCTTCTAGAAATTTCCTATCAACAAGAATCAATAAATTTTTTTTTTTGAGAACTATGAAATTACATTTTTTAATTCACATTTATCCAGTTTATTTATATAATGTGAATATTGTAGGAAGGACAAATGAAACAAAAAAAAAAGTTTAAAACAACAAAAGTATCTTTCAATTTAAATCACATTAACCTGAAACATAATTTTACATTTCTATTTTGCTTTGATCTTCAACTTCATAATATACATATGCTAATGCATATACATATACAACATGTGCATATACGTATACGTAAAATCTAGTTCCAATTCATACATATACATATGCAAATGCATATACATGTATACGTACCTGTGCATATACATATACGTAAAATCTAGTTCCAATTAAAATGACACACATATTTTTAAAATGTTTATAATTTTAATGTAGTAGAAAAAATATGTGATCATAAAAGGGTAATTTCCTTTAGAGCGTATAATAAAGTATCGACCTTTTTTATGCTTTGGATCCCTCTCCTTCGTCAAAGCAATCTCAAATTCTCTCTCTTTTTTGGGCATGGTGATGGAGTGAAAGCCACTTTCATATATCAAAAAAAATAATAATAACAGAACAAAAGAAAAAAAGGAATGATATTTAAATATCAAGTTCTTTCATAGTAAAAGTTGTTGTAGCAAGTCTTTTTATAATTATCGTAATCATATTTATTAAATTAAATCACACATATAAAGATTTGCAAGACAAACGGAGAGAATTGTAGGGTGTAGGTATTTACATTTTACACACACACTTGTTAGCTTAAGATTATTCTTGTTGTCTTATTGAGAAAGTGACTCTTCATTCTTGCTTTTCTTAAGAAATTCCCTTTGTTCTTGCACCTTATGTAGCGTGTGTTTTGTCTACTTTCTTTCTCAATCATGGCCATGCACCCACTTTATTTTTAACTTTGTTCAATTACTTTGGTCCCTATATTCTTACTCTCGTGCTACATATGAATCCTAGTTAATTAGACTCAAAACGCCAGCGTTAGTTTATTAATGGTCCTAAGCACAACCTCTTACTAAGAGAAAAGATGCCACGCAAACACATAAAAATGGTTGTTTCAAGATTAAGAAAATATACAATATGAAGTAGATGTTTACATGGAAACCCTAATATGGCTATACGGATTTACAAACTAACAAAAATCAATGAGATCTAAAGACAACATGCTACAATTTTATGTACCAACATGATAATATTCCAAGATTGATTTGACGATAAACTGACTTTATGGGCAATTAACATTAGTAATTTTATTTTACAAGGTAATAAAGATCCAATGAAAACATAAAAGACATCATTAGGCACCAACATGTCAATAGTTGGAGTTAGAAATGGAGTACACATGCAAAGGGGCTGGTGAGGGGGCTGTAACTATAAGCGTATCCGACTTAACATCAAAAGTCATAAACCTAATAAGAAAATTTTGTTTTACCTATAAGTACACATTTTCTTAGGCATGGAGATATGACATTGTTTGGTACCAACATAAAATTTTGTTTTACCTCAGTACACATTTTCTTAGGCATGGAGATATGACATTGTTTGGTACCAACATTTTGGTGTATCTATGGAGGTAGATATGATGGAGTAAGCGTAGACTTATGGAGTTTAGGCTAATTTTTTGGATCTCACTATTCTCACATCACTATATCTTATTCTAACATCTTTTTACACTCTCTCTTTCTCTCTATATATATATAGAGAGAGAGGATATGGGAATAATAACTCCTTTTTTAAAACAAAAACGACTATTAGAACATTATTTAAAACCCCATATAGGTATGGAGATTGGAATCTCGTAGCATAGTCAAAATGCAATATTTCTCAACTATACACAAGTATGCATTAGTGTAAAGCATAGACATGAAATCAAGACATTGCTTACAAGATAACAACAATTAATAAAAGACCCTATAATTAATGAAGGGATAGGAAATAGAGAAACTTTTTTTAACTATGAATTTTATAATAACCCTAATTTTAAATTATAGCAAATTAATCTTAATCTACCCTATGCCAAGATTTGAACATTGGTCTTTGGGAAAGAAAAAAAAACAAACTAATCGGGGTAGGGTGAGGGTTTGTTTTTAGGTGAGAACTGATATCAACATTAAGAAAACAAAGGTTTTTTGGCCGACATGCGACGGGCGGAAAGTTCAAGATGGGCTTTTCCCGAGAGGGATCAGTAGACCAGAGAAGGGGTTAAGCTCCTTGGTGGAGCTGTTAGTCGGGATCCTAGCTTTATTGAGGAGTTGGCATGGCGGCGAGCCTCGGGGGCGGTTGACCTCATGAAACTCTTACCCTGCCTGAGAGATCCCCAATTTGAACTCCTTCTGCTAAGGTCGTGCATGGGGGTCGCTAAGTTACTTTTTGGGTTACGGACTTGTCAACCGCATTTTATGGAGGATGCGGTATCTCGGTTCGATGATGGCCTTAGAGAGGCTATAGAAGACATAGTAGTGGGTGGCGGCCCCTTCTTTGGTGACCTCCAGTGGCGTCTGGCATCTTTGCCAATGCGTCTAGGTGGTTTGGGTCTCTTCTCAGCTTGAGATGTTGGGCTTATGCCTTTGTGGTGTCTAGAGCTCAGTCTTGGGAGCTACAGGATCATATCCTTCGAAACTGTGAGGTCGTCGGGCTTGACCCGGACTATCAGCAGGCGCTTGAACGCTTAAATGGCTCTCTCCCAGACTTGGATATTGGCGGTTTCTCTAATAAGGACATCGCCCCCTCGAAGCCACAAAAAACTTTGGCTAATGCTCTGTTTAGCAAAATCGCTCAAAGACTGGGAGAAGTTTTTTATTTGTCATCCCGCCAGAAGGCGGTGTTTGAGTGCCTGAAATGTCCCCATGCTCAGGAATTTTTGACCGTTATACCAATTGAGGGGTTGGGACAATGTATGTCTGCAGTAGAATATAGAGCCATTCTCAAATACCGGTTGATGATCCCTATGTATCCGGAAGATGAAACTTGCCCGATATGTCGTAAAGCTTGTATGGATAAATACGGGGAGCATGCAGTTCACTGTAAAGAGCTCCCTGGGTTCAAATATCGACACGACTGGGTGCGTGATGCTTTGTGGGACATCTTAAGAAGAGCTGGGATTCTGCTAAGAAAGAGGCCCCTGTGAATTTTCTCACGGACCCTATGGAAGGGAGATCTACTTTGCGACCAGCGGATCTGCTCGTCTTTGGCTGGGCTGGGGGGGAAACATGCTTGTGTAGACCTCACGGGGGTTTCCCCTTTGGTTGGTTTAAGGGAAAACGGGTTTGTAGCTGGACAAGCGGCAAGAAAGGCAGAATCAAAGAAAGTGGATAAGCACGCTAAAGCTTGCGCAAAGAACCAGCATGTCTTTGTCCCTTTTGCCTTTGATACTTTTGGTTCCCTAGCGCCAGAAGCTATCCACTTCTTGACGAGGGTTCAATGGGTCGTCTACAGCAATTGTTCAACCCCAAGGGGGCAAGGGTTTGTATTTGGAAGGTTAGGGTTTGCAATTCAGAAAGGATTGGCGGCGCAGCTTGTTACCCGGCTACCTTCTGTTTTAATGTAACTTGGCAAGTTTTCTGGCTTATATATAATATATTTGTTATGAAAAAAAAGTTAATTTTGATGGGTCTAAATTAAGAATGATCTTAATGTAGGCTTGCCAAAGTTACCCAAAAGTAAAAGAGAAAGTGGTTACTTGGGACAACTTTTTTTATTGTAATGTGTGTTTGTCTATATACATGAGTATGTGTAATTGTGTATGCAATGTGAATGTATATTTTTGAGAAACTTATTTCAGATAAGAAAATCTTATGTGACAAATTTTTTAATTTTTTATAGAATAGTTTTCATATGTAATTTTATCACTAAAAATAATAAAAAAGCGTCAACGGGAAGAATATGTTACATTTATTACAAATCAACTCGTTTTTTTATCAAGTTAGATTAAATAAGTAACACATTTTAGTACATCTATGTAACATCGAATCCGTTAGCCGTTTTTTTTTATCATTTTATTTTCAATAATAAATTTACATATGAAAGCTGTGCTTAAAAGATTGTGACAGAGAGTTTTTTAGGATTTTCTTATCTCATGTGAATTTCCTAAATATCCCTCCCATGTCTTAGGTATATATTACAACAAAGTGGAAAAGATATATCACATAAACCACCTACAAATTCATAGGTACTTTATCTTTTGTTTTTTCTTTTTATTTATAACTCCTTAAACTACTTTTATAAAGAAAATTAAGGAAAGTCGTTTGAAAATCAATCTAACTCCATGTATATTGCATCAATGGACAACGGAATTAAAATGATGATATAACTCATATCTTGTATGTGATGTTTTATTTTGTTTCATTATTATTCTATGATGATGATAATACGTATATAATATTGTGTATTTATAAAAAAGTTGTTAGAAACTTATAACATTTAATAAGTAGGAATTATCGAAAATCTTAAAATGGTACCACTGTTTCCTATTTTTTTTAGATATTTTATGTTGAGTTTGAGATCATATTTGAGAATCAGTAAACCCGATGATTACTAAGTAATCATTACTTAATGGACAATTAAGAAATGCTTTTAAAATCATGTCAAAGTCTGAAAATTATTAAACATACTTTGCTAAAAAATTATTTGAAAATTATTTTTTATCAGCAATGAAACCAATAAAATAACTTATAAAATACCATTTTAGATGACTTTCATAATAAAATAAAAATAAAACATAAAAAAAGTTTAAAAATCAGTAAATGTGTATTTTATAAAATTCATTTGCAAAATGTAAAAAGTAAAAAAAAATAATAATCAATCTAAAATATTAATTAAGTATTATTGTATTTAAATAATAACTTTTAATAATACTCTATTCTAATTGGTTTATAGAGTTTGTTTTTCTAGTCAACCTAATTACTGTTAATTAAATGCTATAGAGCAGGTTGTAAATGAAATTAGCGGCAGTGGCGGATTTAGACAATATTTGTAGGCGTAATGTTTAATAAAGAGTAACGAAATCGAAAAAACGTCAAAAAAATATCAAATATTTTCAAAATTTACACTACAGTCGGAGCATCAACAGGTAGCAGAGACTACCCATTCGCCTAAGGTAGGTCCACCCCTGATTAGCGGTGAATTTAAAATCACACTTTAGCAGAATATGTTTCTAACTTCACCTACTACGATCCAAGTGAACTGGTTTCTAATTTGAAAATTCCTGTTGCTACAACTAGAAAAACCCAATGAGTAATCAATTCAAAGACATTTTATGAGCAATATGAGCAAATCTTTTTGGGGTTCAGTTCATGTGGGGACCTTGGTTAGTCAATCAATGGATTGAAGATCAAATTGACATTACCCCATCGACGTCGCACTCACTGGATTTATAAAATTAATACTATAATTTTCAACTTGTAATGTCAAAAATAATTAAATATGATATGTTGTTTCTGACAGTGCCTCATTAATTATTATTATATTTTTTTTTCATAAATATGAGCTCTTCAGTTATAAAATTATATATATATATATATAGGTTTAAAAATGAATGGTGTGACCGGATTTCTAACCCGAAATTCATATACCGGTGGACCCGGTTGGGAAGTATCGTGACATAAGTTGATAAAATCATTGTCAATTAAACATGACACAACGGAAGTCTTTGAGTAAAATTACTATTACAAACCGAATGTTTGAAAATAAAAAATAATATACAGGCTCGTATAGAAGATCCACATGCGGATCATAAATTGTACATGGAAAGAATATAAAACAGACTTTAGGCAGATCTAAGGATTTGCAAGATCCTCTTATTCACTACCGAGCAGCTTCCGGCCTATTTCGTATTGCACCTGCAGTTAGCCTTTGGACGATACGTCAGCTTACGCTGGTAAATACACCCAACTGACTCATTTTGAAAACTTTAAAAATGGTTTTAAGTGAAAAAGACACAAAATCTTTTATTAACTTGGGAAAGTTGACCTTGCAACCTTGTATCAGATTCACATGTTTGTCCATACATACAGGGCCAGTACAGAAATCGAGACATGATTAAATACACACTACCCAGGACTCACGAAGGAGTCATCTCCAACGTCTTGGGAATATTGCATATGAGTATCAAAAGGTGTATGCCTACACCCTGTGCTAAGGTCGTGGCCAATAACTAATGTATTGAGCCGAGGATATCCAGGACACGGTAATTTAACCCCCGATGTTTAAGTTATCAAACAAACTGATTAAAACGGAATATGGGGTTTACTAGCCACAAGTGGGCATTCGATTGACCCCATTTCGGACCAAGCGGTAATAATTTACCGTATCCCAAGCCCGTATAGGGAAAATGAGTCGAGGGATTTACCTGAGCTAGTCTTCTTCTTTTATTTTAAATAAATAACATAGTACAAAAGTACCAAGTGAGATAGCATTTACCGGGAAGGCTCTAGTCTAGATTATGACATAAGCTAGCCAATTAAATACTAACGGTCTTATAAACCGAATAGTGGACATGATCATTACGTATAAAGCTTGATTAAACGATGATCGGATAGAATGTAGTTTAATCCCGACAAGTACTTGATTGTATAATATGGGTAAACTATAAACATTCTGGATTTTGAAACTTAAATGACAAGGTTAAACCCGTTTAGTTTAATTTTCCGTAAAATAGTTACATATACGTAACTGTGTGCATATGATATCGGGTAACCGGATAAGTTATGGACCAGTTCTATATGTCATTATACTTTAAATAAATTAAGATATCAGTAGGATATCAACTTGTATGTCCGTTAAGGTTTTAAAACGAAATTATGCCTCATAAGGGCGTTTGCGTAATTTCATATCATATAAAAGGAACTTGAAAATAATTTAATGTTTATAATCATAAGTATTCTGGAAAAATATTTATATATAATATCAATAGGATGTCAATTATATTGTAAATTATCTTTTATGACCAACTATGCACCGAAGGGGCATTTTGGTCATTTTACACAAAGTTTATAAATTATTTGGGATTCTGAGTTTATAACATGTACCTACTGTAAATATGTTTAAAATAAGTTTTAAAATCAGTAGGTAACAAGTCTTGGTCCATTATTATGTTTAAAACCATACTATGCGCCGAAACGGCGCTCGTAAAAGACGTTTTATGGATGTTTAATGAAAACTGACATTAGGGTCAGACTAAAATATCTTAAATATGTTATTTAATATAACACATCAGTAGGTAATTGATTTACCTTGAAAAGATTTGATTAAAACCATTTTATAAGCCAAAGGGGCTAAAATCGTCATTTATCGACATAGTTTAAGGACCTGCTTAAAACTCAATTTATAACTTGGTTTAACACCCCAAATAATCTTACTTATAATATTACATCAGTAGGAACTAATTTTCAAGTTCATTATTATTAAAACCTTGTTTTATGCAAAAAAATGGCATTTTGGTCAAAGATGGCATAATTACGGAACTTACGCATAAACTTGGATTTTGATTATGATCATGTAATATAACCTCAGAGGTTATGCTACATTATATTGAGATCATAATGAAACTTTAGATCAGTAGGTAACTAATCTAAATCGGTCAGAATCAAAGTCAAAGCAGAAGTCAAACTTCGCGACTTTCGGTTGCGAACCGACCCTAGAACTGAAATTGACGAGCCGAACATGTTCTTATATGTTCTAATAATTATTACCAACTTGTTTAGGTGTCAAAACAGGTTTCATAACATATATAAGATCAATTTATGATTTTTCCGAAAAATGGCATGTTTGACTTTTTAATATCATAACTTTGACACGTCAATTGGTCTAGCAAACGTTATCTTCATGAGGTGCCCTTTATAGGGATTAACACCTACCTTATTACGATCACTTAGCCATGTTCATTTCGAACAATGGCTGGACCATAAAGGTCTTAACCGAAAGTCAAAGCGTTTGCCGTAAAACACTTGACTTTTAGCTATAAAAGCCTATAAACGAAAATGCAAGAGCAAGGAACACTTACAAGAGGTTCCTACAATGCAAGAGAACTAAGTTGGATGCTCCTTTCAGCTAGGAACTTCCGAGGAGGGAGAAGAGTGAATTAATGAGAAAGGTGCAAGTTGGTATGAAGCACTTGAACACCTATTTATAGTTGGAGAGCTCAATGAAGGTGAAGCCAGGTGTTTAGGGGTGTAAGAGGAAGCTTACAAGTGTCCCAAAATGTGGCATAGCAGTTTGGGAAGCCATGGTTCCGAAAACATGGTTTTGGAGTTTTGTTTGGAGACCAAGCAAAACTTTCTGCTGCAGACCTCCTGTCGCGCCCCGGGAGAGACACAAGCCATGTCTCTCGCGGCCCGCGACCGACCGATGGCCAGTTTCAAAGTTTGACACTTTTAACCCATTAACTTATTAAAGCTTCTAAAAACCTTTTTAAACACCTTTTTGGCACTTTTAGCCCTCCGTAGCCAATACTTGGCATACCCGGGATTATGCCCGGACATTGTCGAGCTCTCGATTCGTTAAAAGGTCACTCAGAGGTATAAATTAACATGTTGACACTTTTAATCCCTCCATTATCCAACTTTCACATATTATTGGATTTAATCACTCTCGTCCAACAAACAGGACATATGAGAGTTAGGACAACGTAAAAGATCACTCAGAGGCTCAGCATAAAGCATGTTGACTCTGATGTCACTCAGAGGCTAGGCATGTTGACACAACGGTCACTTAGAGGCCGAGTTTAAGCCTAACGACACAAATGGTCGTTCAGAGGCTATATTTTTATGCATGACGACACTAATGGTCGTTCAGAGGCTAGGTTTATGCATGTTGACATCAGAAAGTCATTCAGATGCTTAGTTTGAGCATGTTGTCACTTTTAGTCCATATTAGTCTTTAATTGACTATATTAAAAACACAACACGTGCCACTATATTATTGAACACGATTTACAAGGTGTTACAAAAAATCAGCTCGTTCAAAAAACACCAACCTACAACAAATATATTAAATTAAAATTGGCCAATTTCTCCCACGAAGGAGAGGGAAGTTTGGACCAGAGACACACCCAAACAAAAGGATTTTCTTTAATCATCTCCAAAGATCTTCAAACAGGTATAAACTCTCCTTAAAAAACCATCAAGACTTCTTAAGTGCTAGATCGTCCACACAAGCACCATAATCACGGTGTATACAAGCCTTTTTCCACCTATTAGCTCCCAGGCTAGTCAATAAAACCCAAATGATATCCCCAAGTGTTTCAATAATATGCTTCAAGGTAACTCTAAACAATACAAACACATTCCATCAAATGCACCTAGCAAACAGGCAAGTCAAGTATCCTCCCCTAAACCACATCGACCGCACATCATGTAGAGGGACTCCACGGGACACAAACCTGCGAGGACACATATCCTATCAAGGCCCGCCATAGTAGATAATTGCATTTTGGTGGAGCCGACGAGTTCCACACAAATTTCAAGTCTCCTTCCTAGGCCAAGCCCGCTATTATCAACTTTAACCGTAGGCTTTGGCTGAGAAGTTAACCCCAAATATGTTCTCCTACACCATTTTCACATTGTAAAAGCATAAATTTACATCCCAACACTCATTAAGATGATGGAGTAACTTATAGAAGGCATAACTTAATTATATTAGAGGTGTCAACGTGTTGGTATTGTGAGCTAAAAGATTTCAAATTTTCCAATTGACGTGTTGAATGTATAAACCCAAACACAACTCATTTATTTATATGTATCAAAGACATCAACTCCAACCTGCACACACTTACAATCATTTCGTATTTCAGGTTGACCTATTTATATATTATCAATTAGCAACATTAGAAGGCTTTTATTGTTTGTACCATGTGTTCTTTAAATTTGTTGTGCATATTTTTTGTACATTAGGCTAATTTACTTGTAACTAATTTGGGTATATGATGGGTGTTTCTTTGTTGTGTGGCTTTATTTTGAAGCAATTAATTTCTCTCTCTACAAATACACACCCATTCTTCACCTCCCCCGCCTGCCGGCTCCACCGCCGCTCTCCTGCCTCTCTAATACCACCACCTCTACATCATAAGCGACAAACTTTGCTTGTTGTTTGGGTTTTTTTTACAATCCGTTTAACCCTAGATCTCTAGTGTTTTGGTTGGTTGGTTTGCTTATATCTTTTACAACCCTTTTATAGGCTTGGTCGTTGGTATTGTACTATGCTAGCATTGTTTCCGCCTTTATTTTCTGTTTGGTTGTTTTCGTGCGACTTTGAGTCCTTGTGGTTGCATGTGGGTTTTGTTGAAGGATTGGGGTTTATGTTTCAATCCATGTAAGACTGTTGTTATCTTTGTTTGTTGTTGTTGTTTGGGTTTGAAATTTGAACTTTATTGAGGTCACATACAAGTTTTGTTTTAGAAACCTTTGCCTTATTGTGAGCGTTTTTTGTGATTTGTAATCTGAGGCCGATAAAGATGACAATGTAGTGTTCATCCAAGAATCCTCTGGTCGAACAAATCTGATTTGTGTTTTTTAACTTCGTTTATTTACGTGGTAATTCGTAACTTTTTAACCTGATGAAGATGTATTTCATTAACATCTAATAGTAATGCTATGATGGTGCTTTCGGTTTGGCATGGCATTGTTGAGTTGTTTGGTTGATTATGGTAGTCATGACATGCAAGTTGATTTCTATATGATCAGTTTACAACCGTTGGTTGCCTTAGACTGTTATTCATGTCATTCGCCATTTATATATTATAAGTAGCAACATTATAAGACATTTGTTGCATGTACCTTATGCGTATTTCATTTGTTGTTTATATGGTTATTGTAGATTGTGCAATTTTGGTTGTAACCTCTTTAGGTATATATTGTGTGTATTGTTGTGTGGCTTTAGCTTACAAGCCATATTGTGTGAAAAAACATTACTGATGAAGATGCCTTTATGGTCATCCGAGAGTTATTGTCATTTATGGATATGATAGCTATGATGGTGCTTGTCATCTGGCATGGCAATATTTATTGCACCTGTGTCGTGCCGCTGAGCATTAACGTTTTTGTGCCTAAATAATTTATTACTAATTGATAATATATAAATATGTGTATTTAAAAACTTGTAAACGGGCAATGATGTTTAAGTTTTGGGTTTTTTCAACGTAAAACTTAGAGTTAGTTATGATTATCGTCACTGTGGTTTATCAAAAATCACTATTTAAGTCCATTAGTTTAAAAATTGCCAAAACAGTCCCTATGGTTTCACTATCATAACTATTACAGTCCACCCTCACTAACGTCATCCAGTTATTCTTTTAGTTTATTTGAAATGACCATAATGCCTTTTTTATAAAAACTGAAATTAAAATATATAAAGAATTAGTTACGTTTTTTGTCCTAGTGATTTGTTGAGAATAACCATTACAATCCATTTGTTGAAAATTGCCAAAACAGTGCAGTATTCTTCACTTTACTTTTCACTCTCCCCGTTTCTTCAAATCCTACCAGAACATCACCTGCTCCGGTTCCACAACTCTGTTTCGACGACTTAGTTTCACCACTGTTCCTCTCTGCCATATCAGCATCAACCGGATCTCCTCTTCACCTTCACTTGCGTCAGATCTGTCTTCGTCAATCGGTTACACCATAATCGAAATCGTCGACCACCTAACTTTCCCCATCACAATTGAAATCGCCGGCCACCTAACTTGCCCTGTGTAGTGGTCGGAACTAGTAGAATTCATCTGTAGAAAAGGAGTTGGCCTATGATTTGTTCGAGGAGAATGGACACGGGGTGTGGGAGTAAGGGTGGGTGGTAGTTTGATGACGGTGGTAGGCATAATGGGTGATAACAAGTGGTCATCGTTCAGGTATGTTTGTGTGGTGGTGGGGGATGTTGAAGATGGATGAAGTGGAGAGGCTGTGGAGCCGCAACAGGTGATATTTCGGCTGGATTTAAGGAAACAAAGAGAGTGAAGAGTAGAGTAAAGGATAGTAGATAGATGAAGTTGTTGACCGCCATTGTTGGTGAGTTGAAGGTGGAAGTTGTGAAAGTATTGGTACTGTTTTGGCAATTTTGAAACTAATATGGACTGTAATAGTTATTTTCAACAAACCGCAAGGATGAAAAACGTAATTAACTCTTTGTTTATTTTGTAGTGCTAATAATAGGGGCCTTTGTTGCGGAATTGGTTGGACATCATCACCTAGTCATCATCTCCGTTCCGCCATCCTCGGCGTCTTCTGATATGTCCCGTCATCTCTGGTGTCTTTGTGATGTGCCGCCGCGGTTAAACCCACAAACGACACCACCATCATCTTCACTTGCGCAATGGCAACCGGGATAAGGATGCACGTCGGGGGTCATGGTCGGGTCCTCTTCCATCACCGTACTCTCTCTTTTTCTAGATAATTAACCCTCTTTGTATCTTCCGTATCAGTAACCAAAGTAGAAGTAAGGGACTAAAGTTGTAAAACCAAAAGGTCAAGTGGAAAACCTTTACCGTGAATTCACTATTTCTCGGTTACGTTATGAATTTATATACACTACATTTACCATGAGGGGGAATAGTGCCAGACAGCAGGTTGACACTTCCTTATTGGTCGTGGTTTTTTGTATTTTACTTTTGAAACTTCAACTTTGCTAAAATACATGTTTAGCCCATCCGCTTTTAAAAAGTTCTCTTTTTATTGGTTAACTTTATTTATATGCGTGTTTAGTCCTTTTCCTATAACTTTAGTACTCTACATCTTTAATCCTTCTACTTTTATTTCTTTTAGTGATTGATTGTGACTTTTTTATCTTGCTTTTAAACCTTTATCTTTGCTAATATACGTGTTTAGCCCTCTGCTTTAAAAAAAACTTTTTTAATTGATTAGCTTTGTTTATATGTGTGTTTAGTCTCTTTACTCTTATTTTTTAGTATTTCATCTTCAACATTTTCCCCTTGCTACTGTGACGAACCAACCCGGAGGAATAGTGACCGTTTGCTATTGAAATTATAATCCTGGACTTTAAAAAAGTTACTCTATGAAGAGCGTATTTTTACCTATGTCTCGATATAATTTTTTATTAAAATTATATTGTAAATAGTATATTCAAATAACTAAAACATAATACATGTATCAAAGAGATATATTCTACTTAACGTCCCGTAAAGTAGATAACACTAGTTAATATAGATATACAGTATTTTCTATTTTTTATTCAAGAGCCCTGGATTGTCGACTCACTTTTACAAAGACAAGGCCCATCAGTGCCGTACACGTGGTGGGTCTGGTGATAGAGACAACTCTTTCTTATGTTTCACTCGGGCCCACCTTCCAAACGTTACCTTCCCATGTTTAAACCCAAGATAAATGGCGATAACATAAAATATACTAGTTCACTTTTTATATTTTATTATTATTATTCAAATGAATTACATAAATTTATCCTTATGGTGTGCATAAATTATAAAAGCAGGCTTTTACCACTAAAATAATCTTTATCTGTCCAAAACTACCATATCTTTAATCCCTTAAATTATACATCTTTGAATTGTTTTTCAGTTTTATATTTATTACCAAGCACATTTATACACCCATAGATAGTTCAAAACACACATTGCATAAATCTTGTCTCCTTTTTTAGTTGTTTTTTTTTTTAATCCAAAAACGTTTGTTAGTGTTGGCGCTACTCATCTCTAACGTAAAAGGTTAGAGTATATGACATCAACGGTGACCTCCTCCCCTCTTGATCATTTTCTCCTGTATGTTTTCTTATCGGCACATAACATTCTACACCCGTATTAATGACAACATAGTTTAATAATATTGTTTAATAAATAACCATATAATTCATAGAAGATTTTAATTTCGTATATAGGAATCATGTACAGGGAAACTTATGAACAAAGCATAAGGACATGTTTGTAATAAAAATATTATTTAGTTTTAACTATATGTTTATAAAAGTTTAAAAATATGTTAAGTTAGAAAGTGGGCTACTTAATCATACAAATCATTTGACAATATTGTTATTTAGTATAATAAAAAAAATTCTTAATAGTTTATAAATGCCACTGCAAAAATTTTAATTAAAAAATGTTGTAAATAAAGTCTAGATTTTTTCTTCTTCTCCTTCCATTGAATTAGAGACAACATGTCATAAATATTTGGTATTAAATGATTTGGGCTCCACTAAATGAAAAGTTAAATAAGATAACATATGTTTGTACAATTTTCGATTAAGGTAAATAATCTATGTGTAATAACATATAACATCTGAATTCTTTCATTTATGCCAGCGTTTATAATAATTCTAATAACAACAATTATTATTATTGTTATAGATTTTTTATTACATTAGAGGAATATAGAATTAATATACTTGGAAATTGTCTATAAAGTAAAAGGTTAGAGTATATGACATAAAGAAACTATTAATAAAAAAAGATAAGCAATTTGTATTAAAAATACCAAGGGGCAAGGGATGTTGAAATGCTTATAGGAAACAAAAGGCTTAAAATTGTTTGTGTAGGGTCCAACAGGAGAAAGTCCCATGTGATTTGGGTTATAAAATTTAGTTATAACTACTAAAATAACTAGATAATTATAAAGTATAGTAATCAAATGAATATATTAATAATAGTTCAAAATAATGCATCACTTTTTGGGCCTAACAATGATTAAAATCTTAGTATAATATAACATGAAAAATAGCTATCAAATTTGTTATGTTATGATATAAAGAAAAATAACGTCTATAGTAATAAGATAAGCAACTATAAAATACGCAACCACAAGATCTTATATGTCCCGGTATTTTCGGTATCGGTACTAAAAATACCACTACTTTCAGTACCGGTACCGGCTCATCCCCACTTATATGTTTTGTGTGTTTATGTTATGGCGTAGAACATGCATTCACCTATACAGCCATAATCGATGACATTTTACAGTCACAAATCTGAGTTAGAGCATCTCCAATGAGGTTTGCAAACAACTGTCCATCCGACAAAAAGAAAATAAATGGTTGCGTTGCCGGTTGCCCCCCTCTACCCATTCGGATTTCTCTCTTACATGGACGCCGACACACACGCCCCTTTATCTCTCCACTTTGGCTGCAATGAGCAGCGGCATGACGCCGCAGCTCATGGACAAAACAGTGTTTGTGCCAAAAAAAGAAAAAAAGAGTTTCCAGTCAAGAAATAAACAACAAAAAGACAAGCTTCAACACAATGCTAAAAACAGCAAAGAAAACACCATAAACAATACTGCATATTCATATACTAAAGAACACCATCATCCCTAAAATGTCTGGTTCCTTCTGTTTGTTACATAGAAACAAATTAAACATAACAATACAAGTAGCTAAATGACAAAAAAAACCTAAAACCAAAGTGTTATTACCCCACAATCCATCTTCCAATCTTTCTTCGGTTTCAACATCTCCAAGCAGAAGCTGAAACGAGTTCCCGATGTTGCCAGCAAAGAACAAGCGCCGATTGTCTCCTTTCAACGTGAAATCCCCGAATCGGAGTCCTCTTAATCACACACAACGCTTGACTTTCTGCGAAATTGCTAAAAGTCAATGGAGAAAACCCGCTTGATACAAACTCTGACCGCCAATGCTGAGTCTTCTCCAGGAAAGAAAACCTTCCGGTTATGATCTTTTCAACGCCTGGCTGGATCAAGAACCGTTCAATCTTTTGTAACGAGTCTGGAGTCATGTTCGCAGCATCAAGAGACTCGAGTAGGTTTGAGACAGACTGAAGGGCGTGAATTAGATGGCTCGGGAAGGGTAAATCGGTCCTTTCACACCCTCTATCAACTGAAACCACAATCTTGGGTGAAAGATTCTTAATGAAACGGATAACCAACGGTAACGGGATTTGGTAGTTTGAAACCGTACTGATGGGTAAATTAACAGCAATGGCTTCATTATCGGATGCACGAAAGGGTAAAGACCAAGAAACAGAAGCAAGAACATCGATGTTGATTATCTCAAAGTCAAACCCGATGTTCATTTCGCTAGCGAATTGAATCAAATTGTCCCTGGTTAGGCCGAGTTCGATATGATCGTTTGTGGGTGAGGCAAAAGTTGTGATTTTTAACGATGGGGTTCGATTGTTATTGCTTCTTAGAGCAAGTTCTTGCATAAAACTAGCCCATTGATCACCATACCTAATATCAAAGTCAACTATATGCACCTGGTCAAACCCATCCAAGACTTCAAGCAATGCTTGATTACAAGTGAAATTGGTGAATTGAACTAACGGCGAAACCTCGGAGAATGATTTATAAGCACCAATTTTGAAAATCAAACTAAATGGTGAAGCAATAGGATTCATATTGTTGACAACTGAATGTATTAGTAATTGAAGAGCTTCCTTGAAATAAAAAGCAGCCCGGTCGAAAGGCTTACCGATCGGAGAAAGCTGATGATTGAGCCGCGCCAATATCGATTGCGCGAGTAACGGATTGTTCCCGGATTGAACCATTTCAGCTGCCTTGAAAAGCTGGTCTATGATCCCTTGATGATGATGATGGTCCAACTCATCAATGCCTGACATTTTCTTGATTGATGATGGCAATTGAAGAGGGTTTGGGGGTGAATCAAGAAAAGGGGTTTTGTGCATTTGGAAGTTGGACTGTGTGCTTCCTGAGTTGTACCTTTTTGGGTGTGGTGGATTTAGGGTTTGATGTTCTAATGGCACAAAAAAGCTTGGATTTTGATGAGGTTGAGATTGATTTTGGTTGATTACCAATTGGGGTTTCACATCCACTAAATGAATTTGTGATGAATTAAACCGGGACACAAAAGGGCTATGAGGGTCTTCAACCTTCTGGTGATGATGGCCGGAAAACATGGCGGCCGCCGCAGATAAGTTAGACAACCCATGTTTTTCATTAAATTTATGAGAAATTTGATTAACATTACCGGAATCAAAACCAAGATAACCTTGATCCACAACACCAAACCCGGTGGACATTCCGCCGCCACCACCGCCGCCGTCTTCAGCCGTAGCACCACCGTGAAGCATTTTATTCAAACCCATTGAAGGGTCTTCAACATCCCCCATAATCCACCGGAGAATAGACTGTTCTTGACCGGTTTCCGACAACACACTTTCCCAATCCTCCATTTCACCACATTTTTCTTCCCTGGTTACATTCACCACATGCTGTTGTTCCGGTAACCGGTTTTCTTGATTTTCCGGCGACACCCATTTTTCAAGATTACCGGAAACCGCCGTGAACCCACCACCACCACCGCCGCCGCCGCTACCAGACAGCGTTGAAGTGGAAGTTGGTGGGCTTGGACTACTGTTAATATTATCCAGCACAGATTTTGGTTCTTCAAAGTACTTTCTTTTCTTGCTCACAAAATCTTGAAAATGTACAACTTTTTCTGCACAAGTTACAACTCCCTTTCTTTGAAATTCAAAGGGTAAGGGCACCCCTTTCATCTAACTAACAACCACCCAACAGCCACTGTACTCCGGCCACCGCAATCTGCCGCCAGAAATTCAAGAAACACAATAAAAATCAGATTTTTTCAAAGAATTTGTTCAAGAAAATGGATTTGTGCATGAAAAAAAGAAGACCCATTTCAGAAAAATAAAAAAAGAAATAATGTGTGTTTTAGCTTTCCTCTGTGATTGCAAACTGAGTTACTTCCATTTTCTGCCATGGATGCGTGCAACATAAAAAAGTGATAAAGTTAACTCTGTACACAGCGGGGCCCACTCTACTCCCTTGATTTTTTTGAATAATGTTACAACTGGGTCCTTTTATTATTTAACTTTGTTTATTTTTAGTTCTTTGAGTTTAGATTTTGTATCAAAACTCCCTTCAATGTTATTTGATTACTTTTAGTTTTATGTTGGAATTTTTCTTTTCTAATAAAAGATTTGACTTGACGTTCTTCATGTGTTGGGAGGTTGGTTTACATATAGGGTTATAAGATGTTACTTGGTTATTTGGCAATATTATGTTTTCTTGTCTTAACTTTGGTATAATATAAATCAAGGTTTTTCCTTTCCAACCCCTCTAGTGACGCATGTAAAAACTATTTGTTTATGTCTAACAAAATAAAAATATATATAAACAATAGTTTAATGAGTAAATTGCACAAAACATCCTTTATGTTTCCTCAAACTTGCAGGTTCCAGCCTTAATGTTTAAAAGTTGCTAAAAACAGCCTTTAAGTTTATTTTTGTTGCGGGTTCAATCCTTTACAGCTAACCACGTTATTTTCTTCAGTTAAGTTCCCTCACATGCATAACATGTGAGGGTATATTCGTCATTTTGGTTGATCATGTGAGGGAAGTTAACTGAAGAAAATAACGTGGTTAGCTGTAAAGGATTGAACCCGCAACAAAAATAAACTTAAAGGTTGTTTTTAGCAACTTTTAAACATTAAGGCTGGAACCTGCAAGTTTGAGGAAACATTAAGGATGTTTTGTGCAATTTACTCTAGTTTAATTACACAAAAGTATCTTATTTCATCTAATCAAAATTATAAAATCATGATATGTTCAAAAAGATATTGACATGTGGTTTACGTTTAATTGAAATCAACCAAAAAAGTATCTCATCTCGTCTAATAAAAATTATAAAATCATGATATGTTCAAAAAGATATTGACACGTGGTTTACGTTTAATCGAAATCAACAAATATAAATACCGATATCGGTTTTCGTTGTTTGGTATCGGTTTGATTCGCTAAATATGGGTAACGCAAAAAACATCAAAAATATTAAAGCTAACACGTATCTAAACCGAAAACCATAAGATGAATACTAGTACTGATGTTTGCTTGTTATTGGTATGACAAAAATACCCTATTTTGAGTATAAATTTTATATCAGGATGTTGGGGAAACAAATAAACATAATTGTGTACTAAAATTTTATAAAAGAGTTAACAAACACAAATTATTAGAGAAATAATGATAAAAAAATATGTTTGAAATAAAATCATAAATAATAAAAATAAATACCGGTATTGATATTGTTCGGTTAATATCGATATGCTATCGGTAGTCAATATAATTTATCATACATAAAATATTATAATTTGAATACAAGTTTGTTTATAGAGTAAATTGCAATTTTGGTACCTATATTAAGATCCAAATTGCAATATTTTTAAAAAATGAAAAGTTTTGTCAAAATCACATTGTGGTTTTCATTGCAATTTCAATCCAATGACTTATTAGAAAGTTTATATTAACTTATTGTAAAAAGACCAAACAACCCTTAATATTTTTATGAAATACTAAATAAAAATGTAAAATAAAAATTAATAAATTAAAATAAAAGTTAAACCAAAAATAATAATCCAAAATCATAATAACAATTAACAATTCCATACTCTCTCACTTTAAATACACATATCTCTTAACTCTTATCTTTTCCAAACAACCCCCACCACACTAGCCAGAATGACCCATCGCCCACTACATACCCTCGTTGCTACCTATATAAAATCGTCCCACTTTAAATCCGTTGATGAAATCCGGCAAACAAAACGGAAAATCGCGGCGATATAGGGTTTGTAAGGGGATGATTAGGTTAACATCCGTCGAAAAACGGGTTTCCAAAACCCGCTTCGTTTATTAATCGAATATCCGGTTAAAAATTTCGTTGCATATTTATTGCTCAAACTAATTTTAAACAATACATAATTAATAAACATTTTAGAATTTAAAAACTATAATTAATAAATGATAAAAATAAGTGAATAAAAAATAAAATGAGGCTGCCGGGTTTCGAACCCGGGTCGCCCATAAGCACAAACACTCAACACACCGCTCCGCCACATGACTCCTTTGTGAAATTACTGAAACAAATAATACTTAAATTAAAACTCAAATTCAAAACCGGACCTCAGCGCGGCAGAACTCGCAATCACCAGAAAATCCGGCAATCCGCGAGTTTAGCCATTTTCCTTTTGACTAAAACGTTATAACCGACTTCGACATCGGTTATAACCGACGTCTAACATTCAATTGCGGTCGTAACCGCCGGAGAAACTTTGACCACGAATCAAGACCAAATTCGGACTCAATACATTCTGTTTCTTCCCTATAAATACCCACCCAAACCTCTAGTAACCTTTTCGCTCAAAATCGCACAATCTCTCGAAGCTTTAGCACTCGCCGGAGATATTCTGCATTCGTCGGACTTTCACCGGAAAACCGAGACTTACACCAAATCGGTAAATTTCTCGACTCTTTTGTTTACAATCCATTATTAGACAAGTATTAACATAAATCGTTCAACCAGAATCCGTCTCAGACAACGTTACCGGGAATTCCTGCACTCGCCGGAAAGTCACTGAAAATTCCGAAGTCTCGCTGTGAATCGGTACAATCATCTAAAACCCCTGATATCCCTTGCTTAGTAACTTAATTTCACAATCATTGATCAAAACTGTTAATTGATTCACTCAGACGGAAGTCACAAATCAGAGCCGACGACACTTGCCGGAAAACCGAAGCAAACCGATGTTCTGGTACATCATATCATTTAATTTCTCTGTTCATTCAATCAAGTTTAAATCGTGAACGACCAAACAAGAACAGTCGGAATTCACTGTTCTGTGTTTTTTAACGAAGAAGATGAAGTCGCATATAAGTATAAGTATAATTAAAATCAGATATTCGAACGGGTTAGACACACAGTCCAGCGGTGGACTGTGTGCACAAATAATGCACACGTCCCTGGTTCGAATCACACACGTTACCGAATTTCAGAAATAAAACCAATCCTTTTTAAACCTATTCAGATCACCTTTCAACATGTATATAAAATATAATATAATTCAGTAATTAAACAGGTTAAGCACACAGCCCAACTGGTTGGGCTGTGCGTACTCGAACCGAACGTCTCGAGTTCGACTCCGGGTCAATGAAGTCGATTCGGCCATTTAAAACCATTTTTAATTAAAACCAAATAAGTTTAAAACTAATAAGTATATAAATATAATTAAAATCAGAAATATTTCAGGTTAGACACGTAGCTACAGTTGGTAGAGCTGCGTGCACGTATACGAGAGGTCGCGAGTTCGAACCTCACTCAGCGCATATAATTAAAACAGTCCGACTGGTCAATGGTCAATGGTCAACAGTCAACAAAGTCAAAAAGTCAACATTTTATTTATTTATTTTTTTATTTATTTAATCAAAAAATTATTTAAAAATACTTAAAAATAATATTTTAAAGTTAGAAAATGTCCTTAAACTCACAAAAATAAATCTAAAAATCCTATTAAGATTATGAATTAAAAGTATTAATCTCAAATAAAATCCACTTATTTACCGAACCATTTCGTTATTATTTTAGGTTGGTTTTTCCTCGTCGATCAAATCCTAAAATTCGTGCGCATCCAACGTCATCAAAGAAACGCACCCACTGTGAGTGAATCCTTACAAATTCCCCTTTTTATTCATGTTTTGGGGTGTATCATGTGTCGCTTTAATTATTCCATTTATTTAAACTCGTGCTATTTCCATTATATGATCTAAACTCGAGATGTAAATGTTGTTGGTTGTGATGTGTGTTTATATTTTTGTCAAGTTGTGTGCAAATCATTCATTAGGCCCATCAGTTCCTCGTGGGAGACGAGTTGAACATCGCGTGCCTCATTCGATCGGCTCCGTTTGATTGAGCCTTGATCTCATTATTCATCATTTGGTGTGTGCTTGTGCATTAATTGAGATTATGTGATTATGTTGTTTGTTGTGATGTGTGTTTATATTTTTGTCAAGTTGTGTGCAAATCATTCATTAGGCCCATCAGTTCCTCGTGGGAGACGAGTTGAACATCGCGTGCCTCATTCGATCGGCTCCGTTTGATTGAGCCTTGATCTCATTGTTCATCAGTTGGTGTGTGCGTGTGCATTATTTGATATTATGTGTTTTGTGATTAAATTTACATTTACGTTTACTCATATTTGGTTATGCACAATTTTATTCAAATAACCAACATAACTAATCCTTTCAAATGTTTAAATAAGATTCACTCACCAACTTTTTGTTGACCCAAAACCCTATTTTTACACATGATACAGGTGGACAGGTTGAAGCAAGGAATACGTAGGAAATTGCCTTAGAAGAAAAATAATGAAGTCTTGATAAATGTATAGAACATGTTGTACTTGTATGCTGATTGTAATGTTCTCCTTTAAAAGGAAACAATAAATATGAAACTTAATAGTAAATGTCATGAGCTTTAATGAAAACCCAATCATGCCCCGACTACCATTTCCGCTGCGGGTCAGCGTGTGACAGATTGGCATTCGTATAAATCCAATATAACGGACCAGTTTGCCTACCTGGGGACTAACGATGAGAGTACGAAGGACCTATTAGGCCAAAGCATGCCACACCAAACGTCGTTCGAACTAACCCCACTTTGAGGTGTCACCGTGTCCACGTCTGGATGCACTCCGAATTTCATACGTTACATACATATTTCTCGATTTTCTCCGGGTTTTAGTGTACGTTACCAGGCTAACACATGCGAACCATATGAAAGACCCGGTAATCATGGGGGCCCACATGATTACGAAGGTGAAGTATGGCGGCATGCAAGGCCCAATTACGAGCAAAGCCCAAGACATCCTATGGATGTAGTAGATGTCACACCCCGACCCGCAGCGGAATAAGAGTCGGGGCATAATTGGGTTATCACCAAAGCTCATGATGTTTACTAAAATGTTTCATATTTATTAAATTCAAACTACAACTTCAATATTCCAAACAAGTCCATACAATTACAAGGAAAAAAAATAACTAAATAAACAATCCAAAGCCTAAACTGATTTATTCTTCTAGGCCGTCCTATATGTTTCTTGCTGCAACTGGATCACATGTATCATGTGTAAAATGGGGGTTTTTGGGTCAACAAAAGTTGGCGAGTGAACCTTGTTAGAAAACATTTGTTATTGATTTCTTGTTGTATTTAATATGGAAAAATTGTGCAATAATCATATGTGAGCAAACGTAAATAAACATACAATAACAAACCACCTTGCATGAGTATATGACATGAATGATAATGTATATGTTGGCAACGTCACGTTCCGCTCATAGGTAATGGGGAACGGACGGCCTATGATGATGTATGTGCGATCAAGGCTCAATCAAACGGAGCCGATCGTATGTTAGCAACGCCACGTTCCGCTCATAGGTAATGGGGAACAATTCCGCTCATAGGTAATGGGGAACAGACGAGCCTATGATGATGTATGTACTGAAAATGATAAATTTCATCTAAACATTAACCACACAAACAATTGATACATATTGGATACACGTTAGATCATGGATATGATGGATGCACAAGTATTTAAATGTAATAAATAATAAGCGACACATGATACACCCCAAAATGTGATTAAAATGGGGAATTTGTAGAGATTCACTCACATTGGGTGCGTTCGTTTGATGATGTTGAATGCGCACGAGTTTAGAGAGTTGATCGACGAGGAATAACTAACCTAATTAATAACGAAAAGGTACGGTAAATAAGTGGATTTTATTAACAATTTTAATAGGATTTTTAGATTTATTTTTGTGAGTTTAAGGTCATTTTCTAACTTTAAAAATATTAATTTTAAGTATTTTTAATTGATTTTTAAATTAAATAAATAAATAAAAATATAAAAAAATGTTGACTTTTTGGGTTGACCGTTGACCGGTCCGTTGACCGGTCGGACAGTGACTTATGTGTGCGCTGGGTGAGGTTCGAACCCGAGACCTCTCATACGCGTGCACGCAGCTCTACCAACTGAGCCGTGTCTAACCCGAAATATTCTATGTTTTAATTATATATATACTAATTAAATGTTTAATTTATTTGGTTTATATTAAAAGGTTTTAAAATGGTCGAACCGGTTTGCAGGGAGCCGGATCGAACTCGGGTCCTTTGGTTTGTAAACGCACAGCCTAACCAGTTGGGCTGTGTGTCTTATCTGTTAAACTTACGGTTTATATTAATCTTAAAATCATCCTGGGACCTACTCTGATTCAGTTTTAAGAAAATGGTTTTAATTCGGAAAGTCGGTGTGTTGCAAGATTCGAACTCGTGACGTTTGTTTTGTTTGCGCACACAGTCCACCGCTGGACTGTGTGTCTAACCCGGTTTAATATCTTGTTTTAATTAAACTTATACCTAATGTTCGACTTCATCTTCTTCGTTCAAAGACACAGACAACCGATATTCGACAGTTCTTGTTTAATTCAATTAACGAACATATAAATGATTGAAATGTAATGGATAAAGAAGATTTTGGAAATGAATGTACCGGAAAGATGTTTTTCTCAGAACTCCGGCAAAGGTCGTCGGCTCTGTTTTGTGAATTCCATCTGATCGGATGAATTTACAGTTTTGATCAATTAGTTGCGAAATTAAGTTACTAAACAAGGATTATCAGAGGGTTTAGATGTTTGTACCGATTCACAGCATGTGTTCGGAAATGTTCAGAGATTTTCCGGTGAGTGCTGAATATCCGGTAACGTCGTCTGGGACCGATTCTGGTTGAAGGATTTGAGTTAGTAAAAGTCTAACAATGGATTGAAAATGAAAGAATCGAGAAAATTACCGATTTGATGTATGTCTCGGTTTTCCGGCGAATGTCCGGCGATAGCAGATACCGTTTCCGACGAACAGAAAATAGAGCGCAAATGAAATTGAAGGTGCGGCGAGTGTATCCGTGATGTGAGGCGATGGTATTGTTAGTGTATATTGATAATAAATTTCATTTCAGTTTTAACTCCCGAAAATCATATGAATCGAAGCAATTGAAGGCTGAATTGATTAGAACGTGGGTAGCAATTGCTTTATCGGTTATTTTCAATAACTCACGATCACTCAAACGTCTCTGGATGGTTGAAAGCCGATGATCGGTTTCAATTTTGGCGCAAACAGATGAATTCTCAGTGGAACTTAAGTTTTATTTGATTCCTTGATTACACAAAAGAATCAAGTGGCGGAGTGGTTAAGTGTTTGTGTGTTAAATGAGCCGGCTGACCCGGGTTCGAAACCCGGCAGCGGCATTTATTTTTTTCTTCAACCGTTTTTGTTGTTTATTAACTATAGTTTATAAATTCTAATATATTTATTAATTATGTATTGTTTAAAAATTAAAAAGAGCATTAAATAAGCAACTAAAATTTGAAACTGACTATTCGATTAATAAACGAAGCGGGTTTTGAAAACTCGTTTTTCGACGGATGTTACAGTATCCCCTACTTTTAGAAATTTCGTCCCGAAATTTAAGTAGTAGTGGTAACAGGAAAAAGATGCGGGTATTTTTCGCGCATCGAGTCTTCACGTTCCCAAGTAAACTCAGGTCCTCGTTTCGACTCCCAGCGTACCCTAACAATTGGAATACGACTCCGTCTTAAACGTTTTTCTCCGAAGTCCATGATCTCTACTGGTCTTTCAGTGAAGTGCATAGATTCATCGATCTGAATATCTTCTAGGGGAATATGGAGGTTTTCATCGGCGAGGCACTTCTTTAAGTTTGATACGTGGAATGTGGGGTGAATACTGTTGAGTTCTTCTGGTAGGTCAAGCTTGTATGCTACAGGTCCTACTCTTTCGAGTATGTTGAAAGGTCCTACGTAGCGTGGTGCTAGCTTGCCCTTCTGGCCAAAACGAACTACTCCCTTCCACGGTGATACTTTTAAAAGTACATGATCACCAATGTTAAACTCCAAGGGCTTTCGTCGTTTGTCTGCATAACTCTTTTGACGACTTTGTGCCGCTAGAAGATTGTTTCGAATTTGATGGATCTTGTCTGTCATTTCTTGAATCAATTCTGGACCGGTGATTTGAGCTTCCCCAATTTCGTGCCAACATACTAGAGATCGGCACTTACGGCCATATAACGCTTCGAAAGGAGCCATGCCGATACTTGAGTGGTAACTATTGTTGTATGAAAATTCAACTAATGGTAGATGAGCGTCCCAATTCCCTTTGAAGTCTATGACACATGCTCGAAGAATATCTTCAAGAGTTTGGATGGTGAGTTCAGATTGTCCATCAGTTTGAGGATGATAAGCGGTACTGAGGTCTAATCGTGTACCCAAAGCGGCTTGCACGGCTTGCCATGTTCGTGAAGTGAAACGACCATCACGGTCTGAAATAATGCTTAAAGGTACACCATGACGGCTCACGATCTCGCTGATGTAGATATGAGCTAACTTCTCGTTCTTGAAGTCCTCGCGAATCGGAATGAAGTGAGCAGATTTTGTAAGACGATCGATGATTACCCATATAGTGTCATACCCAGTGGAGGTGCGAGGTAACCTGGTAATGAAGTCCATGGTTATGTTTTCCCACTTCCATACAGGTATTTCAGGTTGGACTAGAAGTCCTGAGGGTCTTTGATGTTCAGCTTTTACTTTGGAACATGTAAGGCACTTGGAAACAAAAAACAGCGATATCCTTCTTCATGCCAGGCCACCAGTAGGTGTATCGAAGGTCTTGATACATCTTGTCGGCTCCTGGGTGTACAGAGTATCGTGTTTTGTGCGCCTCATTCATAAGGAAATCACGAAGGTTATTGTGATCGGGAATCCATATGCGATCTAGATAGTACAGAATACCGTCGGATTTGGTTTCGATTTTAAGTTCTGCTCCACAAGACAGCTCTTTGCGTACGTCGTTTTCTGTTACAGAAACATGTTGGGCTTCTCGGATTTGATCTTTGATGTTGGTTATGATTTGCGAACATAGAAGACGAATGGAGTTCGCATAACCCTTTCGACTGAGCGCATCGGCCACCACGTTTGCCTTGCCAGGATGATACCGAATTTTACAGTCGTAGTCATTAAGAAGTTCGACCCATCTTCGTTGCCTCATGTTCAACTCCTTTTGGTTAAAGATATATTGGAGGCTCTTGTGATCAGTGTATATTTCACACTTGGTACCGTAGAGGTAATGTCTCCATATCTTAAGAGCGAACACAACGGCTCCAAGTTCCAGGTCGTGGGTGGTGTAATTCTTCTCATGAATTTTGAGTTGTCTAGAAGCATAAGCTATCACTTTTCCTTTTTGCATCAGTACACAGCCTAGTCCCTGCCCTGACGCGTCGCAATAAACCACGAAGTCATCACAACCTTCAGGATGTGTGAGGATAGGTGCGTCACAGATTTTTTGCTTTAGAGTTTGGAAGGCTTCTTCTTGTTTGGGTCCCCATATGAAGGGCTTTCCTTTATGAGTCAAAGCCGTGAGTGGTACACAATACGGGAGAAATTTGCAATGAAACGGCGATAATAACCAGCCAAACCGAGAAATGATCTTACTTCGGTAGGTGTACATGGCGCTTGCCATTCCTGTACTGCCTTGATTTTTGAGGGATCAACATGAATTCCCTTGTCATTGACGACGTGTCCAAGGAATTGTACTTCCCTTAACCAGAATTCACATTTCGAGAACTTAGCGTACAGTTTTCTGTCCTTAAGAGTGTAAGGATGAGTCGAAGTTGCCGTTCATGATCAGACTTAGACTTTGAGTAGATGAGGATGTCGTCGATGAAGACTATGACAAAACGGTCGAGATAGGGTTTGCAGACTCTGTTCATTAGATCCATGAAGACAGCTGGGGCGTTGGTTAAACCAAATGGCATGACCATGAATTCGTAATGACCATAACGAGTTCGGAAGGCGGTCTTTGGGACGTCTTCTTCGTGTACTCTGAGTTGATGATAACCAGAACGTAGGTCGATTTTTGAAAAACAGGTGGCGCCTTGAAGTTGGTCTAGAAGATCATCGATGCGAGGTAATGGGTACGTTCTTGACCTTAACTTGTTGAGTTCTCTGTAGTCGATACAGATGCGAAACGTTCCATCTTTCTTCTTCACAAAAAGGACAGGTGCACCCCAAGGCGATGAGCTAGGACGTATGAATCCTTTGTCAGTCAGCTCTTGCAGTTGACTGGCCAGCTCTTGCATTTCGGATGGGGCTAACCTATAAGGAGATTTTGCAACTGGTGTAGCTCCAGGTATAAGATCAATGCGGAATTCGACTTCTCTCACGGGAAAGTCCTGAAATGTCGTCAGGAAAAACTTGCGGAAATTCGTTTACTACTGGGATGTCTTCGAGTTTCTTCTCCTTGGTTCCCTTTTTGACGACATGAGTTAGGAATACGACATAATTCTTGCGGAGATATTTTCGGGCTTGAAGACAGGACATTAATTTGAGTCCTTTCAAAGGGGTTTCTCCAAAGATTCGTAGAGTCTGACCGTTTGTAAGAGGAATGCGAATGAACTTTTCGTGGCATACAACTTCAGCATGATGTTGGCTGAGCCAGTCCATACCAATTATAATGTCGAAACTTCCCAACTTCATAGGAATGAGGTCAACTGGAAAATCGTGATCGTTTAGGGTGAGAGTACAATTGCGTATAATAGAGTTTATGAGACCAGGTTTTCCGTCAGCAACTTCTACCGTTATGGATTCCATGAGTTTATCACGAGTTTGGTTGAGGATGGGTTCAAATTCTAAGGACACAAAACTCTTATCCGCGTCAGTATCAAATAACATGGATGCATAACTACCATTGATGAGAAACGTACCGTTAACCACGTTGTTGTCAGCCCTAGTTTGATTTGCGTTGATGTTGAAAGCTCTTCCCCGAGCAGGTGGAGGAGCTTGGTTAGCCTGGTTTACTGGATTTGCTTGAGCTTGGGCATGGATGATGTTCACCAAGTGTGGACAGGTGTTCCTGAAATGGTTCGGGTCTCCACAGTTGTAACAAGCCCGCATAGGTTGCATCATGGGATAGTTGGGTTGGTAGTAGGATTGGGCTACATGTTGAGCAGGTGGTAGGAGTAAAGGTTGTTGGGCTTGACCCACTATCTGATAGTGGGTTTGGGTTGAGGGCTGATTGCGGTTCGTTCGCTGAAGTGCGCGACAGGTTTGGATGGTGTGACCTGCACGGCCACAGCCGGTGCAATGTTGGCAGGGATGATCAGGAAAGTGATGGTATTAGCAACGGTTGCATTTTGGGTATGGGCCGGAGTATGGCCTTTTATATGGTGCAGATGAGGGGGCATCTTGAGTGATGGGTGCAGCAGGGATAGGGAAATTTGTTTGAGTGACAGCAAAATTTCTGGTGTTTCGTTTCCTCTTACTAGCAAACTTTGAGGAGGAGGTGGAATGGTTTGAAGTTTGGCCCTCAATGGGGGCTTTCTTTTTCTCATCCTTAAATTTGCCGTTTCGGATGCGATTCTCGGTAAGCTCGGTAGCTAGTCCCATAGCAGCTTCAAGTGTTGCAGGCGAAGTGCTTAGAACTGAGTCTTGAATTTTCGAGGGGAGGCCTCGAATATAGTGTTTGACTAAGCGGTATACTGGGGTGAACAAGTTGGGGATCATTTGGTTCAACTCTAGAAACCTTTTGTTGTAGGAAGTATGATCTCCTTCCTTTTGCTTTAACGAGTGGAATTCATCCTCTAACTTTTTGATCTCGCTTTTTGGACAGAAGCATCTCGTCATGATTTCCCTTAACTCCTCCCATGTTAAGGCCATTGCATCTTCGATTCCTCTCTTACCTTTTTCTGTATTCCACCAGGTAAGAGCTACTCCAAATAGTCTCCCGGTTGCGTAACGTACCTTGCGATCCTCGGGACAATCGCAATTGAGGAAAGTGTTTTCCATTTCCTCAAACCAGTGGAGGAGAGCAGTGACACCTTCGGTCCTTTCATATTTCGGGGGATCGCAAGACTTGAAATGTTTGTAAGAGCACTTTTTGGAGGGAGGGTTGTCGACGTTCTGGTTTTCTTGATTGGGAGGGTTGATGGGATTTGCGGCGAGAGCTTGTTGGACTTGAATTACGATGTCGGGAAGCACCGCGGCCATTTGTTTTGCGATTTGGGTGGCCAAGCGTTCGTTTGACCTTCCTTACCTTCTACCTCCACGTTGCTGCCTAGCCGACATCTACAGGAACATACATAAGAAGATGGTGAGTTTAAGGAGTCTTTTTAGGTGTCATGTGTCGTAAAAAAAATAACATAAACATCAATAATGCAACTACATCCATAGGATGTCTTGGGTTTGCTCATGTTTGGGCCTCCAATGTCCCCCATACCATCGCCTGTATAGTCATGTGGGCCCCATGACTATTGGCTTAGTAGGATTCACATTGGTGTTGGCGGTTTAACACTCGCATCACCCGAATGAAAACCATGAGTTGCGAGATGTATGGTCGGAGGGTGTCCAGGTGTAGACACAATGACAACTCAAAGTGGGGTTAGCTCACACGACGTTTGGTATAGCATGCTTTGGCCTAATAGGTCCTTCGTACTCTCATCGTTAGTCCCCAGGTAGGCAAACTGGTCCTTTATTTTGGATTTATACGAATGCCAAGCCTAGACAGGACGTTCCGACTACCGGTACTTGTACTCTTCCAGTTACTACATGCCCGTCATGAGAACTCACTTTGATGTGATTTGAAAAAAAATACAAAAATCATTGCAAAAATCATGGAAATTGTGTGGTTTGTGCTCTCATGAATATGATATGTTATGAGGATATGATTCATGATGGGTATTGTCTAGTAATATGTACTTATGAACATGCTTGCATAACATTGAATGTAACAATAAACATAAAGCATATAAACATCATGAATTTTGTATGTAACACATAAACAATTTTAAAATTCTAATCAACTATAGTATAGGCTCTAAGGGTCTAATAACCTATCCTATATCCCTATAGTCATGGCTCTGATACCAATCTGTCCACCCCGACCCGCAACGGAATAAGAGTCGGGGCATAATTGGTTATCACCAAATCTCATGATGTTTACTAAAATGTTTCATATTTATTAAATTCAAATTACAACTTCAATATTCCAAACAAGTCCATACAATTACAAGGAAAAAAAAATAACTAAATAAACAATCCAAAGCCTAAACTGATTTATTCTTCTAGGCCGTCCTATATGTTTCTTGCTGCAACTGGATCACCTGTATCATGTGTACAAATGGGGGTTTTTGTGTCAACAAAAGTTGGCGAGTGAACCTTGTTAGAAAACATTTGTTATTGATTTCTTGTTGTATTTAATATGGAAAATTGTGCAATAATCATATGTGAGCAAACGTAAATAAACATACAATAACAAACCACCTTGCATGAGTATATGACATGAATGATAATGTATATGTTGGCAACGTCACGTTCCGCTCATAGGTAATGGGGAACGGACGGCCTATGATGATGTATGTGCGATCAAGGCTCAATCAAACGGAGCCGATCGTATGTTAGCAACGCCACGTTCCGCTCATAGGTAATGGGGAACAGTTCCGCTCATAGGTAATGGGGAACAGACGAGCCTATGATGATGTATGTACTGAAAATGATAAATTTCATCTAAACATTAACCACACAAACAATTGATACATATTGGATACACGTTAGATCATGGATATGATGGTTGCACAAGTATTTAATGTAATAAATAATAAGCGACACATGATACACCCCAAAATGTGATTAAAATGGGGAATTTGTAGAGATTCACTCACATTGGATGCGTTCGTTTGATGATGTTGAATGCGCACGAGTTTAGAGAGTTGATCGACGAGGAATAACTAACCTAATTAATAACGAAAAGGTACGGTAAATAAGTGGATTTTATTAACAATTTTAATAGGATTTTTAGATTTATTTTTGTGGGTTTAAGGTCATTTTCTAACTTTAAAATATTAATTTTAAGTATTTTAATTGATTTTTAAATTAAATAAATAAATAAAATATAAAAAAATGTTGACTTTTTGGGTTGACCGTTGACCGGTCCGTTGACCAGACGTTGGACGGTCGACAGTGACTTATATGTGCGCTGGGTGAGGTTCGAACCCGAGACCTCTCGTACGCGTGCACGCAGCTCTACCAACTGAGCTACGTGTCTAACCCGAAATATTCTATGTTTTAATTATATATATATATACTAATTAAATGTTTAATTTATTTGGTTTATATTAAAAGGTTTTAAAATGGTCGAACCGGTTTGCAGGGAGCCGGATCGAACTCGGGTCCTTTGGTTTGTAAACGCACAGCCCAACCAGTTGGGCTGTGTGTCTTATCTGTTAAACTTACGGTTTTATTAATCTTAAAATCATCTTGGGACCTACTCTGATTCAGTTTTAAGAAAATGGTTTTAATTCGGAAAGTCGGTGTGTTGCAAGATTCGAACTCGTGACGTTTGTTTTGTTTGCGCACACAGTCCACCGCTGGACTGTGTGTCTAACCCGGTTTAATATCTTGTTTTAATTAAACTTATACCTAATGTTCGACTTCATCTTCTTCGTTCAAAGACACAGACAACCGATATTCGACAGTTCTTGTTTAATTCAATTAACGAACATATAAATGATTGAAACGTAATGGATAAAGAAGGTTTTGGAAATAAATGTACCGGAAAGATGTTTTTCTCAGAACTCCGGCAAAGGTCGTCGGCTCTGTTTTGTGAATTCCGTCTGATCGGATGAATTTACAGTTTTGATCAATTAGTTGCGAAATTAAGTTACTAAACAAGGATTATCAGAGGGTTTAGATGTTTGTACCGATTCACAGCATGTGTTCGGAAATGTCCAGAGATTTTCCGGCGAGTGCTGAATATCTGGTAACGTCGTCTGGGACCGATTCTGGTTGAAGGATTTGAGTTAGTAAAAGTCTAACAATGGATTGAAAATGAAAGAATCGAGAAAATTACTGATTTGATGTATGTCTAGGTTTTCCGGCGAAAATCCGGCGATAGCAGATACCGTTTCCGACGAACAGAAAATAGAGCGCAAATGAAATTGAAGGTGCGGCGAGTGTATCCGTGATGTGAGGCGATGGTATTGTTAGTGTATATTGATAATAAATTTCATTTCGGTTTTAACTCCCGAAAATCATATGAATCGAAGCAATTGAAGGCTGAATTGATTAGAACGTGGGTAGCAATTGCTTTATCGGTTATTTTCAGTAACTCACGATCACTCAAACGTCTCTGGATGGTTGAAAGCCGATGATCGGTTTCAATTTTGGCGCAAACAGATGAATTCTCAGTGGAACTTAAGTTTTATTTGATTCCTTGATTACACAAAAGAATCAAGTGGAGGAGTGGTTAAGTGTTTGTGTGTTAAATGAGCCGGCTGACCCGGGTTCGAAACCCGGCAGCGGCATTTATTTTTTTCTTCAACCGTTTTTGTTGTTTATTAACTATAGTTTATAAATTCTAATATATTTATTAATTATGTATTGTTTAAAAATTAAAAAGAGCATTAAATAAGCAACGAAAATTTGAAACTGACTATTCGATTAATAAACGAAGCGGGTTTTGAAAACCCGTTTTTCGACGGATTTTACAGTAAATTTATTATTCTTCATTTATTTTATGAATGTTCATTCCTAAATACGACACATGACCCCTAAAACGTCAAACTCATACTCTTGATACGTATTTCTTGTAGATGTCTTCTAGCCTCTCTCGTAGAAAAATGAGATCAGGAAAAACCCGCGAGCGCATGGCTGCCCAAATCGCTCAACAAATGGCTGCCGTAATACCCAACATCGTAATTCAAGTACAACATGCCCTTACCGCTAATCCCGTCAACCCAATCCACCAAGAAGATCAAAACATTGTCAATCCTTCCCCAAAAGCCACTAAATGCACCTTCAAGCATTTCAAATCCTGCGATCCTCCAAAATACGAAGGTACTGAAGGTGTCACCGCTCTCCTCCATTGGTTCGAGGAGATGGAAAACACTTTTCTCAATTACGACTGCCCCGATGATCGTAAGGTGCGATATGCTACCGGTCGTTTGTTCGGAATAGCACTTACATGGTGGAATACAGAGAAGGCCAAGCGAGGTGCTGAAGATGTTATGACTTTGACTTGGGAAGAATTGAAGGAAATCATGACAAAACGGTTCTGTCCAAGAAGCGAAATCAAGAAATTGGAAGATGAGTTCTATTCTTTGAAACAAAAAGAGGGCGACCACACCACATACAACAAGAGATTCCTTGAGTTAAATCAAATGGTCCCCAACTTGTTCACTCCCCTCTACCGTTTGATCGAGCACTACATTCGAGGTCTTCCTTCAAAAATTCAAGACCCTGTAATACACACCTGCAACTTTGGAAGCAGCAATGGAGTTAGTTACAGAGCTCACCGAAAACCGCATACGAAATAAAGACTTCACGGAGGAGAAGAAGAAGGATAAAGCATCAACCGAAACCTCCAACCCAACCCAGACCAAATCCCCTTCTCAAACCACTCTTAAGAGAAAACGAGATGGACAAAATTTCGCTATCACCCAAGGCAATCAACCAATTTCACAAGTTGTACCCCTCCAAGCTATCCCAATCACTCAAGTAGCACCCAACTCTACTTACCCAAATAAGAAACCCTACATTGGACCTCACCCTCAATGCAACACCTGTTTTTATCACCATCCATCTACCGTACCTTGTCGACTGTGTGCAAATTGTGGGCGTTATGGTCATTGGAGCAAAAATTGTCGTGCCCATCAAAACCAAGCTTCACCCCCTACTCAAAACATGATCCAAACATATCAACAACCCCAATACCCCATGTTTCCATATGTTCGAGCTTGTTTTAATTGTGGCGATCCTACCCACTTTAGAAACACGTGCCCCCGATTGGTTAACATCATAAACGCCCAGGCTCAAGCAAACCCAGTTAACCAAGCAAATCAAGCAAACCCAGCTCCACCACCAGCAAGAGGAAGAGCTTACAACATCAACGCAAATCCTGTTGAAGATAAAAACGGCCCAAACGAATCACCCAACTAGTTTTCCTCACCAAGAATCAAGACTAAACTCCAATCGCCTAGTTTTAATGTTTTCTTTATGTTATCTCAATCTTTCCGTATCCCAGTTGTAAATTGGGAATTTATGTATCCAAAAATTTTAATGCGAATTGATATTACAGTTTTGTTTTATACTCATTGATTTAACATTCATATCATCATACATCTCGACGTATCTCAATCTCATCATTTAAAGAAGTTGGGTTGTGTCTCACTTTTACATAGACTAACCCCTTCATCATAACAAACGAGAGAGGTACTGTCATCATTAAGTCATGTATCCTTTCAGAATTGAGACTCAAGCTTCGGTTGTTGTGTTTGATTATGTTTTAGAGTCACATAGGACTGATCATAATTTACTGATAAAGCCAATGAAAATTTGACAAGAATATGGTGGATACGCCGCTGGTACTTCCTATATATAAGTATTCTTGGCAAAGGATCAAAAGCATTACCAGGAGGTTATGAGAAGTTCCGTGTAGGTTTAAATATCGTCATGGTTGAAGTTTTTGTTTTATGATACATACCTTATCATTTCAAACGTATCAGTTCCCTCAAAACTCTTATGCATAAAATCATGCCTAGTCAATCAACTCAGTTTATCCATGTTCCGCATTCTTATACTTTAGGCATCAAAAAGCGATTCCTTTAGTAGGGTATTCAACCCTTACTAGGAACGTTACCGCCTCAAATAAGATTTAAACTCTCACCCTTTTCTAATTATGTAATCATCAAAATTAAAACATCCTCCCTTCAAGTCAAATATACCACTACTACTTAAATTTTGGGGACGAAATTTCTAAAAGTAGGGCACTGTAACATCCGTCGAAAAACGGGTTTCCAAAACCCGCTTCGTTTATTAGTCGAATATCCAGTTAAAAAATTTCGTTGCATATTTATTGCTCAAACTAATTTTAAACAATACATAATTAATAAACATTTTAGAATTTAAAAACTATAATTAATAAATGATATAAATAAGTGAATAAAAAATAAAATGAGGCTGCCGGGTTTCGAACCCGGGTCGCCCATAAGCACAAACACTCAACACACCGCTCCGCCACATGACTCCTTTGTGAAATTACTGAAACAAATAATACTTAAATTAAAACTCAAATTCAAAACCGGACCTCAGCGCGGCAGAAATCACCGGAAAATCCGGCAATCCGCGAGTTTAGCCATTTTCCTTTTGACTAAAACGTTATAACCGACTTCGACATCGGTTATAACCGATGTCTAACATTCAATTGTGGCCGTAACCACCGGAGAAACTTTGACCATGAATCAAGACCAAATTCGGACTCAATACATTCTGTTTCTTCCCTATAAATACCCACCCAAACCTCTGGTAACCTTTTCGCTCAAAATCGCACAATCTCTCGAAGCTTAGCACTCGCCGGAGATATTCTGCATTAGTCGGACTTTCACCGGAAAACCGAGACTTACACCAAATCGGTAAATTTCTCGACTCTTTTGTTTACAATCCATTATTAGACAAGTATTAACATAAATCGTTCAACCAGAATCCGTCTCAGACAACGTTACCGGGAATTCCTGCACTCGCCGGAAAGTCACTGAAAATTCCGAAGTCTCGCTGTGAATCGGTACAATCATCTAAAACCCCTGATATCCCTTGCTTAGTAACTTAATTGCACAACTCATTGATCAAAACTGTTAATTGATTCACTCAGACGGAAGTCATAAATCAGACCCGACGACACTTGCCGGAAAACCGAAGCAAACCCGCTGTTCTGGTACATCATATCATTTAATTTCTCTGTTCATTTCAATCAAGTTTAAATCGTGAACGACCAAACAAGAACAGTCGGAATTCACTGTTCTGTGTTCTTTAACGAAGAAGATGAAGTCGCATATAAGTATAAGTATAATTAAAATCAGATATTCGAACGGGTTAGACACACAGTCCAGCGGTGGACTGTGTGCACAAACAATGCACACGTCCTGTCACACCCCGACCCGCAGCGGAAATAAGAGTCGGGGCATAATTGGGTTATCACCAAAGCACATGACATTTACTATTATGTTTCATAATTAAATGAAGTCAAAGTTACATTTCTCAAACATCCAAACCATGTTCATTCATTACAAAGGAAAATAACCAAACATAATAATCCAAATACTAAATCGTTTTATTTCTTCTAATCCAGGTCCTATGTGTTCCTAGCTGCTGCTGGTTCACCTGTATCATGTGTAAAATGGGAGGTTTTTGGGTCAACATAAGTTGGCGAGTGAACCTTATAGATAAACATTTGATAATGATTTTCTGGTTAGTTTATCAATAAAATATTATGCATAATCATAAAAGAGCACATGTATGAAATCAAACATTGGCAAACATCAGTTACAATTATAACATACATTAACAATCGATAGCATACATGAACATACCAACTGAGCTACGTGACTAACCCGTTAGAAACCCAGTTTTAATTATATTTATATACTTATTCGAATTTACCGAAAATTCCTTTATTTTGCAAAACGTTTTAATCTCATGGACCGGTGCTTGTGACGGGACTCGAACGCGCGACGTGAAGTTTATTTTGCACACAGTCCACCGCTGGACTGTGTGTCTAACCCGGTTATATTCTTGATTTATATTATACTTAACAACTACTCGCTCTGACCCGGTTAGTTCATGAATAAAAAGAAATGTTATTACGTAGAGCGTGTGTGTAGTAAGGATCGAACTCGGGACTTGTATATAAACTTTGCACACAGTCCACCGCTGGACTGTGTGTCTAACCCGTTTATTATCCGAATTTTATTTACTCTTATCCCGTTTTTAAGTTCGTCTTCTTCACTACAATTACCGACTTTACTCAAACAACTGGTTCATGATCTAACTACTTAAATAACATGACTACTAGCTTGAATGTACAAAACCGAACAGTTTGGGGAAAAGAAATACCAGACAGGTCGTCTTTTTTAAGGAGTCCGGCGAAAATCAAATAGCTCTGTTTTTGAACCTCCGGTTGAGAGAGTCTATCAACAGAATTAAGGAATTAGATTTGAAATTGAACCAGAGTACATGGATTATTAGCACGATTGACTGTGTTTACCGTTAACTAGCGAGTTTCCGGCAAATTCCAGAATTTCTCCGGCGAACCCAGAAAATCCAGCAAAGTCTTCTGTGACTGATTTTGAGTGATGGATTAATGTTAGTAGAGTCCTAACAATAGATTGAAACCGCAAAGGAGGAAAATCTTACCGGTTTGTGTTGAACACGGTTTTCCGGCGAGTTCTGCAGAGAATTCCGGCGAACAGTTTTTGGTGCTCAAAAGACTTGAAAACGCGACGAAAAGGAAATGGAGTGTTGTTGTGACAGTTCTGAATCGCACAAATGATTGGAACTTGAATTATTCAGAGTTTGATAACTTTTCGGTTTCAAAAACCGAAACTTTAAGTTCATTCAATTTGGACTTAATTAGAAACCGATATTCATCGGTTATAAGCTAGCTAAACGAGTTTGAACTGATTTGGCGATTCGGTTTACCGATTTCCGTTATGCAGATGGCATTAACGGTTGATTGAGTTTGCGTATAAGATCCAATTATTTTCCTAAGGTTAACAGAAAACACTTGATGGCGGAGTGGTTAAGGGACGGAATGTTAAGTCTTGGCGACAGCTGACCCGGGTTCGAGTCCCGGCAGCTACAATTGATTTTTATTTATTTTATTTTAACTTTTTATCCAATTTAATTTTTATAGTTTAGTTTATTTATTAATTATGTAACGTTTAAACTCAAAATAACCATAAATAATTACTGTATTTTCATAACTTGGTATTTGATTACAAAACGGAGCGGGTTTTGGAGACCCGATTTATACAAATGTTACAGTATCCCCTACTTTTAGGAATTTCGTCCCGAAATTTAAACAGTTGAAGTAGTAGGGAAAAGATGAGGGTATTTTTCACGCATTGAGTCTTCACGTTCCCAAGTAAACTCAGGTCCCCGTTTCGACTCCCAGCGTACCCTAACAATAGGAATGCGACTTCGACGTAGACGCTTTTCTCCATAGTCCATAATCTCTACTGGTCTTTCACTAATATGCATGGATTCATCAATCTGAATATCCTCCAGTGGAATATGAAGATTCTCATCAGCGAGGCACTTCTTCAAGTTCGACACGTGGAATGTGGGATGAATCCTGTCGAGTTCTTCCGGTAGGTCAAGTTTGTATGCTACAGGACCTACTCTTTCGAGTATCTTGAAAGGTCCTACGTAACGTGGTGCTAGCTTTCCCTTTTGACCAAAACGAACTACTCCCTTCCACGGTGATACTTTTAAAAGCACATGATCACCAACGCTAAACTCCAAGGGCTTCCGTCGTTTATCTGCGTAACTCTTTTGACGACTTTGAGCCGCTAGAAGATTGTTTCGGATTGATGAATCTTATCTGTGGTTTCTTGGATAAATTCTGGACCAGTAATTTGTGCTTCCCCAATTTCGTGCCAACAAACAGGAGATCGACACTTTCGACCATATAAAGCTTCAAAAGGCGCCATGCCGATGCTAGAATGATAGCTGTTGTTGTACGAAAATTCGACTAACGGTAGGTGGGCGTCCCAATTTCCCTTGAAGTCTATGACACATGCTCTAAGCATGTCCTCAAGGGTTTGAATGGTGCGCTCAGACTGTCCATCAGTTTGAGGGTGATAGGCGGTACTGAGATCTAGTCGAGTGCCCATAGCGGATTGCACTGCTTGCCATGTTCGTGAGGTGAAACGGCCATCACGATCAGAAATAATACTTAATGGAACTCCATGTCGGCTGACGATTTCGTTGATATAAATACGAGCAAGCTTTTCGTTCTTGAAATCTTCTCGAATAGGAATAAAGTGAGCTGATTTTGTAAGTCGGTCTATAATCACCCATATAGTGTCATACCCACTAGAAGTGCGAGTTAACCCGGTAATGAAATCCATGGTTATATTTTCCCACTTCCAAACAGGTATTTCTGGTTGGACTAGAAGTCCTGAGGGTCTTTGGTGTTCAGCCTTTACTTTAGAACAAGTGAGACACTTGGAAACAAAAACGACAATATCTTTCTTCATTCCAGGCCACCAATAGGTGTACCGTAGGTCTTGATACATCTTATCGGCTCCTGGGTGTATAGAATATCGCGTCTTATGGGCTTCATGCATGAGTGTTTCACGAAGATTGATGTGGTTAGGAATCCATATACGATCTAGGTAATACAAAATACCATCAGATTTAGTTTCAAGTTTTAGCTCGGCTCCACAGGACATCTCTTTTTGTACATCTTCCTCTGTTATGGAAACGTGTTGAGCTTCTCGAATTTGATCCTTAATATTGGTTATAATTTGCGAACATAGGAGATGAATGGAGTTCGCATAACCCTTTCGACTAAGTGCATCAGCCACCACATTTGCTTTACCAGGGTGGTATATGATTTCACAGTCGTAATCATTTAGGAGTTCGACCCATCTTCGTTGCCTCATATTTAACTCTTTCTGATTGAAGATATGTTGAAGACTCTTGTGGTCAGTGTATATTTCACACTTCGTACCATAGAGATAATGTCTCCATATCTTAAGAGCGAATACAACGGCTCCAAGTTCAAGGTCATGAGTGGTGTAGTTCTTTTCGTGTGTCTTGAGTTGCCTTGAGGCATAAGCTATGACTTTTCCTCTTTGCATGAGAACGCAACCTAATCCTTGCCCTGACGCGTCGCAATAGACCACAAAATCATCACAACCTTCAGGAAGAGTGAGGATTGGTGCATCACAAAGTTTTTGCTTGAGAGTTTGAAAAGCTTCTTCTTGCTTGGGCCCCCATACAAATGGTTTCCCTTTATGGGTTAAAGCCGTGAGTGGCACCGCAATGCGAGAGAAGTTTGAAATGAATCGACGATAGTATCCAGCAAGTCCAAGAAAAGACCTTACTTCAGTTGGCGTACGTGGAGCTTGCCATTCTTGAACTGCTTTGATCTTTGATGGGTCCACATGTATTCCTTTGTCATTGACTACATGCCCGAGAAACTGCACCTCTTTTAACCAGAATTCACATTTAGAGAACTTGGCATAAAGCTTTTCCTTTTCTAGAAGTGCAAGAACAAGTCGCAGATGACGCTCATGATCAGCTTTAGATTTTGAATAGATAAGAATATCGTCGATGAACACAATAACAAATCGATCAAGGTAAGGTTTGCAGACTCTATTCATTAGGTCCATGAAAACAGCTGGTGCGTTGGTTAATCCAAACGGCATAACCATGAATTCATAGTGACCATATCGAGTTCGAAAAGCAGTTTTAGGGACGTCTTCTTCATGCACTCTAAGCTGATGATAGCCAGATCGAAGGTCGATTTTCGAAAAGCAACTGGCACCTTGTAGTTGGTCAAGAAGGTCATCTATGCGAGGTAAAGGATATCGATTTTTGATAGTTAACTTGTTGAGCTCTCTGTAGTCGATGCACATGCGAAAAGATCCATCCTTCTTCTTTACAAAAAGTACAGGTGCACCCCAAGGCGATGAGCTGGGGCGTATAAATCCCTTGTCAGTCAACTCTTGTAATTGACTGGCTAGCTCTTGCATTTCAGAGGGGGCTAACCTATATGGAGATTTTGCCACTGGTGTAGCACCAGGTATAAGATCGATACGAAATTCGACATCTCTGATTGGAGGAAGTCCTGAAATGTCGTCAGGAAAAACTTGTGGAAAATCTTTTACAACAGGGATATCTTCAAGTTTCTTTTCTGAGGTCCCCTTCTTGATGATATGGGCTAAAAACGCGACATAATTCTTGCGAAGGTATTTTTGAGCTTGAAGACAAGACATTAAGTTGAGCCCTTTCGCCGAGGTTTCTCCAATAATTCGAAGAGTCTGACCGTTTGAAAGAGGAATACGAATAAATTTCTCACGACATACAACTTCCGCATGATGCTGACTGAGCCAATCCATTCCGATTATGATGTCGAAACTTCCCAGCTTCATAGGAATAAGATCGACTGAGAAATCGTGGTCGTTTAGGGTGAGCGTACAGTTGCGTAAAATAGAGTCTAATGAAACTGGTTTTCCGTCCGCAACTTCCACCGTTATGGATTCCGCGAGCTTATCCCGATTTTTGCTTAAGATAGGTTCAAATTCTAATGACACGAAACTTCTATCCGCACCAGTATCAAATAACATAGAGGCATATCTACCGTTTATAAGAAACGTACCGTTGACCACATTGCCGTCAGCTCTGGCCTAGTTTGCGTTAATATTGAAAGCCCTTCCTCTAGCAGGTGGAGGAGCTTGGTTTGCTTGATTCACAGGGTTGGCTTGGGCCTGAGCATGAATAATATTGACCAGCCTTGGACATGTGTTCCTGAAATGACTTGGATCACCGCAATTGAAACAAGCCCGCATAGGTTGGCTCATAGGGTAGTTGGGTTGATAGTATGTTTGGGCTAAATGTTGAGTGGGTGGAAATGGTTGTTGTTGTTGGGCTTGACCCATTAATTGTTGGTGGGTTTGGGTTATAGGTTGGTGGCGGTTTGTTCGTTGAAGCGTGCGGCAGTTTTGAACAGTGTGTCCAGCGCGACCGCAGCCGGTACAGTATTGGCAAGGATAGTCAGGGGAGTGGTGATACTGACAACGGTTACATTTTGGTAGTGGCCCTGTGTATGGTCTTTTGTATGGCGCGGGTGGAGGAGTGGCTTGAGTGATGGGTGCAGCAGGAACAGGGGTGTTGGTTTGGGTGACTGCAAAGTTCCTGGTGTTACGCTTCCTCTTGTTAGCAAATTTAGAGGAAGGAGTGTGGTGGTTTGAGGTTTGTCCCTCAGCAGGGGTTTTCTTCTTTTCCTCCTTGAACTTCCCATTGCGAATTCGGTTTTCGGTCAGTTCTGTTGCCAACTCCATGGCTGCTTCGAGTGTTACCGGTGAAACGCTGAGGACCGAATCTTGGATTTTCAAGGGAAGTCCTCGAATGTAATGTTCGATCAGACGGTAGGTTGGAGTGAATAAGTTTGGTACCATTTGGTTCAACTCCAAGAACCTTTTGTTGTAAGTAGAGTGATCACCATCTTTTTGCTTCAAGGCATGAAATTCATCTTCCAATTTCTTAATTTCACTTCTAGGACAGAATCGCCTAGTCATGATTTCCCTTAACTCCTCCCAAGTTAAGGCCATCGCATCTTCCGTTCCCCTCTTTCCTTTCTCGGTATTCCACCAAGTGAGAGCTACCCCAAGTAGTCTCCTGGTGGCATAACGAACTTTGCGATCCTCAGGACAATCGCAGTTTAAGAAAACGTTTTCCATCTCCTCGAACCAATGTAGGAGAGCAGTGACTCCCTCAGTCCCTTCGAATTTTGGGGGATCGCAGGACTTAAAATGTTTGTAGGAGCATTTGATGGTAGGAGGGTTGTTGATGATCTGGTCCTGTTGTTGAGGAGAGTTAGTAGGATTTGCAGCAAGGGCTTGTTGTACTTGTACTACGATGTCAGGTAATATCGTGGCCATTTGATTCGCGATATGAGTGGCCAAACGTTCCCGAGACTTTTCTGATTTCCTACTCCTTCGATGCGGTCTAGACGACATCTACAGGATCATAAAATGAGAAGATTGTGAGTTTATGGTATCTTTTAAGGTGTCATGTGTCTTTAAGAAAATGAAAATAACATAAATATCAATAATGCAACTACATCCTAAGGATGTCTTGGGTTCGCTCATGTTGGGCCTCAAATGTCCCCCATACCTTCACCTATATAGTCATGTGGGCCCCCATGGCTATTGGCTTGGTAGGATTCACATTAGTATTGGCAATTTAACACTCGCATCCCCCGAATGCTAACCACAAAATATGTTCATGAGATGTTTGGTCGGAACGTGTCCAGGTGTAGACACAATGACAACTCAAAGTGGGATTAGCTCTCACGACGTTTGGTATAGCATGCTTTGGCCTAATAGGTTATTTCGTACTCTCATCGTTAGTCCCCAGGTAGGCAAACTGGTCCTTTATTTTGGATTTATACGAATGCCAGCCTAGACAGGACGTTCCGACTACCGGTACTAGTACCCTTCCAGTTACTACATGCCCGTCATGAGAACTCACTTTGATGAGATTTGAAAACACGAAAATCGTTGTAAAATCAATCATGAGGTGGTGTGTGCTTGCATGGATGTGATATATTATGATCATACGATTTCATGATAGGCATTATTTGATAATACATACTTATGAACATGCTTGAACAATATCAAATGTAACATTTAACATAAACATATAAACATCATGAAATTTGGCATATAACACACAAAATTCTTATAAGTTTCTAATCGACTATAGTATAGGCTCTAAGGGTCTAATAACCTATCCTATATCCCTATAATCATGGCTCTGATACCAATCTGTCACACCCCGACCCGCAGCGGAAATAAGAGTCGGGGCATAATTGGGTTATCACCAAAGCACATGACATTTACTATTATGTTTCATAATTAAATGAAGTCAAAGTTACATTTCTCAAACATCCAAACATGTTCATTCATTACAAAGGAAAATAACCAAACATAATAATCCAAATACTAAATCGTTTTATTTCTTCTAATCCAGGTCCTATGTGTTCCTAGCTGCTGCTGGTTCACCTGTATCATGTGTAAAATGGGAGGTTTTTGGGTCAACATAAGTTGGCGAGTGAACCTTATAGATAAACATTTGATAATGATTTTCTGGTTAGTTTATCAATAAAATATTGTGCATAATCATAAAAGAGCACATGTATGAAATCAAACATTGGCAAACATCAGTTACAATTATAACATACATTAACAATCGATAGCATACATGAACATACCAACATCATATAATAATTAACATAAATGAACTGTGCGATCAAGGCTCAATCAAACGGAGCCGATCATATTGCATGAACTGGAAATGTAAATTGAACTGTGCGCTCAAGGCTCAATCAAACGGAGCCGAACGTATTGCATGAACTGGAAATATAAATTGAACTGTGCACTCAAGGCTCAATCAAACGGAGCCGAGCGTATTGCATGTATTGAAATGTAAAATGAAATGACCGATCAAGGCTCAATCAAACGGAGCCGATCGTGCGGGCACGCCCTGATCAACCGCATAATAAAATGGGGATCAAACTCAACCTCGATGGATGGGGAGCTACGGCCTCGGCAATTGCATGTACTGAAATAATAATTTGCAAACAATAATAACTACTTAACAGCAACAAACTAATACACATGTCATGATATGATATATGCACAATAACTTGGTTATAATACGTAAATGAACAAGACACATGATACACCCCAAAAGCGTGATTAAAACGGGGAATTTGAAGGGTTCACTCACATTGGGTGCGTTGGATTGGAGATGGTGAGATGCGCACGATTTAGACGAGCGAGTCGACGAGGAATACTAACCTAAATAATAATGGAAAGATATATTAAATGGATAGATTTTATTAAGGATTTTATTGGGATTTTTAGATATATTTTTGTGAGTTTATGGCTATTTTCTATCTTTAAAAATGTTATTTTTAAGTATTTTTAATTGATTTTTAAATTAAAATAAACAAATAAATATTTAAAAAAAATATTATTTTTTACTGTTTGACCGTTGACCGGTTCGGTCAGCGGTAAATATTTGCGCCAAGCAGGATTCGAACCGGTGACCTTCCGTTCACGCGCACGTAGCTCTACCAACTGAGCTACGTGACTAACCCGTTAGAAACCCAGTTTTAATTATATTTATATACTTATTCGAATTTACCGAAAATTCCTTTATTTTGCAAAACGTTTTAATCTCATGGACCGGTGCTTGTGACGGGACTCGAACGCGCGACGTGAAGTTTATTTTGCACACAGTCCACCGCTGGACTGTGTGTCTAACCCGGTTATATTCTTGATTTATATTATACTTAACAACTACTCGCTCTGACCCGGTTAGTTCATGAATAAAAAGAAATGTTATTACGTAGAGCGTGTGTGTAGTAAGGATCGAACTCGGGACTTGTATATAAACTTTGCACACAGTCCACCGCTGGACTGTGTGTCTAACCCGTTTATTATCCGAATTTTATTTACTCTTATCCCGTTTTTAAGTTCGTCTTCTTCACTACAATTACCGACTTTACTCAAACAACTGGTTCATGATCTAACTACTTAAATAACATGACTACTAGCTTGAATGTACAAAACCGAACAGTTTGGGGAAAAGAAATACCAGACAGGTCGTCTTTTTTAAGGAGTCCGGCGAAAATCAAATAGCTCTGTTTTTGAACCTCCGGTTGAGAGAGTCTATCAACAGAATTAAGGAATTAGATTTGAAATTGAACCAGAGTACATGGATTATTAGCACGATTGACTGTGTTTACCGTTAACTAGCGAGTTTCCGGCAAATTCCAGAATTTCTCCGGCGAACCCAGAAAATCCAGCAAAGTCTTCTGTGACTGATTTTGAGTGATGGATTAATGTTAGTAGAGTCCTAACAATAGATTGAAACCGCAAAGGAGGAAAATCTTACCGGTTTGTGTTGAACACGGTTTTCCGGCGAGTTCTGCAGAGAATTCCGGCAAACAGTTTTTGGTGCTCAAAAGACTTGAAAACGCGACGAAAAGGAAATGGAGTGTTGTTGTGACAGTTCTGAATCGCACAAATGATTGGAACTTGAATTATTCAGAGTTTGATAACTTTTCGGTTTCAAAAACCGAAACTTTAAGTTCATTCAATTTGGACTTAATTAGAAACCGATATTCATCGGTTATAAGCTAGCTAAACGAGTTTGAACTGATTTGGCGATTCGGTTTACCGATTTCCGTTATGCAGATGGCATTAACGGTTGATTGAGTTTGCGTATAAGATCCAATTATTTTCCTAAGGTTAACAGAAAACACTTGATGGCGGAGTGGTTAAGGGACGGAATGTTAAGTCTTGGCGACAGCTGACCCGGGTTCGAGTCCCGGCAGCTACAATTGATTTTTATTTATTTTATTTTAACTTTTTATCCAATTTAATTTTTATAGTTTAGTTTATTTATTAATTATGTAACGTTTAAACTCAAAATAACCATAAATAATTACTGTATTTTCATAACTTGGTATTTGATTACAAAACGGAGCGGGTTTTGGAGACCCGATTTATACAAATGTTACACATCCCGAGTTCGAATCGCACACGTTACCGAATTTCAGAAATAAAACCAATCCTTTTTAAACCTATTCAGATCACCTTTCAACATGTATATAAATATAATATAATTCAGTAATTAAACAGGTTAAGCACACAGCCCAACTGGTTGGGCTGTGCGTACTCGAACCGAACGTCTCGAGTTCGACTTCGGGTCACTGAAGTCGATTCGGCCATTTAAAACCATTTTTAAATAAAACCAAATAAGTTTAAAACTAATAAGTATATAAATATAATTAAAATCAGAAATATTTCGGGTTAGACACGTAGCTCAGTTGGTAGAGCTACGTGCACGTATACGAGAGGTCGCGAGTTCGAACCTCACTCAGCGCATATAAATTAAACAGTCCGACCGGTCAACGGTCAATGGTCAACAGTCAACAAAGTCAAAAAGTCAACATTTTTTATTTATTTTTTATTTATTTAATCAGAAAATTATTTAAAAATACTTAAAAATAATATTTTTAAAGTTAGAAAATGTCCTTAAACTCACAAAAATAAATCTAAAAATCCTATTAAGATTATGAATTAAAAGTATTAATCTCAAATAAAATCCACTTATTTACCGAATCATTTCGTTATTATTTTAGGTTGGTTTTTCCTCGTCGATCAAATCCTAAAATTCGTGCGCATCCAACGTCATCAAAGAAACGCACCCACTGTGAGTGAATCCTTACAAATTCCCCTTTTTATTCATGTTTTGGGGTGTATCATGTGTCGCTTTAATTATTCCATTTATTTAAACTCGTGCTATTACCATTATATGATCTAAACTCGAGATGTAAATGTTGTTGGTTGTGATGTGTGTTTATATTTTTGTCAAGTTGTGTGCAAATCATTCATTAGGCCCATCAGTTCCTCGTGGGAGACGAGTTGAACATCGCGTGCCTCATTCGATCGGCTCCGTTTGATTGAGCCTTGATCTCATTATTCATCATTTGGTGTGTGCTTGTGCATTAATTGAGATTATGTGATTATGTTGTTGGTTGTGATGTGTGTTTATATTTTTGTCAAGTTGTGTGCAAATCATTCATTAGGCCCATCAGTTCCTCGTGGGAGACGAGTTGAACATCGCGTGCCTCATTCGATCGGCTCCGTTTGATTGAGCCTTGATCTCATTGTTCATCAATTGGTGTGTGCGTGTACATTATTTGATATTATGTGTTTTGTGATTAAATTTACATTTACGTTTACTCATATTTGGTTATGCACAATTTTATTCATGCACAATTTTATTCAAATAACCAACATAACTAATCCTTTCAAATGTTTAAATAAGATTCACTCGCCAACTTTTTGTTGACCCAAAACCCTATTTTTACACATGATACAGGTGGACAGGTTGAAGCAAGGAACACGTAGGAAATTGCCTTAGAAGAAAAATAATGAAGTCTTGATAAATGTATAGAACATGTTGTACTTGTATGTTGATTGTATGTTCTTCTTTAAAATGAAATAATAAATATGAAACTTAATAGTAAATGTCATGAGCTTTGATGAAAACCCAATCATGCCCCGACTACCATTTCCGCTGCGGGTCAGGATGTGACATTAGGTCCCACATGATCATCGCCATAATTAGTTCGTCGCATTTGGACTTTGTTTCTAGATCTGAATGTGAGAGAGTGGAATGGGAGGATAAATAAAGTTTTGATTTGGCTTACAAAGGGTGGTGAAGATCTGGATCTTGAAGGAGATCTGCAAAAGTTCCAGACACAAGCGAGCCAAAAGTTCCTTTTAAATACTCTGATCGAAGAGTCTTGATTCCACTTCGATGTATAAAGAATCAGTAATCATAATTAAAAGAATGAACAAAAAATCCACAAATGTTTAACATCCCAACAAAGATCAAAATATATGATAGACCAAATGTGAATTGGACAACATGCTTTAAATCATATGTGGCATTTGGAGAAGCAATCATATGATCCAACTTTTAAAACTGTGACCGCCATAGTCATCGAAGGTGGTTGGCGGTTGTAGAATAGGTTTATGGCTTAACACTTCTTTTATTTTCCTATTTATTATATATTTTAATTTAATAAAAAGGCATTGTATATTTTATTTTAATAAAAATGTCCACTAACAAAAAAACTAAAATACCCTTTATATTAAATGAAAAAATTGATGGAATTAAGTGATTGGATTAAAAGTGCAAGGATTAAGAAATCATAGAATATTTTAACAATACTTTTTATTTTTGTAAAATATTGCAATCTGAATTTTAACAAGAGACCAAAATTGTAATTTACTATTGTTTATAATAAACTTAAATGCAAACTTAAGAAGCTTAACATACAAAATTGAATTATAAATAAAATATTATTAAAAAATTCTCATTGGTCGTATAAGGTTAATAATCATTTACTTTTATTATTATTGTAATAATGTAACGGATGATAATAATTCCCTATGTTTTTTCTTCTGTTTTAATAATACATTTGCTATTAATGGAAAACATCTTTTTGAGAAAATAATAAATAAATTAAACAAAATATAATTTGATATAATAAAATTTAAGAAGATCATTTTGAGAAATAATAAATTAATTAAACAAAATATAATTTGATATAATAAAATTTAAGAAGATCATCCAAACTTAAAACCCTTTAAGGTGTACATATATGACACAAATTATATATATAAAAACCTCACAAAGATTAATTGGATAGCATGCTCATCGACATAAAAAATAAAAGTCGTAAAAAGGGTATTAGACAGATTACGATTAAACTCACTTTGGCAGTGTAGACTTGGAATCGTCTCGTCGAACTCTACGATCTTAGATTTTAGATTTTCATTTTTGGATTTTTAACTTGTAGATTTTAGAATTTCTATCTAGATCATTGGGTGTGTTTTTTTTCCATCATTGTGTCTTTTGCGATTCACTGTCATTTTTCTTTGGCATTATGTTATATTTTTCCTGCCGTTTTGTTATATTTTGTGATCCACTGTGATACATTTTACCATACATTGGGTATCTGTACATTTCTAAATTTAGAAAACCATATAGGATAACTTTACCTGTTTATCGAAGCTATTTTTTTAACATATTGACAAATATGAAAATATTTCCTTGCATGAATTGTGTAATCAATTAAAAATAAGTCATTCTCAAACCAATAAATAGAGTTAAGATTATAGTTAAATTCGTTGATAAAAAACCAAAATAACTAATTATAATATGCGTAACGAGCCAAATAAAATATGTCAGTTTAGCCTTATGTTCATAAAAACCAAACACTAACCCAAACTTCTTCTGCTTTCACATATAAAATGTAAGAGATTAAAGAAACGAAAAGACTAATTGTAAGTTTTCAGTTCAGTCATTACTATATATGGCACTTATAGATAATGGTTTAACTAATTTTGTTAACGATTTGATTTGATTATAATATAGTGATGTAGTCTATTGTCTTAATGGATTGAACGTTTCATAGGGAAAAAACACTTATAAATTCATTTTTTTTTTGCCTTTGATTGTATAAATTATTAGTTTAAATAACTTGTTCAATAATAACACGCGATTAACCTCCACCAATTAATTTAAGGCTTCTAGCAACTACTTTTAGTTCCATTTCAAGTTCACTTTTGTAAAGAAATTTTATAATTATGAGAGCTTTTTGAGGTGTTTTATTTTTGCATATGATTATCACCACTATTTCTGATATTCCAGTTTAAGCCAACCTAATCCACTTACCAACCAAATGTCACATTTGATTAAAAACCGTAAAGCATTTGCATTTGTTTTTAACCAATTACATAACCTTAAAGTTATTTATAATTTAGCTGGTAAAGAGTTGTTATTATGAAATAATAATCGGTTGTTCACCATTGCCTTGAAGATTATGTTCAACAAATCCTAAGTAACAACAATATGTAAAAGATAAACCATTGCCGGATAAAGTTTAAGGGCCTAAAACACCAATCCAAAAAAGTTGATAATTTTTTTGAAGAAAAACCTTAATGGTTAGACCGTTAAAGACTATACGGTGTGGCCGTGAATATATGACGTGGAAGCCTCTCCATACCGGGCACACCACCCCGCGTGTGGCGTGGAGGGCGGTGTTGTGGGTGAGGCTTGAGGATCTCCAGCGGTGTGAAGGGCAATTTTATTGGTGATGTAGCGCGAGTTGATCGGTAGTTTGTGGCAGAAGGTTTGTGATTGGTGAGGTTTTTTTAAACAAGTAGAGGTATTTTTTTAAACAAAAGGTAGGGGCCCTTTCCACGCCCAACACTAACCCGTGCTTTTTTTACCACGCCCTTTGCTGACGTAGCTATCACATGATGCTTAATGTCCCATGTTCATGCCCTCCCACAACGTATAGTCTAAAATAACTAAAGTTTAAGGATTAAACAATTATTAACTCTTAAAAAAATAACACTTTTAACATTACTACATGCAGCTCAAGTTCGATCTCTCTTGTTTAAAATAATTTGAACTTGAGTTCAGTTCAGCTCGATAATCCACTCGATATTTTCCAGAAATGTATTACGATATTATGTTTCATTAAATATATAATTATACTTGATTTTGTATGTATTTAGATATATTTACAGAAAAGTATTAGGTTGATAATATGTGTATCTATATATTCAATACACCTACTTTCACTTGATTGATTCTTAGGTTGATACTAAATCTTTTTCCCTAAAATGTGAACCAATATATGAAAGTAGTTATAAAAGTATATAAAGAATACAAAGATTAGAAAGTAGTTAATGGTTTTTGTCTTTCAAACACCTATCTTGAGTCCTATGTTAACTTTCAACAACACCACTTATTTTTCTATGCTTATCTTAAATATTTATGTCCGGTTCGATAAATCAACGCTACCGACCGAGTCTTGACCCGTAAGAGTTACACCATGGGCAACGAACTTAAATCCATTTAACTAACTTAACTGGTAATTACGAATGATACGCGGGTATTAAATTGAGAGACGGGTACATGTACCGGGTAAGACAAGAACACTCCTCTACGCCACTTGTCGCGCATGCACTCTTGCATCGCCACTTGTCACGCACCGAAAGTCTTGGCCAATGGCATCGCATGCATTTTGCATGGCCGCCACTTGGCACACATGCAAAGATGTCCATGCTCTATAAAAGGGAGTGTTGGGGTCTTGTGTTTAGTGGTTGCAAGAACAAAATTGCTCTCAATGACACCACACCCACAACCGGGCACAACCGCCTCGGCCACCCTGCCGCCGCCATCGACGCCGCCGCCGGCCCACCCGGCAGCCGCCGCTGCTGTCGCTGCCGATCACCGCCGCCTGCCGCCAGTCACCGCCACCACTACACGGCTCTCATGATACCCACAACCACAACCGACACCGCCGCAGGCCTCTGCGGCCGCCGCCACCGTCGCCACTCCGCTGGTAGTCGCCGTTGCTGTCCGCCGCCACCGTCGCCATTCCGCCGCCCCGCCGGCTGCCGGCCTCTGTGCCGCCGATAACGCCAGCCACCGCCGCCGCTACTCGTGCTTTACCCGCGTTACGTTTGTTCATTCACTAGCATGTGTTCGTTGAACCTCGGTGTCTCGACCGATTAGTCACTAACCGAGGTATATCTTTTTCATCGGTAGTTAGATGTTTTTATTACTGTACTCGCATTTGCATGTAACCGGATCCTGTCGGGTTTCGTTTATTGTTGATCACTTGTTTATTTCCGCTGCGGTTTTTATTAATTAACTCGCTTGATTAATTGACTACTATTTATTGAACCGGGTTTTGATAAATAAAAATTATAATAAATGATCACCATGGAAACCCATCAGTGGTATCAGAGCCGTGGTTACAACATACGAGTCGGTACCAGTCTTTTAACCGGAAATAGAACACAAACTTTAATTATTTTAAAGTTTCTGATCTATATGATTTTAAGGGCAACTTTATTTTTGGTCAATATTTTATTTGTTTTGCTTGACCAAAATATTGCCCGGATTATTTTGTGATTGTTATGAAATATGTAAATCTGGCCCGACCTTGTTTTGTGGTTGCATATTTTATTCAGTTTTGTAATTATATTTTATGGCCATCTAGATGGTTCAAAGTTGTAATAGATAGGTTTCTTCCTTTATTGTATTTTAAAATATTGTAATAAACGAAGACGCGAAGACAAAACCGAGGACGCTAAAACAGGAGTCATGAAGTCTGTGACGCCTCGCGTTTTCGTAAAATTTATTTTAGGAAATATGTGTCGTACCACTGAATTATTTATTTGTCTAATTTATTATCATTATTATTATTATTATTTATTTAGTTATTATTTTTATAGATAATAATAACAATAGTAATAATAACAACAATAATAATAATAATAATAATAATAATAAACAAAATAAATCCGACGTTTTATGAAACTTGTAATCGGATCTAGTCGGTACGTTCGGGCCACTAAAAAACGATAGAACGAGTTAACAGGCTTTGGCCCAACACACCATCTAAACCTAAGTAAACCCAAAACCTAATTAAATCTAAACTACATAGACACCACACTTAACACACACAGCCGCACATCCCTGCTTCCCCCTCTCGTTCACGCATCCGGCGACCGGAGCCGGAATCCCAGCCGAGCTCCGGCATCCCCGACTTCTCCGACAAACCCCACTCCGCCACAACCATCTCTCTCTCTCACCCCGAACCTCATTGTTCTCTCTCTCTCGCGTATCAGTCAGCGGCCCCGTTACCGGCAACCGTCGATGGTGACGATGATAAAGATGTTATTGTTGTTGATGATGATAGATTGACGTTGGTGATGACGGAGATGGCAGCGCCACCTCAGCCGATGACGGTGGTTACCGTCTGTCCTCCGGCGGCACCCAGTGACAAGTCATGACACCGACAAATCCCTGTTCCGTGCGATTCAAGGTTCGAGCACGATTCCAGTTTCTGATTCGGTTCAGGTTAGTCGTAATTCTGCTTGGGGCTGTTTTGTTCGGGTTTGGGATAGCTCGGGTTTGAGTCGAGTTCCAGTTTGGTTCCGGTGAAAGTCTCAGTTCCGACGGTTCGGATTGAATCCGGTTGTTTCAGTCCGGCTTGGTTTCCAGTGAGTTCCGGTTTCTTGTTCGGGTCAGACTTAGGTGTGACGGGTTATCTTTGGTGTCTCGGGCCAAACCCGGTTATCACAAGTCAATCGGTCATGCTTGATATTCGGTTCAGTCAAATTGGGTCAGATCTGTCCGAATTAAGGCGTGCTTGGTTCGGTTTCGGCACGGCACGGTTCGACTCCGTTGGGTACAACTCAATCTTGATTTCACTCGGAGTCTCGGTCAAATGCAACCAACTGAATAGACATGAGATTGTTAAGATTTAGTTAATGCGGATTTATTTATTTTGTTAATATTAATTTCAACCGAGTTCAAACCGGTATGTCATAGTAAAATTCTAATTTCCTGCCGTGATTGTTCTATATATATATATATATATATATGATATTATTCAACAAGATTGCATTTTATTGCTCACTTAGCGAAAGTTATGTAATGCTATTACGTTAATTAATGCGTTTTGGAAAGTTATAACGGCAATTTGTATTGTCGGGTTAGTCCTAAAACAGGGGAAACTCTGCCCGTTTTTTCGTCAAGATATATCTATCATGTTTTCGTCAAATATATATATATATATATATATATATATATATATATAGATAGATATCAACCATACTTCCTCGTTAAACTCTCTCTCTCTCTATATATATATACTTACCATATATCTGCTACGCTAATAAACGTAGCGAGGCGCGTATGAAGCCTACAAAATAAATAATAAAGTATTTTATTTTACGATAATTCTATGATCTCTAATCACTCTAATACCTTATAATTGCGAGATACGACTCGGGACACTTCGATGTTCAAAATGTTACCTTGGTGCCCCGTTCTTCAACTCTTCACTCCTCGCGGGATTTCCAAGGAATGCGTTGCGAAATTGTGAGCATACTCGACCCCTTTTTACACTTTAACGCATTTTGGGGTGCAACATGTATTGATTAACGAAATTTATATTATACAAAATTAAATGTGTTCAAATTACCAAACATGTTATCAGTTTTGCTTATGTGAGATGTGCGTGTTAGTTTATACTTGTTTACCCCTACTATCTGTTACGTTTATGTTATTTATACGTGTAGTTCAAACTTGCCTATACATGCTAATTGTTACGATTGAGTTTGTTTACACTTATTAATTCTAGCGTGTTGCCTTATGATATTGTTATGCTTAGGGTTTCATGCATGCTAGTTAGAGAATTCTAATATATGCTATTATTATTATGCGAAAGTTGTCTATATACAGGTGCGATTCAACTTAAATATATACTTGTCATGATTGAAACAAACTTAGATTTTTATACTTAATTTCAAACTTGTATGCTCGCCAATACTTTTGTATTGATCTACGCTTTTAATACATGTTACAGGAAAGCTGATGATGCAAGAAATCTAGTTGGATTGCTTCGATACACGCCTAGATTAATTTATCTATTTTGATGTTATGTCGTTGTGAAACAATTGTTGACTATTATTTGGAATTTTTGTATAACAATTTAGTATTGAATGACATTTGAATTTAATCTATATTGTCACATAGCGTTATGAAGTTTTGAGCAATTTGTTCGTCTCATCCGATGTTTCCGCCATCGGTTGGGGTGTGACAGATTGGTATCAGAGCCATAACTATAGGGAATTAGGTAGAATTGCCATGTTCGACCTAGTCTATAGTTTAAGTACCATACTCTTGACCATTTGTGATACTTGTCTAAAATGTTATTCTTTCTATCATGCTTCTCCCCCTTTTGATCCTAAAACTTACAATATGTCTTTCCTAAGACATGAAACACAACACACGCTTTTAAGTATATTCTTGTTCCACAATCGAAATAACTCATCAATACAGGGGTGATTTCCGCCATTGGTGACGAGTTTCAATCCGTTTTACATGTTATTTCGCACGAAATTCACCATCAAGTCAGGAGTGATATCCATATCTTGATGGGAGTTTCATTTCATAATCTAGTGGATCCTTATTGGCGATTCGAGATTATATATTGATACGTTCAATAAACCACAATTTGGGGACGAAATTGTCAAGCCAGGATTGACATCCACACCTTGATGACTGGTTACGCTCCTCAATTTTCAAACTCGCCAAAGTTTCGTATTTTTTGATCAAATTAGGGACATGTACTAACTGGAAGGGTAAAGTACCGTTAATCGCTTGGCGACGAGAGTATTATACCTATTAGGCCAAATCATGTCTCCTTAATTCGAAAGGACTTAGAGTCACTTTGGAATAGTCGAAGTTTCTAAAACCGAAACACTCCAACATTTTAACAAGCCTCTCTTTTATGCTATCTTACATTTTATGCTATATAATTCTTATTCCTTCTTTTTTTTTCAATGTCACACTATACTAAAATCGAATTTATGCACGACAAACTTCGCATTTATACTAAATCTATTACACAACGATTCTATAGGTGCATACTAAACATCATACTTGATTTGGGATTACTGGAACATTATATGTGATAAACTCGTTATAAAACCACACCTTAACATGTATAGCACTATGCGTAGTGTTATAGGAGTAGCGCACCGCCCTTGAGACTTGGGGTCATGTTAAGTAAACTATTTCATACTAAGTAAGCTATTTTACACTATGTTTCAACAATATTGACTAGTCAACATTGCGTACACGATGGTTTGACTTGTTTATTCACATGTTTATGTGGTAGACTCGTCATTAACTTTGATCAAGCCACACCTTAACATGTATAGCGCTTGTGTAGCGCTATAGGAGTGACGCCCGCCCGTATTCTTTAGGTCATGTTAAGTAAACTATTTAACACCCTCTTCGTTTTAACGATGATGGGTAGTCTACATTGCGGTACACGATGGTTTGACCTGTTTATTCACATGCCACTAATCCGTTAATCTGGGTTAAACTAAAATATATCATCTGTATTGTACACGGATGTGCGAATACGCACACTTGCACTTATACTCATACTTATACAGTATACTCTCTCATACTTAAATACAATTATACTTACATACTTGAGACTCTATATACGCTATCAGTCTTACTCGTAATACGCAAACAAACCTGATTATGACACGGAACGTAACATGGCATCGATTAACGAAACGAACGTAATATGGTATGAACATGGTGGATACGCCGCTCGTACTTCCTATATATAAGTGTTAATACCATATTGCTAAGGTCTGGGGAAACGTGCCATGGGGAATTCAGTGTTTCACTATTATGTTTAAATACAAACTCTAATCACTCACCACCTATTTCTCGATCATACCCATACATACTTTGAAGTGCCATCTTCCTAAAGCCTTCCTCTTGAATGAATTTCGGGACGAAATTCCCTAAAGTAGGGGAGACTGTGACGCATCGCGTTTCCGTAAAATTTATTTTAAGAAATATGTGTCGTACCACTGAATTATTTATTTGCTTATTATCATTATTATTATTATTTATTTAGTTATTATTTTTATAGATAATAATAACAATAGTAATAAAATAATAATAATAATAATAATAATAATAATAATAATATAATAATAATAATAAATCATAAACAAAATAAATCCGACGTTTTATGAAACTTGTAATCGGATCTAGTCGGTACGTTCGGGCCACTCAAAAACGATAGAACGGGTTGACAGGCTTTGGCCCAACACACCACCTAAACCTAACTAAACCCTAAACCTAATTAAATCTAAACTACATAGACACCACACTTAACACAAACAGCCGCACATCCCTGCTTCCCCTCTCGTTCACGCATCCGGCGACCGGAGCCGGAATCCCAGCCGAGCTCCGGCATCCCTGACTTCTCCGACAAACCCCACTCCGCCACAACCATCTCTCTCTCACCCCGAACCTCATTGTTCTCTCTCTCTCGCGTATCAGTCGGCGGCCCCGTTACCGGCAACCGTCGATGGTGACGATGATAAAGATGTTATTGTTGTTGATGATGATAGATTGACGTTGGTGATGACGGAGATGGCAGCGCCACCTCAGCCGATGACGGTGGTTACCGTCTGTCCTCCGGCGGCACCCAGTGACAAGTCATGACACCGACAAATCCCTGTTCCGTGCGATTCAAGGTTCGAGCCACGATTCCAGTTTCTGATTCGGTTCAGGTTAGTCGTAATTTTGCTTGGGGCTGTTTTGTTCGGGTTTGGGATAGCTCGGTTTTGAGTCGAGTTCCAGTTTAGTTCCGGTGAAAGTCTCAGTTCCGACGGTTCGGATTGAGTCCGGTTGTTTCAGTCCGGCTTGGTTTCCAGTGAGTTCGGTTTCTTGTTCGGGTCAGACTTAGGTGTGACGGGTTATCTTTGGTGTCTCGGGCTAAACCCGGTTATCACCAGTCAATCGGTCATGCTCGATATTCGGTTCAGTCAAATTGGGTCAGATCTGTCCGAATTAAGGCGTGCTTGGTTCGGTTTCGGCACGGCACGGTTCGACTCCGTTGGGTACAACTCAATCTTGATTTCACTCGGAGTCTCGGTCAAATGCAACCAACGGAATAGACATGAGATTGTTAAGATTTAGTTAATGCGGATTTATTTATTTTGTTAATATTAATTTCAACCGAGTTCAAACCGGTATGTCATAGTAAAATTCTAATTTCCTGCCGTGATTGTTTATATATATATATATATATCTGATATTATTCAACAAGATTGCATTTTATTGCTCGCTTAGCGAAATTTATGTAATGCTATTACGTTAATTAATGCGTTTGGAAAGTTATAACGGCAACTTGTATTGTCGGGTTAGTCCTAAAAAAGGGGAAACTCTGCCCGTTTTTTCGTCAAGATATATCTATCATGTTTTCGTCAAATATATATATATATATATATATATATATATTATTAGATATCAACCATACTTCCTCGTTAAACTCTCTCTCTCTATATATATATATACTTACCATATATCTGCTACGCTAATAAACGTAGCGAGGCGCGTATGAAGCCTACAAAATAAATAATAAAGTATTTTATTTTACGATAATTCTATGATCTCTAATCACTCTAATACCTTATAATTGCGAGATACGACTCGGGACACTTCGATGTTCAAAATGTTACCTTGGTGCCCCGTTCTTCGACTCTTCACTCCTCGCGGGATTTCCAATGAATGCGTTGCGAAATTGTGAGCATACTCGACCCCTTTTTACACTTTAACGCATTTTGGGGTGCAACATGTATTGATTAACGAAATTTATATTATACAAAATTAAATGTGTTCAAATTACCAAACATGTTATCAGTTTTGCTTATGTGAGATGTGCGTGTTAGTTTATACTTTTTACACCTACTATCTGTTACGTTTATGTTATTTATACGTGTTAGTTCAAACTTACCTATACATGCTAATTGTTACGATTGAGTTTGTTTATACTTATTAATTCTAGTGTGTTGCCTTATGATATTGTTATGCTTAGGGTTTCATGCATGCTAGTTAGAGAATTCTAATATATGCTATTATTATTATGCGAAAGTTGTCTATATACAGGTGCGATTCAACTTAAATATATACTTGTCATGATTGAAACAAACTTATATTTTTATACTTAATTTCAAACTTGTATTGATCTACGCTTTTAATACATGTTGCAGGAAAGCTGATGATGCAAGAAATCTAGTTGGATTGCTTAGATACACGCCTAGATTAATTTATCTATTTTGATGTTATGTCGTTGTGAAACAATTGTTGACTATTATTTGGAATTTTTGTATAACAATTTAGTATTGAATGAAATTTGAATTTAATCTATATTGTCACATAGCGTTATGAAGTTTTGAGCAATTTGTTCGTCTCATCCCGATATTTCCGCCATCGGTTGGGGTGTGACAAAGTCAGTGGGAGTTGCTCGAGACGACTGGATGCACTCAAGTCTATCATTGTGGTTGTTTGTGTGTTGTGACCCCGGACCCGTTTGATCTTGCTATCAGGCTCTAGCAAGTTCGAACAATTTTTGGCCATATAGATTTACATATTTATCTTGCTATTGTGGTTGCTTTTATCTTATAAGTTGTTAAAACATAACTAACCTAAATACCAACATGATTTTAAAAGGATTTTTAAAATATTAAAAACAATCACATTATAACATGTTCTAAATTGTTTTACAACTTGTTAAATCTTTATTATAAAACAAAGGTTGTTTTAAACAAACAAATAACCAATTAAGTTTTGCAAAATTCATTTTTCCAAAACTCTTAATAGTTTTCTATTAACTTATAATTGGTTATTTCAAGTCGCGAAATTTAGTTTTAATAGGATATTTAAAACTAAGTGTCCTGAGAGATGAAAGGGTTCATCAAGATGTCACGACTAAAATATATACTAAAATTGGCTCTTACGACCCTATTTGGTAAAAATCAAAATCCATAATTAAAATCAATGGTCGATGCCATCCTACTACTAGTAACACTTGGGGCATAATGCGAACCATCAGTGTTGGAGCCACAACACAACACTTGGTGTCTAGTTTATCCTTCCAAGGTGCAAGGGCTTCGTCGACACATCCGACCCTTCCACATGTGGCCGTTTTAGGACGACTATTACTTTTCTTCTCATGTTACGTGCTACAGCTGTCTCGAGAACAAAAGTGGCATAGATGAGGCTAAACGTATCAATGCATAGACAAGAGTTGTCTTAGCGGCCTCATACCCGAGAGTTGTGCTCTTCTCACAATTGACAATCGTTGTCAGTCCACTTGAACCCATTGCTAATGTTGCGTGCTACAGCTGCCTTTAGAAAGAGCTTCTAACCGGATTCTCATTCCTTGTTCTAATTACTGTAATGGGTCATTAATTAAATAAGGAAATATACATAAAAAATACTAATTAAAATCCTTGCTTGTATATAATAGATGTCTAAAGAAAACAACTCCTTCATTCTTAAGTCTGTACTTGAAAAAGAAAATTGAATAACACCAACTTTCTCGAATGGCACCGCAATCTGAGAATAGTTCTCAAGATGGCGAAAAGCTATGTATCTTAGATGACCCAGTCCCTACCGAGCCTGAAAGTATCACTACTGCTGCTCGCAAGGCACTGGAAAAGCATAACGAGGATGCCGTGGAGGTAGCCTACCTTATGCAAAGCCACCGTGTCTCCTGAACTTCAGAAGTACATGGAAGATAAAGATGCTTATGACATGATCTAGCGACTGAAAGGCATGTTTCAGAAACAAGCATGACAAGAGTGATATGACACCATAAAATAGCTCATAAGTTGTAAAATGCTGGAAGGATCATGTGTCAGTACTCATGTGCTTAAGATGAAAGGATACATTGACCAAATGAACAAACTTGGTTATCCCCTGCAAGAGAAATTGCAGCAGACTTCATCTTGAACTCTTTCCCTAGCTCATATGACTAGTTCATTATGAACTATGATATGAATGCGTGGGTGAAGACTGTGCCTGAGCTACATGGTATGCTCAAAACGGCCAAGATGAAGATACCACATAAAACCAACCAAGTTCTAATGGTCAAGTCTGGTGGTGTTAAGAAGCCCAACAACAAGAAAAGAGACCTTAAGAGCAAAGGCAAGAGAAAGGTTGTTGTTGCTGCCAGATATGCCACCAACAACGTTCTAGCCAAGCTGAAAATGAACAATGGCCAATATCATTGGCACTTCTTCTAGTATTCTCATTTATGTTATTGAACTTTTCACTGTTTCTAGCAACACATGGGTTTTTGATACCAGATGTGGTTATCACATCGTTAATGTCTTGCAAGAACCTGAAAAGTGGAAGAAACTGAAACAAGGCGACATGGAATTCATAGTTGATGATGGAAAGAGAGTTCCAGTTCTGGCAAATGGAACATTTTGTTTTTCATGTCCTTCTGGCCTTGTAATTACTTTAAATAACTGTTTGTTTGCATCTAATTTAACCAGAAACACTATTTCAGTTTCTTCACTGTTTGAACAAGGATTCAAGTACGTTCTAATGGAATTTCCATTTCTACCCACTTGAAGAATGTCTTTTATTTTGAGGCTAGACCTCGAAGTGGTATTGATGTTCAAAAAAATAATAACATATATCATCTTTCTAAGCGTAACAAAACTGGTATAAATGAAACGTAATTTTTGACATTGTAGACTTGGCCACATAAGTAAGACATGCATAAAATAGGTTCAGTCTGAGGAGATTCTTGAATCCGCTAGACAGGACTCCTTTGATGATTGCGAATCTTGCTTAGCTGGAAAAACTCACAAAGCACCCCTTCACCGGTGTTGGTGAACGGGCCAATGGTCTTCTAGTACTCACTCACACTGATGTATGTGGCCCTTTCAGAACCACGACTAGAAACCATGAAGGATACTTCGTTACTTTTATCGACGATTATAGTCGATATGCTTGTGTCTATCTTATGAAGAATAAGCACGAAACTTTGAAAAGTTCAAAAGTTTCAAAACGAAGTAGTAAACCAGCTTGCTAGAAAGATAAAAGTACTTCGATAAGATCGAGGTGCTGAATACCTCAGCTTAGAATTTCTCGATCATCTAAAGGAACGTGGAATAGTTTCACAACCCACTCCACCTGGCACACCCCACTTAATGGCGTGAGTGAAAGGAGAAATCGAACCCTAATTAACACGGTTCGATCGATGATGTGTAGAACTAACTTGCCTCACTTATTTTAAGGTCATGCTCTTATGACCGCTGCCCGCATTGTCAGTTTAGCTCCGACCAAGAAGGTAAACAAAACACCATATGAGATATGGCATGGGCGTAAACCCGATTTGGAATACCTTAGCGTATGGGGATATTAAGCATACATCACAAGTGATTCTGATGATAAGCCCGATCTCAGGCGAAAAGTAGTTTTCGTCAGATACTATAAAAGGCGGATATTATTTCTACCATCCTAATGCAAATGTGATTTCCATTAAACGGAAGGGACACTTTCTCGTGGAAAAACTCCTTAATCGAGAAAATGGAAATAATATTGTTGGTCTTGAAGAAATTTGAGAACCACAAACAACCGCTAATGACGTCGGACCGTCTGATCAACAAGTAGTTGTTGCCTATGAATCAGACATAAACACAAACGTTCGCAGAAGTAGGATAATTCGCAAAGAACCTGATAGATACCTTTGGCATCTAAATGGTCCCGAGGTCTTATTAGTAGCTGAGTCTAATGATGAACCTGCTAACTACAAATCTGCTATCTCAGATCCAGAATCTGGGAAATGGCAAGAAGCCATGAACGTCGAGATGTAATCTATGCATAACAATCAAGTATGGGACTTGGTTAAGCTACCCCCGATTCTCGGGCAGTAGGGAGCAAATGGATTTTCAAGAGAAAAACCGATATGCATGGAAATGTCCACACCTATAAATCACGGCTAGTTGTGAAGGGTTTCACTCAAACTCAAGGTATTGACTTTGATGAGACCTTCTCGCCCGTTGCTATGATTAAATCAATTAGGATATTCCTTTCCATTGTTACATACTATGATTACGAAATATGGCAAGTGGATGTCAAAACCGCTTTTCTTAATGGACATCTCTCTAAAGATGTCTACATGGTTTAGCCTGAAGGTTTTGTCGATCTCAAATATCCAACTAAGGTGTGCAAACTAAGTAAGTCCATTTATGGACTCAAGCAAGCATCTCGTGGCTGGAATCTTCGTTTTGACCAGAAGATCAAAGAGTTTGGTTTTGTCAAGAATGAAGATGAGCCTTGTGTTTACAGAAAGGCTAGTGGGAGCACCATATCATTCATCATCCTGTATGCGATGATATACTAATCATTGGAAACAATATCCCTATGCTTAATGAGGTTAAACACTATTTGGGATCTTGCTTCGCAATGAAAGATCTTGGAGAAGCTGCTTACATTCTAGAATCAAGATCTATAGAGATAGATCTAAGCGGCTTCTAGGGCTAAGTTAAAGCACTTACATAGATGAAATGATGACATACTTCAAAATGGAAACTCCAAGAAAGGAGGTGTTCCTATGACTAAAGGAACCGTGTTGAACAAATCGCAACCCCTTCAACGGGCATTGAAATTAAGCAAATGGAAGCAGTTCCATATGCTTCAGCGATTGGTTCTATCATGTATGTTATGTACTAGACCTGACGTCGAACATTCTGAGGTACTTGATGTTCTTGGTGATTGGAGGAGTGGAATAAGAGCTCACTGTAAGGTGTTACACTGATGCTAGCTTCCAAAGTGACCGAGGTGATGCTCGCTCACAATCAGGATTCGTATTCACTCTCAGTGGAGGAGCTGTTTGTCGGAAAAGCTCCAAACAGAGTGTAGTGGCGGATTTAACCACTGAATCCGAATGTATTGCTGCATCGGATGCTGCAAAAGAAGCTTCTTGGATGAAGGAGTTCATCCCTTAATGTGGTTTTGAATATTCAAAACCAATCGAGGTGTCCTGTGATAACACAGAAGCTATTGCTCAAACCAAGGAGCCCATATCTCATCACAGGGCCAAGCACATTCTAAGAAAGTTCCACTATATATGGGAAATACTGGAAGAAGGAGACATCTTAATAAGCAAATTAGACACAGATCAAAACCTAGCAGACGGTTCACTAAACCGATGACCAGGACAAGCACGACCAACATAGGGATGCTATCGGTCTTAGATTAGCTAGCCATTTGTTTTGATTTAGTATTTGGATGTACGAACATTCAAACAGTTGTACCTTTTGAATTCACCTTTGATTTACTGGTTAAATGCAAAGCTTGAATCTTACAACTGTGTTCGATTTTAATATGTTTAATCCATGAATCTTGTATTCTAAATTATCCATCATCGGTCAGTCTCGTGGGAACGACTCTGAATTAAGACTATTCTGACTTTGGACTCAAGGAGTTGACTTCCAAACTCACAGACCTCATTATGAATGACGTTGGATGTAACTCGCATCAAATCATCTTCATGGATCTTAGTCATAATAAGTATTTGATTTTGGTATACTCATTTAGTATCCTCTGACCTGAGATACATACTAGAACTGTCGTTTACTAAAGGCTATTCTTTGATCATTGTCAACCGCTGTCGCGTAACTACCAGTCATAAAGGCATTGGTTGGAGTAGTTCTGAAGTTCAGTGGGAGTTGTATGTAGTCAAGATGGGATTCTGTACTCTTACAATATATGTAACAGTTAGACATCTGGGTGCCCTCGTTGATTCAAACTGGTGAAGTGTAAGGCCTTACCCAAACTTACTGTGTGTTTGATTGGACCACTTTGATTCTTGAATGAGAACGATAATGATTGAACGCCATGTGAGATTGAATCTGATCCATGTCTCATTGTTCAATTCATGTGTTTTACAGAAAGGATAGATGACGACGATTACCATAAGTCTACTATCTTCAAGTAGCAAGCCGTTGCTAAAAGGAAGATACCTTGGTTAGTGACTTAAAAGTGTCATGACCTGTTGGGGGCAGCTATGTGTAGCTAGAGCACCGCTGGCTATCTGTGTTGAGATCTTATCAGAGACCGTCCAAGTGGGAGCTGTTGGATATTTATGTCCGGTTCGATAAGTCAACGCTACCGACGGGTCTTGACCCGTAAGAGTTACACCGTGGGCAACGAACTTAAATCCATTTAACTAATTTAACTGGTAATTACGAACGATACGCGGGTATTAAATTGAGAGACGGGTACATGTACCGGGTAAGACAAGAACACTCCTCTACGCCACTTGTCGCGCATGCATTCTTGCATCGCCACTTGTCGCGCACCGAAAGTCTTGGCCAATGGCATCGCATGCATTTTGCATGGCCGCCACTTGGCACACATGCAAAGATGTCCATGCTCTATAAAAGGGAGTGTTGGGGTCTTGTGTTTAGTGGTTGCAAGAACAAAATTGCTCTCAATAACACCACAACCACAACCGGGCACAACCGCCTCGGCCACCCTGCCGCCGCCGCCGCCACCGACGCCGCTGCCGGCCCACCCTGCAGTCGCCGCTGCTGTCGCTGCCGGTCATCGCCGCCCGCCGCCGGTCACCGCCGCCACTATACGACTCTCATGATACCCACAACCACAACCGACTCCGCCGCCGGCCTCTGCGGCCGCCGCCACCGTCGCCACTCCGTCGGTAGTCGCCGTTGCTGTCCGCTGCCACCGTCGCCGTTCCGCCGCCCCGCCGGCTGCCGGCCTCTGTGCCGTCGATAACGCCGGTCACCGCCGCCGCTACTCGTGCTTTATCCGCGTTACGTTTGTTCATTCACTAGCATGTGTTCGTTGAACCTCGGTGTCTCGACCGGTCAGTCACTAACCGAGGTATATCTTTCTCATCGGTAGTTAGATGTTTTTATTATTGTACTCGCATTTGCATGTAACCGGATCCTGTCGGGTTTCGTTTATTGTTGATCACTTGTTTATTTCCGCTGCGTTTTTTATTAATTAACTCGCTTGATTAATTGACTATTATTTATTGAACCGGGTTTTGATAAATAAAAATTATAATAAATGATCACCATGGAAACCCATCAGCTTCAACATCAAATCACCGACCTAAGGGGCTGTTTGACAACTTTTAAATGGTTAAGTGCTGAATCAGTAAGAGGTCTGAACCGTTAAGTGTTAAACCAATAATAGGTCTGAACCATTAAGAGCTAGTATAATGCTTAACTCTTCAGAGACAAATGTCTGACCAATTCAGATTAGAGGTCTTAACCATTCAGACTCAGTATAATGCTTAACTATTTAGAGGTAAATGTCTGAATCATTCGATATCTGCTTACGAAACAAATAGTCAACCATTAAATGCTAAACCAGTAAAAGGTCTGAACCATTAAAAGACTCATTAAAAGGTAACAAACAAACCCTAAATATTTCTAAACTTTTCAAAAATGTTAAAAATAGTGTTACAAACCAACAACAGTTGACACTATTGCCACAAAGACAGTCATTCATACATAGTGGTCACCAATACAAACGTTATTACTGAGACACGCACCATCTGTGTAACATCAATGCTAAATAATTCATATATCATGTTCATGTCAACTCATTTCCAATGTTTTTTTGTTGCATAATATACATTTCTGATTGTGACCCATTGCTACTATACACAACCATTTTCAAGTGGTATGGATGTTAATGATAGGGATTATCTATGTGGGCTCAGTTGGCTACATATATGTATTGTCACTTTCTTTAAACATCAAATAATTAGAAAAACTAAATTCTGGAATTTTAATAGTCAAATCTAATAAACAGATAATTAGTTATAGTTATGCATTAATGATTAAGGACTAACAAGAACTATACATGAATGAAAAGATTGACACATTTTACATAGTATACTAAAATAGTGTTAAGTTCGCGTACAAATACTTTTAAAGATACAAAAGGTTAAAAAAAACGATGATATTTTCATAGTTATTTATTAGTAGGGTAATTATCAAAATTACTCTACAAGTTTATCAAACAATTCAAAATCACCATACAAGATCAAAATTACCCTACAATATCATTTGTAGAGTAATTTTGTTAATTACTCTATGAATAAAACAATTACGAAAATGTTATCGTGTTTTTTCACAAAAATCTTCTGTTCGTACTTTTTGTACATTTAAGATATTTATATTTGATCTTTTGTCTACTAAAATAACACGGTGCATCTCAATTCAACCTCAATATGCTACAAAAAATGATCATAAAGACAAATATGCATGAGTTAATACCAGTGACGGAACTAGAATAAAATTTCAGGGGTATCCCTATTTTTTTGCCGTACATTCATAAAACGGAGAAACCGTTTTTTAACGTACATTGGGTGGTGGATCCAGGATTTTATTTGTATGGAGTCATTGTTTTTAGATTCTTCAATTTCATCAAGTGGACATAAGAAATTTCAATTCGATTCACGTCGAGTGCTAGCATAAGTTTTTGTATTTCTGATATGTACTAATAATTCATTATGAAATTTAATTTAGTAAATCTGTTAAACTATACAAGGTTTCTTATTACTAAATAATATCGAAAAAAAGCACCTTTAGCTGACGGAAAGTGTTGTCTAACATTTATATGTCTAAAAAATAAGGTATAACTTATGATAAAAAGGTTGTTATAAATAATAAGCTTCAAATGAAATAAAAGAAATTAACAAATTTATAGCTATTAAAGTGATTAAATACTATACTATACAAGTAATAAAATAAAAATATGTAACTCAATTAAAGAAAACTATAAACTGCAAAAAAAAAAAAATAACAAAATAAAAATATGCAACTCAATTAAAGTTAAATTATAAACTATAATACTTACTATAGAAATAAGAAAATAAAAATAACTCACTCAAAGTTAAATTATAAACTGTAATATTACACAAGTAATAAAATAAAAATATGTAACAATTGTAAATTATAATTGTAAATATTACACGGTACATCTCAATTCAACCTCAATATGCTACAGAAAATGATCATAAAGGCAAATATGTATGAGTTAAATACCAGTGGCGAAACTAGAATAAAATTTCAGGGGTATCTATTTTTTTTGTCGTACATTCGTAAAACGGAGAAACCGTTTTTTAACGTACATTGGATAGTGGATCCAGGATTTTATTTGTATGGAGTCATTGTTTTTAGATTCTTCAATTTCATCAAGTGGACATAAGAAATTTCAATTCGATTCACGTCGAGTGCTAGCATAAGTTTTTGTATTTCTGATATGTACTAATAATTCATTACGAAATTTAATTTAGTAAATCTGTTAAACTGTACAAGTTTCTTATTACTAAATAATATCGAAAAAAAGCACCTTTAGCTGACGGAAAGTGTTGTCTAACATTTATATGTCTAAAAAATAAGGTATAACTTATGATAAAAAGGTTGTTATAAATAATAAGCTTCAAATGAAATAAAAGAAATTAACAAATTTATAGCTATTAAAGTGATTAAATACTATACTATACAAGTAATAAAATAAAAATATGTAACTCAATTAAAGTAAAACTATAAACTGCAAAAAAAAAAATAACAAAATAAAAATATGCAACTCAATTAAAGTTAAATTATAAACTATAATACTTGCTATAGAAATAAGAAAATAAAAATAACTCACTCAAAGTTAAATTATAAACTGTAATATTACACAAGTAATAAAATAAAAATATGTAACAATTGTGAATTATAATTGTAAATATTACACGGTACATCTCAATTCAACCTCAATATGCTACAGAAAATGATCATAAAGACAAATATGTATGAGTTAAATACCAGTGGCGAAACTAGAATAAAATTTCAGGGGTATCTATTTTTTTTGTCGTACATTCGTAAAAAGGAGAAACCGTTTTTTAACGTACATTGGATGGTGGATCCAGGATTTTATTTGTATGGAGTCATTGTTTTTAGATTCTTCAATTTCATCAAGTGGACATAAGAAATTTCAATTCGATTTACGTCGAGTGCTAGCATAAGTTTTTGTATTTCTGATATGTACTAATAATTCATTACGAAATTTAATTTAGTAAATTTGTTAAAGTGTACGAGGTTTCTTATTACTAAATAATATCGAAAAAAGCACCCTTAGCTGACAGAAAGTGTTGTCTAACATTTATATGTCTAAAAAATAAGGTATAACTTATGATAAAAAGGTTGTTATAAATAATAAGCTTCAAATGAAATAAAAGAAATTAACAAATTAATAGATATTAAAGTGATTAAATACTATACTATACAAGTAATAAAATAAAAATATGTAACTCGATTAAAGTAAAACTATAAACTGCAAAAAAATTACAAAATAAAAATATGCAACTTAATTAAAGTTAAATTAGAAACTGTAATATTATACAAGTAATAAAATAAAAATATGTGACAATCGTAAATTATAATAGTAAATAATAATTAATATAATAAAGTTGGTAACTGATAAGCCACGTGGGTTGGGTTGTTGTACATTTTCGAATTTCAAGAAAAAAAACATTTTAAACAATAAAAATTATCTTTTAAGCTTTGGTTTAAAAATTTAGAAGTCTTCTTTTTTCTCTGTTTCTTTCTACAACTTTTGCTCTACTATGGTATTTCAACTTTTAACTCTTTTTTTTTCATAATTTATTTCATTTTCTTCTCCATCTATCTATAATTTTACATTTAAGGGTATCCCAAGAAGGTTAAGGGATATCCCGGGTTACCCAACCCACACATAGATCCGCCCCTGTAAAATACACAACTCTTTTCGTTATGATATCAATTTCAATTGCTATGTTGATTTTTAAGTGTAAATTGTTTTGAAGGTTGAATGAAAGAAATGTCAAGTTGTCTTAGAAATGACCAAAAAAAGTGTCAATAGGTCAATACCATTAACATCCCCATGTACCACATATAAAAACGTCAAAGGTTATCTTGGTCAACTTACAATCACCGTCCAATAATGTATATATAATGTTTTGTTTCATGTCCTACATACAATGATTAATGTACCTACATATAAATGATTTACTTTTAAAATACTATTAAGATTGTACAAAAGTTTTTAGCTCGTTTTATATATTAATATAGACGGTGGTCTTCACAAGTTAGTCACATGATGAATCAATTATTTCATTTTAACACGTTGAATAGAAACCTTTAAGTTGTTAACCTTAGGATTAGGTTAAGAGTGAACACTAGTGTATTTGTGAACTGAGCGAACTAATTATGGCCATACATGTGTGTAAATCAATAGCCAGAATTTGATGATGAAATACAGTAATGTATTTTACGATTTGATGATGAAATCTTAGCCATACACGTGTATAAATCAGTAGCCTGGATTTGTTCACTTAGCTCACAAATACACTAGTGTTTACTCTAAAACCTTATCCATTAACCTTAATCTAACAATCATTAATTATAAGTAAAACATATAAATAAATATCTTATGTTTTAATCCTAAACTAATAAACATATTTAAATATTACTCAAATAATTATGCATTTTATATTATACAATATCTTTCATAATTTTTGGTCTAATATTTAATTATGTAAAATATTAAAGAAAAGCTAGTATAATCCTTTTTTATCACCAAAATCTATGTATGTTTCCCTATAAGATATTGTTAATTTTGTTTGGGTCATGACATACAATGTACCTGTTTCTCTTTGCAATGGTCAACTTTTAATTGATAGTTAGTTGCTAAAATAGTATTCATTAGTTTATATATAGAGAGAGATAAATGGTGTAATTGGATTTTGTTGTTACTTTTTTTTCCTAGTATTATTTGCATGAATTCTATTAGGTTAGATATACCTTTTCAATTTATCAAATCATATTAATCTGTATATATTCATGCTATCTAAAAGCGTTCACAATTGATTGTTATAAAAAATCATTATCATTTTTTTTTCTTTTCAATTAAACAATATTCTTTTATAGTTTTATCATTATTTTTTCTCTCTTTTTCACTTATAACCACTTTCAAAAATATTAAAAAATTATAGAGTGTAAACAATGTTTTTCTCTAAATTACCAATGAACATTAACTTTTTATCTCTCATCCACTCACAACCACTCTATATAACATAGAGGCCACACTCACATAATTATAAGGATCAAATGTAAGTGCTTTAATCTTAGCTTCAGGATGAAGACTTGAAATATGGTTATTATCTAGATTAAATTTATAGCGTGACAAAAGAACACAGTATAATTGTTAGTTCACACGTTAGGCTGGATGTACTGGGCGTTAGTTAAAGGGCGACAACCATATGTTAGGCCTGTAAAGTAAATCTGTTAATTTGTTGGTGTTTTAACTTTATGTTTGACTTTGAACGATTACTTTTGCTCTTTTATATAGCATATGTAAAGTAATCACTCGGTTTATAAGAAGCGATTACTATTAGGAAGTGTTTACTTTCCTGGGAGTTATTACTAGTTGGAGCGATTACTTTCTGTTATTATAAATATGTGAGAGTGCGTTTACTTTGTAGAAATTTAACCGCTTGTATTGTTTATCATTTTGAGAATCAATTGAGTTGAAAACGTTTTATCTCGTTGTCTGTTCATTCCATTCTTGAGTGTAATTCAACCGCTTCCGCCGGTTGAATTGCATCAATTCATCACGAATTGTTATTGTATTCCGTTGTTTTGGTTTTCACACCATCCAAGATGGCACGACAACCTCCAAGTTGGGACCCCTTTTGCAACTGCAGGGGGCGTGAAGGGTGGGGCACTAGTCTGTTAACACTTGAAGGGACGGAAGGAGAGGGCACGATGGAGACATAGCATGTAGCTCTGAAGTGAGTGGTGACGTCGTCGCGAGCTACATACAACCTTATATATTAATTTGCGTATTATTTAATGAATTGTAGAAAAATGACTTAATAAATAAAATACAAATTTTATAATTCTATAAAAAGCATGTCATATTTTTTTTTAATTTTTAACAACACTAATTAAATAAAAATTAACAACACTAATTAAATAAAAAACATAGTAAAAAGCAAACAAAGGAAAGTTCATGACTATTTTTTCTTCTTTTAACTCACTTGTTATATTCAATGTTTTAAATACAGGTATGAACCGGCCGGTTATACCGGTTAAACCAGGTATTTGTTCGGTACGATAAAGGCTGATAAAACCCGAATACGGTATGTCTTATGAACCGGCGGTAAATCCGGTTCTACCGGTTCAAACCGTTGAACCGGTTTGCATTATCTTAAGATTTGATTTCTTAATTTTAATAAAATACGATAGTAAGGTAATATTGATCTTCCATATTTTTGGTAGATAACCTAGTGCATTCTATTCCAATATTTTATTGTTGTTGAAACTGTTACTCACCTCGTACAATGCAATATTATTTATTATTAATAAAAAAATTCTTAAAATGCTTAATAGTTTACAATAAAAATAGTTGTTTTTAGATAAAACTATGACCAGTTACACAAATTCTAGTTGAGACTGGATTGTTTTTTGAGATAAATTTGTATTTTATGGAATTTATAGGGTTAACTAGTAACCCAGTTCAACCGCCCGATACAATCCGGTTCAACTGTTTGAACCATTTTAGAGCCAATCCGGTATGACTTAAAAACCGGTTTTTAAAACATTGATTATATTATATTTTGAGAATGCTAGTTATTTTTGATAGTTGTTTATTATGGGTTATGGGAATTTGATTACAATATAAGCTACTTAGGGGGTACCCATGCGGGTATCCTCCCCAGTTTCATTGTGGTGCCACAACGCTGTCACCACCCACAAGGGTAAGGCTGGTGGGTTGGGTGGGTTTGTCTTTAGAAGTACCCTTGAATAATTTGAGTTGTTTGAGGTCAAAGATGACCTTGGAATTTATTGTGGGTATGGTAAGGGTAAGGTGTTGCCAGTGTTCGTGGCTAAAGGGTAGTATTTAAGTTTTTTGACATGACGGGATTTGATAAGTTGGGGCAAGCGTACTACTCTTGGATGCCTCTTCCCTCTTAGAGGGAGTTGATGTAACTGTCAGGTAAATAAGATATCCATATATTATACTTGTCCATTAATCTCAAGAGAAGTAACATAATAACATATCTTATTACTTTGGATAACAGATCTTAGAGGAGCATTCATTTGGGAATGATACATGATTATGCATTTTACAATAAATGTGATACAAAAGATGATTACATAACCGCTTACTCCTAAAATCATCAATGATTTATGCGGTTCTCATAATGCTTATGAGTTCGAAAAAGCATGCATCTTGATATATGTAGTTAACAATTTGTAACCAATAACCACTAACATTAACATTTACATATCTCCTCTCTTTTAAGATCTGGATATGATTTGGATTTATTATAGAATTGCATCGAATATCAATGGTATCATTTCCCCATTTGAAAGAAAGGCTCATAATAGCCCATAATCCATATGATGACCAAGGCCCAGATAATATAGCCACCAATTGGGTTTAACTTTTGGGGTTTTGTTTGTTCTGATTTGAACCATTTTTTAGCCAGAAAATTTTGAAATGACAAAAATGCTAAAAAAGAAAAAATAAATAAAAGCCTGTACATCTAGATTTGTTGATTCGTTTCAGCCCTAATGGGCTGCTTCGGCCCAGATGTATTGCTCTTGGTTAAGTCCATCATGGCTTGCATTTATATTGTTTGTTTTTGTTTCGGGCCATTCTCATTCTGCTTCATGTTAGGGCTGGGGCAGACCTACCTTATAACAAGGGTAACCTCCGTTGTCCCTTAGCGCTCCGATGATAGTGTAAATTTTTAAAAAGTTTGATTTTTTTATAACGTTGTCGCTATAAGGATATTCTAGATTCGTCACTGCTAGATATGATTTAACATTCTGATTTTCTTTTTGGTGGCTCATCTTCAGGCCTGTTTATAGCTTAATGACATTTTAGGTATAGAAGCACATATACGAGTTAATGGAAGTTTAAATATTAATTTATGATAAAATGATAATCAACACAAAGTTCAGTATTAGTTAAATAGTAAAAAGAAGATAATCATATGCATTTTATCGTGATTTTCATTGGATTTTGATTTCGTCTTTTTTTAATATGTACTGTAGTTTTGTTTTAACTATTTAACCTAAATTATCATTAACGTAAAAAATTAACATAATTTAGTTTTTTAATAAATATTTCTGTTAAAAAAAACTATAATTTCATTTTTTTTTCTCGTACGCATGCATGTTTCTTCAAATTAAAGATGTGAAAGGAAATTGGAAACAAAATATGTTAAAGGTTAGATCTTTAAACAGTATTTTTAATGTACTTATCCATTGAATATATTAAGTTAACGTATCGTTATCATGCACCTAAGTTTGATTTATCGTGGGACACAGTTTCAAAAGTCAATCGGTTTTACGATAATGACACTAACGTAATTTAATAAGAATTTTAAGGATCTCGATTTAGTGACTAACATCGGTTTTTCATGATTTTATTTTCTACAAATTTTTATAAGAAGACTAATCAAAGTTAAAATTTATAATTTGAATATATATATTTATAGTGTGAGGTTTACTAGAAAACCATAAATTAATGAAGAACTAGTTAACCATGTAAAAGCTCACAAAAAATTCATTTTTGTATGTAAAAGAACAATTTTTACTAAATATTTTTCGAAGCTTTTACATATAAATGCATGTAAAAATTATTTTAATAAAAAATATTTAAAAATAAAAAAATAAAAAATTTTAAAAAACAGCTCAAATATATATAGGGAAAAGTTATCTTGAAAACGCTAAATATTGCAAGAATCGTGAAAACCAATGAGAAAACAATCAAAATCAATATTTTTTAATACATACCTCTTTAAATATGCTATAAATAAGCAAAATATTTGTGTTTATAGCGATTGTACCCTTGGCTTTGGGAGTTTTTTAAAAAAAATGGATTTTTCCATTTTAGCTTTAAAGTTTCAATCTTTGATAATATAAGTCTAAAGTTTAAATATTTGGTAATTTAACATCTTTGATCAATTTGATGTTTCAATTCTAATTCAAAAGTTTGTATCTTTTGTAATTTAACCCCTGTGATTTTTTTAACTTTTACCCTAAAGTTTTTCATCTTTTACAATTTAAACTCAAAACATTTTTACTTTCAACTTTGGTCCTTTATACTTTTCATCTTTCACAAGTTTCCGTTTAGCGTTCATTCTAAATTTTCCGAGTTAACACGCCCCAACGTGCGTGTGGGTTCAAGCTAGGGGCGTAGCCCGAATTTTTTCCTACTGGTTCGGAAATTTTCTAGGGTTCGATTTAAGGGATTCTACAGGTTCGACAGCGAAATTTCTTTAGGTGCGATGTCAAAACACACCTATATATCACACTAATTTTTTTAGTATGGGTTCGGCTGGATTCGTACCCTTCTTTGTAGCTATTCCCCTGGGTTCAACATTTTTTTCATCTACTTTTTCATGTTTGAAAGGTTCATCGCAGTGCGTTTAGTTTTCCCCGTTTTGTCGTAACACGCGGGTTAGAGATCAACCCAGTTATTCTTTTCTATGCTTTACACATAGGCTCGTGGTTATGATTTTTCAACACGTGTGATTAGGATTTTGAGTTTTTAACGTGCGTAATTTCATATCGTACGTATCGCACATTAAGGAATATTGTGTGTGTGTATATATATTGCTTTTTTTAATTTGAATGGCTTCTACATGTGATTATATTAAAAAGCCCAAACAACTTATGTTAAAAATGATATTTTGTTACATGTAAAATTAGTGGTTTCCCACGCCAATTAAAAGTAACTGGATTAATTTTCAGTTAGTATGAGATTGATGAAGGAAAATACGTTTAAAATTGAGACTATCAGTAAACATAACATTTTGTAAGTTGAGATTAATCTCAACCAGTTGATCAAAATTAAGATTATCAAAATCCATTCTTCTTTAATTCAAACTACATAATATTGAAATTTCAGTGTCACATAACCAACTAAGTTGTTTGAATCTTATTGGAATTACATCATCATCATTCAGTGTCACATATGTAACTAAGTAAGTAGTTTAAATCTTATTGGAATTACATCACATGTTTAAAATTGAGACTATCAGTAAACATAACATTTTGTAAGTTGAGATTAATCTCAACCAGTTGATCAAAATTAAGATTATCAAAATCCAATCTTCTTTAATTCAAACTACATAATATTGAAATTTCAGTGTCACATAACCAACTAAGTTGTTTGAATCTTATTGGAATTACATCATCATCATTCGGTGTCACATATGTAACTAAGTAAGTAGTTTAAATCTTATTGGAATTACATCATCATCATTCTAACCTAGATGAGTATTTAACAAAAATAACTCAAAATCTAATTTCATTTTTTAACTTAGAATAAGATTTTTGCTTTCAAAATATAAATTTAACTAGTGGTAAGTCCACCGTGTTGTGTGGAGCGTAAAACCATGCTAAATAGTACCAATATTACATCACCGTCAATAACCATCAACACTAAAATTGCGGCGTGTTAATGCGAATAAATTAGACCGAAACATAAAAGATAGGAAATAATATAAGTCGATTAGGATACGCGCGTTATGAGAAAGCTGTCAAAGGAAAAATAGACAACGTAAATCGTTAAACTACACACGCACATTGCATCATGTTAACTCACAAAGTTTAGAACGAAACATAGTTGAATCATACATGCACGTTGCGTCGTGTTAACTAATAAAATTTAGAAAAAAACGTAAAAAATGTGAAACATGGAAAGTATACCAAAGTTGAAAGTAAAAAATGTCACACCCCGACCCGCAGCGGAATAAAAGTCGGGGCACAATTGGGTTATCACCAAAGCTCATGATGTTTACTAAGATGTTTCATATTTATTAAATTCAAATTACAAACTTAAATATCCAAAACAAAATTCATACAATTACAAGAAAATGAAACTACATAATTATTCCAAAGCATAAACTTGTTTATTCTTCTAGGCCTTCCTAAGTGTTTCCTGTCTCAGCTGGATCACCTGTATCATGTGTAAAACGGGGGAGATTTTGGGTCAACAAAAGTTGGCGAGTGAACCTTGATAAAACATCTTTCTTTACTAATTTCTTGTTTTATTTAATAAAGAAAATTCGTGCAATAATCACATGTGAGCAAACATATATAGATAAACAAACACAAACCACTTTGGATGAGTATATGACATGAATGATGATGTATGTGAGATCAAGGCTCAATCAAACGGAGCCGATCTAATGAGGCTCCTGATGCTCAACCCGTATCCCACGGGGAACTGATGGGCCTAATGAAATGCGTGCACTGAAAATGATAATTCCAATCTACATATAAATCAAACAACAATTGATACACATTTGATCACGGATATGATGTATGCACAAGTGTTTAAATAAAATAAAAGAAATATACGACACATGATACACCCCAAAACATGATTAAAACGGGGAATTGGTAGAGATTCACTAACAATGGGTGCGTTCTTTGATGACGATGAAGGCGCACGATTTTATGATTCAATCGACGAGGGAAAAACTAACCTAGATAATAACAAAATGATTCGATAAATAGATAAATTTTATTTGAGATTAATATTTTTAATTAGTGCTCTTAATGAGATTTTTAGATTTATTTTTGTGAGTTTAAGGAAATTTTCTAACTTTAAAAATCCTATTTTTAAGTATTTTTAATTAATTTTCCAATTAAATAAATAAATAAAAATAATAAAGATTGGGTTGACTTTCTGACAGTTGACCGGGTCTGACCGGTCAGACTGTGTTTATTCTATGCGGCTAGTGAGGTTCGAACCCGGGACCTCTCGTATACGTGCACGCAGCTCTACCAACTGAGCTACGTGTCTAACCTGAAATATTCTCTGTTTTAATTATATATATATACTAATTAACCTTAACCTTATTTGGTTTTTATTAAAAATGATTTATATGGTCGAACCGGTTGCAGAGACCCGGAGTCGAACTCGGGACCTTCGGTTCGAGTGCGCACAGCCCAACCTGTGTGTCTAATCTGTTTAACTACTGGATTATATTCCTTTTATGTATATACTGTGACTTGATTTGATTAGGTTTTAAAAATGTTGGTTTTATTTCTGAAAGTTGGTAACGTGTGCGATTCGAACCCGGGACGTGTGTATTGTATTTGCACACAGTCCACCGCTGGACTGTGTGTCTAACCCGGTTAAATATCCGATTTTAATTATATTAATACACATATTCAACTTCATCTTCTTCACTTAAAAATTTCCGACAGTGATTCCGGCTGAATGAACTGAATTAACAGTTTCGGTTATTGTGTTGAGCAATTAGATTACTAAGCAAGAGATAGCAAGAAGGTTTAGATGATTATACCAATCGGCAGTGAGGCTTCGGTTCTCCAGTGATATTCCGGCGAGTGCGAGAATTTCCGGCGACGTTGTCTGAGACAGATTCTGGTTGACCGATTAAGGTTAATACATGCCGAATAATGGTTTACAAAAAAAGGAGTTGAGATTTATACCGATTAGGAGTAAAGCCTCGGTTCTCCGGTGAAATTCCGGCGAATACGAAAATCTCCGGCGACGTGTTTTGGAAGGAATAAAGCTTCGGGAACGAACGTGGTTCTGAGCGAAAGGTTTTCAGGAAGTTCAAGTGGGTATTTATAAGGAGGAACAGCTGATTTGGGTTTGAATTAAGGTCAAAGTTCGCGGTCAATGATTTCCGACGGTTTTTGACTGAAATTGATTGCCGGCAACGGTTATAACTGATGTCGAATTTAGTTTGTGCGTTTCAGTCAAAGGAAAAATAGCCAAAATCTCGGTGTTCCGGTTTTTCCGGTGATTGCGGGTTCTAGGCACTGATTTACAAATTTGAGTTTCGGTTTTTATTATAAATGTTATTCGTTTCAGTATTAAACACAAAAGTGGCGTGTGGCGGAGTGGTGTGGTGTGTCTTTGACTTTGCGGGAGACCCGGGTTCGAGACCCGGCGGCTCCATTTTATTTTCTATTCACTTATTTTTATTATTTATTAATTATGGTTTTTAAATTCTAAAATGTTTATTAATTATGTATTATTTAAAATAATTTGAACAATAAATACGCAACGAAAATTTATAACTGAATACTTGGTTATTAAACGAAACGGGTTTTGAAACCCGTTTTTCGACGAATGTTACAAAAAATTTGTAAGGTTAAATTGCAAAAATGAAAACTTTTATCCACCAAGTCGATTTAGGACCCGCGTGTTGCGAAGAACATTGCAATAGGGGAAAAACTAGAAAGCATAAAACGTTAAATCACACACGAACGTTGCGTCATATTAACTTCCAAAATTTAGAATGAAACATAAAAACCTTGAATCACCCACACACGTTGTGCCGTGTTAACTCATAAAATTTAAAAGAAAAAGTAAAACAAAAATTTGCGAAGCATAAAAATTATTGGGGACCAAAATTGAAAGTAAAGAAATTGTGAGGTTAAATTGCAAAAGATGAAAACTTTTGGGTTAAAAGTAAAAACTCAAATTATTTTGAGTCAAAAGTATAATATCAGTTTTTTCTTAAATTCCCCTAAGCATTGAGTACAACCCATCTATACACACAAAGATGTTGCAAATTTATAGTTTCAATTCTAACATTACGATCATTTCTTTTTATTTATTTATAAATATTATTATTAGTTTAATTTCATAAAGATTTAGGTGTCGTTTGTTTTTTAAGAGGTAAAATGTATGTAGTCTGCGGATCACATCTGCAGACATTTGTAGAAGAAAATGTGGACCAAACCTCTGTATTTTGCAATAAGAAGGATGTAACACCCCAAAAATATTAAATTATATAAAATATTTAGTAATATTAAGTATTATGGTAAAATATTTCACACATAACTAATTTAGTGAAATTGAAATTAGATTAGTTGCTTGTGAATATCTAATAAAACATTTAGGTAGTGTCCTTGTATGATAAACAAAATATAGAGGACCAAATTAAACACTAGGTAAACTTGTGGATATAAAAAGAATTAAAACCTAAAACACACACTAGTATGTGTGTTGGTCGACCAAACAAGAGAAGCAGAAAGGGGGAAATCTTGTAACCCTAATATTCATCAAATTCTTCAAATCAAAAGAGAAATTGGGCCTATGATCCTTGCATGAACATAAATTATCAATCATCTAGACAAAGAAATCATAAGGTATGTTAAATTTTGATGATTTGTGATGTTATGAATCTATATGAGCATCATAAACTCTGTATTGAGTATAATCATGAATATCATAACAGAAATTGTGATGTATATGAGTTTAGGAACAAGCTCTTGATGAAGAATTAGTGATCAAATGCTATGATTCTAGTGTTTAGATAATTTATGATGTTTGTGTTAAATGTGTTTTTATGAATATGATTAACACATAAATTGTGATAGTGAAATTTTAGTAATTGATGTTAATATGTTGGATTCTAGATGTTAACCTCGCAATCTAGACATAGAGACTTAAAAAAGATATTATTACATGGTTGATAGCTAAGTTGTAATCCTAATAAGAGTAGTATAAAAATCTTACACATATGGTATTTGATGAAATGCCTAAATGATCATGATGGTTGAAGAGCATGAAAGAATTATGTAAATGGAATTTTACGAATTACATGTCACATATGTAACATTAAGAAGTCTAAACAATAAATTGGGTTGAACTTTATAGGCAAATTGAGTGAAGCATCAAGTGACCAAGTCGGATCGGATACACGGTTGAAGGGAAAGTCTAAGGTATGTAACTTCACGTTTATAGTATCTTGATGAATTAATAATTGTCTTGAAACAAAATAAAGGCGATGGAATTTGTTAAAATGACTAAACAGATCAAACTTCATAGTAGATGATGGTTGACCGGATAAAAGCGATGGTATTCGCAAAGACGACCAAATGGGTCGAACAATTCGATAAATGATAATTGGTAGGATAAAAGCGATGGCATTCGTAAAGATGACCAAATCGGTCAAACAATTTGATAAATGAGAATTTGGTCGGATAAAAATCGATGGTATTCGCAAAGACGACCAAATGGGTCGAACAATTTGATAAATGATGATTTGGTCGGATAAAGCAATGGAGTTCGTTAAGACGATCAAATGGGTCAAACGATAAAAAGTAGAAGTTTGGTTAATTAGAACTATGGATTTTGTTGCGCTAGCCAAATAGGGCAAAAATATTATGTATGACATATATTATGTAAGTATATGAATGACTATTTTGTTATAAATCCGGTAAAAAAGGTAAAATTGGGATTTTAAGCATAAACCGGATAACGGGGATGAATAGTACTCCAAAGAAATCCCGAGGAATTTGAGTGGGATCATAAAAATGATCATATAGATAAAGAACATAGTTAAATGAGTTAAATTGTCAAGAAATACAAACGGGTCAATAATTTCTTAAATAAGTAGTGAGCCGAAGGCTTATAAATTTAAACATTTGATTAATCCGAATGTTGGATTTTGAGTTCATAAGGTAGAAGATCATGTTTCGATCATGTAGGAAGAAACATGAGGTTATACGCATAAGCGATTTAAAGGATTAGAGAATTTCGCGTAAAAAAGGGCAAATAAGAGAAAATCTGCAGCAAGCCACCGCAGGCTACGGTAGCCTACCGTAGCTTACGGTAGGCTACTGTTGTCATGAAACATAAAGCCTTGACCATAAAATAGAAGGTTTTGACCGTAAGACAAAAGCCTTGACCGTAAGCTACGGTGGCCAGCCGTAGCTTACGGTGGAGTCTGAAACGAAATTTTTGTTTTGTTTAATTAGGTCATGCTTTAATGATTGGTTATGTTTGTATATGTTATATGAGTTACATAACTAAAACTTTAAATAAATTCTTGTAATGTAGGAGAACTATATGATGTCATGGATGTTTGATCAAGATTGATGAAGAACTGAACACTTCCGAATTACTAACTTCCGCTTTAGTTTCTTTTTCCTTGTCCAAGAATTATAATAGTGTTAATATGAATGATTTATATACTTATGGTTTTCAACTAACCCTTATTTTTGTCCAATAGTATAGTGACACGTGTTGTATTTTTAAATATAGTCTGTTAAAGACCAATAAGGACTAAAGGTGCCAACATGCTCAAGTTGAGCCTCTGAGTGACGAACCGATGTCAACATGCATTAATAACAGCCTCTAAGTGACTGATATGTCAACATGTCACACCCCGGATTTCCAACCCGAAATCCATACACCGGTGGGCCCGGGTGGGGAGTATTGTGACATCAGTTGATAAAATCATTGTCAATTAAACATAGCACAGCGGAAGTATTAAAGTAAAATTACTATTACAAACCGAATGTTCAAAGATAAAATAAAATAATATACAAGCTTGTAATAGAAGATCCACAGGCGGATCATAAATTGTACATGGAAAGAATACAAAACAGACTTTAGGCAGATTTAGGATTTGTAAGATCCTCTATCACTACCGAGCAGCTTCCGGCCTATTTCGTATTGTACCTGCAGTTTAGCCTTTGGACGATACGTCAGCTTACGCTGGTAAATACACCCAATTGACTCATTTTGAAAACTTTAAAATGGTTTTAAGTGCAAAATGGCACAAAATCTTTTATTAACTTGGGAAAGTTGACCTTGCAACCTTGTATCAGATTCACATGTTTGTCCATACATACAGGGCCCAGTACAGAAACCGAGACATGATTAAATACACACCACTCAGGACTCACGAAGAGTCATCCCCAATGTCTTGGGAACATTGCATATGAGCATCAAAAGGTGTATGCCTACACCCCGTGCTAAGGTCGTGGCCAATAATTAATGTATTTAGCCCAGGATATCCACGACACGGTTATTTAACCCCCGATGTTTAAGTTATCAAACAAAACTGACTAAAACGAAATATGCGGGTTTACTAGCCACAAGCGGGCATTCGATTGATCCCATTTTGGACCAAGCGGTAATAATTTACCGTATCCCAAGCCCGTATAGGGAAAATAAGTCGAGAGTATTTACCTGAGCTAGTCTTCTTCTTTTATTTTTAAATAACTCAGCCGTATACAAAAGTACCAAGTGCAGATATCATTTACCAGGGAAGGCTCTAGTCTGGATTATGGCATAAACTAGCCAATTAAATACTAACGGTCTTATAAACCGAATAGTGTACATGATCATTACGTATAACGCTTGATTGAACGATGATCGGATAGGATGTAGTTTAAACCCGACAAGTACCTTGACTTTTATAATATGGGTAAACTATATACATTCTGGATTTTGAAACTTAAATGACAAGGTTAAACCCGTTTCGGTTAATTTCCGTAAAATAGTTACATATACGTAACTATGCGCTTAATAGCGATATCGGGTAACCGGATAAGTCATGGACAAGTTCTATATGTCATTATATTTTAAATAAGTTAAGATATTAGTAGGATATCAACTTGTATGTCCCCTTAAGGTTTTAAAACGAAATTATGCCTTATAGGGGCATTTTGGTAATTTTATACATAGTTTATAAATTATTTGGGATTCTGAGTTTATAACATGTACCTACTGTAAATATGTTTTAAATAAGTTTTAAAATCAGTAGGTATCAAGTCTTGGTCGATAATATGGTTTAAAACCATACTATGCGCCGAAACAGCGCTTATGTCGTAAAATGATGTTTTTAAGCGATGTTTACGAAAACTGTCATTTGGATCAGATTAAAATGTTTAAAATATGTTATTTAATATAACATATCAGTAGCTAAATGATTTACCTCGAAAAGATTGATTAAAATCATTTTATGAGTCACAAGGACTAAAATCGTTATTTATCGACATAGTTTAAGGACCTGCTTGAAAACTCAGTTTATAACTTGGTTTAACATCCCAAATAATCCTACTTATAATATTACATTTGTAGGAAACTCATTTTCAAGTTCATTATCATTTAAAACCTTGTTTTATGCAAAAAAGGGCATTTTGGTCAAAGATGGCATAATTATGGAACTTGCGCATAAACTTGGATTCTGATTATGATCATGTATTATAACCTCAGAGGGTTATGCTACATTATATTATGATCATAATGCAACTTTAGATCAGTAGATCAAAGTTTATAAATAAAGACTTTGAAAATTCAAAATAGGACACTTCTAATGGGACGGAGGAAGTACGTTATACTTGAAACTCGTATATGCTAGAATTTGTTATGCTTTATACTTGTCATTAACATCGTACAAGCCTCCCTTAACATGTACAACACTATACGATTAACGCACCGCCCGTATTCTTGAGGTCATGTTAAGTAAACAAAATGGTCTATTCATTGCTATGATTAGATTACGCTAGCTGGAACTTTGGGTTGACATTTATAGTTGCATGCTAGTATCATATCTTAGTTCTAGTTAACTATTATGCCATGTGGATTTGTTTAAACTTTTATACCTATGTTAGTATTTAAACTTGTATGCTCGCCAATACTTGTGGGTTGAACTATACTTTAATATGTATTGCAGGAATTTGATGATGATGATGTCGCACAGAATCTAGTAGCATGACTAGAAACACACCTTTAAATTTAGTATTTTGTTGTATTTTTGTTTCCATTCAACATGTTTGTAATTTGCTTCAAACGATTGTACTTGTTTCTTAGCAATGAAATGAAATGTTATTTATTAAATACTTGTTACATTTAGTGTTATGAAGTGTCTTGCAATTTCGTTTTCGTCTAACTCCGATGTTTCTGCCATCGGTTGGGGTGTGACAACTGTTTGTTTTTTTTACGTATGTAGACATCTAAAATAAACTGGTACTGGTGTACAGACGATGGTTTTGGTGGTACTGGACGGTGGTGTTGGGTGGTGGTGGACGGTGGTTGTGGGTGGTGGTGATGGACGGTCGTGGGTGGTGGGCGATGGTTATGTGTGGTGGTGGTGGAGGTGATGGACGGTGGTGATGGTGGGTGGTGGTGTTTAACCCTCTGCAGACCTTAGAAAATCTTAGAAGTGGCTGGGCCAAGTACACACTAAGAAGAACTCGCACAGACGTTTTTTTAATGAAACGTTTTCAGGAAAACAAACAGTCTATAGATGGTAATGTTTGCGCGTGGTCTGCGCGACGCAGACAGAATAGCTTACACAAATATTTTTTAAAAAACAAACACCACCTTAATATCATCCTATTATATTTTAAATTCGTAAGTATCAAAATAAACTTCACTGATATTGTTATTATTTTAATTTTTTATTAAAATTAATTCAGGGTATTACATGATATCTTAAAATAATATATTGTAGCACTGTCCATGACATTATAGACTAGTGGACATATTAGGGGTGAGATAACACTTAGAGACTATTAGGCCATGAGTTCGATTCTCATAAGGGAGTTTTCCTAGATTTATTGGGTTTGCTTCTGAATTTGTGTATATACATTATAGCCTAGTGAAAATGGTTTGATCAGGTAATTCCACTAATGATACATAAATACTACAATAGTCTGTCAGTTATCCAAATTTGATGTTAAAGAAAAACATATTGTAGCACTACACAACTCACAAACAATATATTAAGATCCATTAAATCCTGATGATGGTCCCAAAAAAATAAAACTAAAACCACTTTAATCTATCATCGGTGATTCCCATGTACTATTGGACTATCAATTTACATTTATTATTTTTTTAAACGATCAACTAAATAACTGGATAAGTATACTAGGATGCCCTCAATCAAGCAAATGCTTGCTTTCCTTCATAAAGGTCAGAATTGGATGCAAACCTGAGCCACCAGTTTTGGGGAAAACCAGCCCGCCCGAAGGCCCACTACGGTAAAACCTGGTTCGGCTCGGTTTCAAACTGATGATCTCTAGAGAGGCCTAGTTCTAAACTTCATTACCACCATTAATGTCCTTCAAAGTGATGATAATTAGAGTTGAATTTACGACCTCAAGTAGAGAAATCAAGTGAAATGTACTTACTAAAATCTCTACAAAATAGCTAAACTTTTTTAGACATATAGGATAAGTATGCTTATTAACTTCCAGAGAAATATGTTGACGTTGGGCGAGCACTAAACCTACACATAACACACAAAAGTGTATTGAGTTTCCTAACCTGAAAACACACAACTTTTGTACTTAGGATATAAGAGAAACTCTCGGGGTGGGATTAGGGTTTATTCGGTTCCCATATAACATCACCACAAATGATTGTGGATGGGATTTTGAGATGGTGAACCCAAACTTGATACCAAAAAAAAGCTTGAAATGTTAGAAATTGAAATCGGGTTCATCGGGACAACAAACCGCCTCAATTGATTTTGGATGATTTTTATTAGCATTTTGGTTCATTAATGATGCCCCTTCTCATGTTAGGCACAAGACGTCAATATAATAACAAAACAAAGCTTTACGGTTATTAACTAATTTATCTATTTATCAACACTTCTATTTTATTTACCATTTCCTAAAGAACATTTTACTAAAGACGTGGCTTGTGTGCATTGTATAATGAGTATGAAAAACATACTGAATCTCTAATCATGATCGAGTTAGAACAAACTGAGTTAAACTACACACATACCGTTTTTTCATGAACATTTTACTAAAGATGTGGCCTGTGTGCATTGTGTTATAAGCAAACATAAAGGTCGATTTAGAACAAATGTTAACTACAAATGCCTTTTCTTTCTAGGCTCTTAAATTTTGTGAATAGTTAGTTTACCAACCTATTAAATATGATCAAAACATACTTGGATATTATAATAATTCAAATATCCACTCAAACCACCACTTTTTTTTCGATCGGGCCACTATGTTTATGGTTGATTAATATTTGTGTTTGTTAAATTCTACCTTTTCAACACCAAACCATAAACGAAAAGACTCTTCAGCAACCCTTCAATTTCTATTGACATTTAAGAACATAAGAATTGATTCGTTGTATGATGACATCAAACATTTAATCCAATTAATTTTGTTTGTATACGTACATAATGATGCATTTACGTACACATTCACGCAGCACACGGTTTTATAAATTTAGTCATGGATTGTGAGATATATATACACACAGACATTTTTCATAATTATTATATGAATTGAAATAGAATTTGACAAATTATTAATTAAAAGCAAACGGTTAGACAACACCAGCAAGATCAAGACTTGCTAACAAGAATTCACTCCATCAAATGATATGCATGAAGACTTCCTGGTTGTGTATTATTTTTTTTTATATTAATGAATAGTTATTAATTAATTTTCTTTTCAAACAACTGTTTAATGAAGAAATTAACAATAGTCATAAAGTAAAGCTTTTGATAATATCAAGTAAAGATTTTATCCAGGATATGTTACTAACGAGCTAGCCTATTAGTATGTATACATTTTATAGTAAAGATTTTATAATTAAAAAAGAGTGAAGACTAAAGAGTTGTTTTTCTCAATCTGCAAATTCAGTGACGTCGCATTCAATTCGAATGTAGTTGCCTAATTCTAATCGGTCCTCGGTTAAAACTCAAACGTATGACAATAATATGTTATCTCAAGGTACGTTGTATTTTGACTGAAAGACAAAAAAAATGATTAGTCAAGTATAAACTTCATTAAATCCAAGATACGTTAGGCTACGGGGAGTGGTTTTGCTTCATCTTTCAGGATGGAACTCCACGTCAATAATAACGTTATCATAGGGTGAGATGATGACCTATATGTTGAAGCAAGAGAGGGTGGGATGATGACCTCATGCAAAAAGGTTATTCAAAACCCTCTTCCTCCAAAAACTTTTGGCACCATCTTGACGACTTACAGAATTACGTGCTTCCCTTCGGTTGTAACACCAAATGCATAAATAAAGCACACAAATTAAATATGAAATTTCTTATTAAGATTAATAAAATTGGCACACTTTTATTTTTTGGAAACTTTTTTATTGGAAACTATCATTATTTTAAATATTATTTACGTACTCTGTATCATACATTGAAATTTGTATGAAAGGAGTTTTACTTTCAACAACATTAACTTAGCATGTTACGCTTGGGAGTTTCACATAAAAAAAGTCAATGTATACATACTTTTCTTGCATATATGATTTCTCTTTATAAATATTTTTTTATAAATACAATTAATTGATATAAATAGATACCTTATGAACAAATTAAATGTAAACTACAAAGTTATTTTTTTTTACTTTTAATTCTAAAGCATAATACTACAAGTTCCTTTTGTTAAAAAAATGGAAAGCTAACATTTCTAGTTTTGGAACCAACCAGCTGAAAGTGCCTGGTGGTGCAACCCTTAATTAATTGGTTAGATTCCACTTCTATATAAACCAACCTTTTGCAGCAAACCCTCACCACAACCAAAAAAAACATACCTCTCTCTAAACCTTTTTTTGTTTACAATTTTGTTTAATCAGATGACAACCTTTCCATTTATTGAACCCTATTTTCATATCTGATCCTTCTTCTACCTCTGATAGCTTACGGATACAATACATTTGAGATTACTTCATGGTGTGGCCAAACACCACACCCTGAATCATGCAATTATTTCATGGCCAATAATAAATATTCAGGTTCATTGAAACAAAAATCTGACTTCATTAAGGCGTTACTAAAGGTGACCCTAGAGAGGGCGCGGCACGCTGAGTCCAACACTCGTGGGCTCGGCTTAAAATGTCGCAACAAGCTTGAAAAGGCTGCATGGGAAGACTGCATTGAGCTTTACGAAAACACAGTTGAAAGGCTCAACATGACTGTTGATCCTCATAAGCCGTGTAACCAATACGAGATGCAAACCTGGCTCAGCACGGCTCTCACAAATGTCGAGACGTGTAGAGATGGGTTCCGAGAGCTTCGTGTTGGTGGCTACTTGTTGCCTCTAATGAATAATAATGTATCTTCTTTGATTAAAAATACACTGGCCATGAACAAAGGACGATCTCCACCAAATAGTTACCAAAATAAGTTCCCAACTTGGGTGAAACCCGGAGATCGCAAGCTGTTACGATCTTCAAATCCTGTGTCTCAGGCTAATGTTGTGGTGGCTCAAGATGGTTCGGGTAATTACAAGACAATAGGAGAAGCTATCACGGCTGCTGGAAAAAAGTCAGGCAGTGGTAGGTATGTGATATACGTGAAGGCAGGCACTTACAAGGAGAATATTCAAATCGGTGCAAAGTTGAAGAACATAATGCTATTAGGAGATGGTATTGGAAAAACCATCATAACCGGTAGCAAAAGTGTTGGAGGAGGTGCTACCACTTTCAATTCAGCCACTGTTGGTAAGTAAGGAAGTTCAGTTTATATATCAGTCAAAATCACAAAAATAACATCCTTGTTGGACACCAAAATAACCATTGTCTAAAATGTTAAGTCACTTGTTGGATATCAATAGTTTCCTTTTGTTCGGAAACGAGTTATGTGATTAAAGCCATGTTGACCTTTATCACGGAATTTTTCTAAAAGGTTATTGTGTCATAATTAGAAAGTTAATGATTTTCACAATAATATATTATTATTTTTTAATTCGTTCACACACTAATTCTACTTTTATATTCACTCATTTTTCATCACGAGACTAATACCTAAACCATTACGGAACATCTTTTCTACACACTTTGATAGCGCTAAGCTATAAGCTGTTTAGTATGTGTATCAGTGTGTATATATTATCAATTAAAGCTGTTATATTTAATTTATTAATCAATATTGACATATAATAATTCTTTTTATAATAAAATCAGGTATCCTGGGAGATGGATTTATCGGTCGTGGCATCACTGTTAGAAACACCGCGGGACCACAAAACCACCAGGCGGTGGCGCTCAGGAGTGGTTCCGATCTCTCAGTGTTCTACCAATGCAGCTTTGAAGGCTACCAAGACACACTCTATGTCCACGCTGATAGACAGTTCTATAGAGAATGTAACATATACGGGACAGTTGATTTTATTTTTGGTAATGCGGCCGTGGTTTTTCAAAATTGCAACATTTACGCCCGCAAGGCACCTAACAAGATGAACACTGTGACCGCACAAGGTCGGTCCGATCCAAACCAGAACACGGGAATCTCAATCATAAATTGTCGTGTCATGGCCGCCTCGGACCTCAAAGGGGCCACAGGGTCCGTTAAGACATATCTTGGCAGGCCATGGCACCAATATTCAAGGACCGTGTATGTGAAAACATTCCTTGACGGTCTAGTGGACCCCGCAGGCTGGACGCCATGGAGCGGAAACTTCGCGCTCAGCACATTGTACTATGGAGAGTACATGAACACGGGCCCTGGTTCGTCAACTGCGAAACGGGTTAGCTGGAAGGGCTATCGTGTGATCACTAGTGCTACTGAGGCCGCAAAGTTCACTGTTGGAAACTTCATTGCTGGTGGTGCATGGTTGCCTGCGACCAAAGTGCCCTTCACTCCTGGCCTTTAACTCACTCATTAGATATAATACTGAGGTCATATATTTTGAATCCGAGATCATTAGTTACATTTATAAAGCTCAAGAATAAGGGGTTGGTAATTCAAAATCGGACATCATTAGCTCATTCTTTATGCATCTATTAAGGGTGAAAAACATCTGTAAACAAATTTTAATATTGTATAATATAGTCATTCGATTTTTTTTATGAAGTTTTGATATTATGTTAATATTGTAATTTGTGAAGTTGTCATTGCCGTCAAATTTATGTCAATGTTGTGAAGTTTTCATTCTCGTAAAATATTGAGTTACTTAAATAAAATGATAGTTAAACTTGGTTAAACCTAAATATATACTTGGATGTGAATGTTTGAATTTAAGTTAATTTTGAACAATTTGAAGCAAAATAAAATTAAAGTGTTGCATGCCAATGGGTTAACTGGATTAAACATAGAATACATTTAAAGATATACGAGTTAACATGTCAAAAGAGTTGAATATAAAACATGTATGGAAATGTAATGGGTTGATGAGGTGAAATAAACTTTAGACATATGTGACTGATCAAATGAATTAAATATAAACTTAGTGAAAAACGGGTCAAGTAAACTAAATGTATAATCTATAAAGGATGAAAATTGATTAGAATAGTGAAAGGAGTAAACAAAATAGATGTGGCCGATGAGATTAATGCAAAAAAAAAAATAACATGTAATGGGTCAAATAGGTATAGCAAATTTACATGAATCGTTACGAGTTAAAAGATTAATGAGATGAATACCATGTTCTTACAACCGCATCGGCCGTCATAATCGGGTCATTATGATGCACTTTAATCCATATTAATTATTTAAGAAAAACTTCAATTTACTATTTAATATATTGAAGACTAAGACAAGTTGAATATTCATATAAAAATTGATGGTGATACACAAGGCTGATTCAATTATCCATAGAGATCAACTTTGGTGGAAGTAAGAAGCAAAAGTCGTTAAGAAAGTAAAAAGCAAATCTAATTAGATGGGATGCATTCTGGGCTTTAGCTAAAACAATATGGGTTAGATTAGTTATTTTTAGTGGACCATCAGCAGTTTATTCAAAGGAGTTCTAGCAAGAGAGTTTGCAGTCTGATGATACAAAGATGTTTGTTAAGGTGTAATTTCTCCGACAGTTCAAGTCCTATTGTAAAGAACAATGGTATGCAAGAGATCAACATAGAAATAGCGACAAAACGTGAGAAAACTCTTATTAAACCAACCCAAAAGTTCCCCCCAATACCTGAGATCTTACGAATGATAAGACCTCTAAAACAACACAAAATCACAGTGATATAGTTGATGATTATTCACTGATAATCATCAACAACAGAAATATAATCTCTCTAACAAATGAGAGAAAATACAAACAAAGAACACAACAAACCCTAATCGCTCTGTACAAAGAAGTGAGAAAAATGAACGAGATCTGATCTGTACAGTGACAACGAGCTCTTATATAGCGAGATATTTTAATGTTACACTCAGAACCCTGCAATATTTCATCTGCACCGTTGAACTATACAGCTTTGAACAATAGCCCCTTAATCTTTCATCAATATTACCAACAAGACCCTGATAGTAACAAACTCATAACAAATCAGTAACAGCTTTAACAATTAAGTTATAACAATAACAAACTCAACCAGTTAACATGTGAATGATATTTTAACATCCCCCCATCATTCAGATGTAAAACCAGTTAACAAGTCCCAACTCATCACAAAGTTTTTCATATTGAGTAGTACTCAACCCTTTTGTGAATACATCAGCTAACTGATGTTCTGTGTCAATTTTCTCAGGTATAATTACACCTGTAGTGACATGTTCTCTCAAAAAATGCAGATCAATTTCAAAATGTTTAGTTCGTTCATGAAAAACAGGATTTTCTGCTATTGACATAGCAGAATTTGCTGTCATAAAACACCTTAACTGGTAAACCGATTTCAACATTTAATTCTTTTAAAACATTTAATAACCACAACAATTAACACGTTACAGAGCACATAGCTCTGTATTCAGCTTCAGCAGTAGACCTTGACACTATGCTCTGTTTCTTGCTTTTCCAGGAGACTAAAGAGCCTCCCAAAAATATGCAAAAACCAGTCACAGACTTTCTCATGACCAAACACTTTGCCTAATCTGAATCTGCATAACACTTTAACTCAAAACATTCACCCCTTTTAAAACTCAAACCTGTTCCAGGTGACAACTTTAAGTACCTCAGTAGCCTTAAACCAATTTGTAAGTGACTTTCTAGAGGAGCATGCATAAACTGACTCAAATATTGAACAGTATAGCTGATATCAGGTCGGGTTAAAGACAAGTATTTAATTTCCCAATTAACTTTTGATATCCAATAATATTCTCTAATTTTTTACCTGTATGGGTAGTCTTAGCAGTAACAATATGACTCTGCTTAATGGGTGTTTGAACAGGTTTACAACCTAGATAACCAAACTCACTTAGAAGTTCTAGGCAATATTTACGCTGATTTAAACAAATTACATCTTTATCATACAAGACTTCAATGCCCAGAAAATATTTCAAAATTCCTAAGTCTTTAATTTGAAAATTCTTATTTAAGAATTCTTTTACCTTTTTTATTTCTTCATTATTGTTCCCTGTTATAACAATATCATCAACATATACAAGTAACACTATAAACACATCAGATTTAGACAGAATAAACATAGAATGATCGCAAGCACTTTGAACAAAATTAATACTTAACAACACATTCGTCAATTTTTCATTCCACTTCGAGGTGCTTGTTTTAACCCGTAAAGGGACTTAACAAGCTTACACACCTTTGTTTCTTTTTCCGAATAATATCCCTGAGGCAACGACATATAAACATCCTCAGTTATGGATCCGTACAAGAAAGCGTTATTGATATCAAGTTGAAACAGACTCCATTTATTTTTAACAACTAGACTAATAACAACCCTAATTGTTACCATCTTAACCACAGGAGAGAAAGTATCCGTAAAATCGATACCTTCTCTTTGACTGAAGCCTTTTGCAACTAATCTAGCTTTATATCGTTCAATTTTACCATTCGATTTGTACTTTATTTTATAGACCCATTTACACCCAATGGGCTTTCTACCAACAGGTAAATCAACCAAATCCCATGTTTTATTCCTAAACAAGGCTTCCATTTCAAGATTCATGGCCTCAACCCACTTGGGGTCTTTAACAGCCTCATTAAAGCTATTTGATTCGATAGATTTGTACAAACTAGACACATAACACATATTTTCAATGTCAAGCACGAGTAATTCACAGATTTATTAATATCATACTTAGTACTCCTATTTAAAATAAACCCATCTAACCTTTTGGAACAAAAACAACTCTAGTTGACCGTCTAATACTGGGTATATTTCCCTCAGACGGGTTGGTCTCATCAGCTGAAGAGCTAGTGTCCTCAACCCTGCAATGATCCTCTTCACCACTACTCACAACCCTAGACTCTAAATGTCACACCCCAACCCGCAGCGGAATAAGAGTCGGGGCATAATTGGGTTATCACCAAAGCTCATGATATTTACTAATATGTTTCATATTTATTAAAGTCAAAATTACATTCTCAATAATCCAAACATGTCCATACAAATACAAAGAAATAACCAACTAGACAATCCAAGCTCTAAACCAGTTTATTCTTCTAAGCCAATCCTATGTGTTTCTTGCTGCAGCTGGTTCACCTGTATCATGTGTAAAAATGGGGTTTTTGGGTCAACATAAGTTGGCGAGTGAACCTTGTTAGTTAAACATTTATTATTGATTTCTTGTTATTTTTATCAAGGAAAAATTGTGCAATAGTCATATGCGAGCAAATGTAAATAATCCAACAATAACAATAACATTCCACAAACAATAACATACAATAACATATGAACTTGCATGAATATATAACATGAATGAAACTGTATATGTTGGCAACGTCACGTTCACGCTCATAATGTAATGGGGAATGGACGGCCTATGATGAATGTCTGTGCGATCAAGGCTCAATCAAACGGAGCCGATCGTATGTTGGCACGCCAGGTTCACGCTCATAATGTAATGGGGAACTGCTCAACGCTCATAATGTAATGGGGAGCGGCGGCCTATGAAATTGTATGTACTGAAAATAATAAATTAAATCTAAACAATAACCACACAACAGTTGATACAAGCTGAATACACATTTGTTCGTGATATGATGTATGCACAATAATTTAAATATAATAAATGGTAAGACACATGATACACCCCAAAAACGTGACTAAAACGGGAATTTGTAGAGATTCACTCACATTGGGTGCGTTTGGTTGGAGATGATGAGATGCGCACGAGTTTGAAGGATTGAACAATGAGGATTAACTAACCTAAATAATAACGGAAGGTATAGTTAATGAGTGGATTTTATTAATAACTTTAATAGGATTTTTAGATATATTTTTGTGAGTTTAAGGCTATTTCCCATCTTTAAAAACATTATTTTAAAGTATTTTTAATTGATTTTTGAATTAAATTAAATAAATAAAAATATAAAAAAATTGTTGACTTTTTGCGTTGACCATTGACCTTGACTGTTTGACCGGTTCTATTGTGTGAATGTATGCGCCGGGCAGGACTCGAACCCGAGACCTCCCGTACGCGTGCACGCAGCTCTACCAACTGAGCTACGTGTCTAACCCGAAATAATTCTGTTTTTAATTTATTTATATACTAATTCGGTTTATTCAAAATTCTTTTATTTTCAAAAAGTGTTTAAATCATCGAACCGGAGCGTGCAACAGGTCTCGAACCCGGGACCTGTGGGTTAGTGTTGCACACAGTCCACCGCTGGACTGTGTGTCTAACCTGGTTAATATACCGATTTTTATTATACTTAACATCTAACGTAAGTTAATCCGGTTCAGTTAGAAAAAATAAAACATCTTTATTACAGAGAGGGTGTGTGTATCAAGGATCGAACTCGGGACGTATGCGTATTGTTTGCACACAGTCCACCGCTAGACTGTGTGTCTAACCCGTTTATAATACCGATTTTAATTAATCTTATAATCTTAACATACTTCATCTTCTTCGCTAAATTTACAGACAATGATTTACTCAACTGTTTCTTGCTTAAAAAACGATTAACAAATGTACAAAAGACTAAAATGAAATGGCAGAGACGATTTTGGAAGTAAACATACCAGAGAACGATTTATCTCAGAATTCCGGCAAGTCGTCGGCTCTGTTTTTTATGAACTTCGACTGAGTGAACAAATTAACAGTTTTGATTAGCTAAGTGTGGAATTGAAGTACTAAACAAGAGTTACCAGGAGGTTTAGAAGGCTATACCGTGTCACAGCGAGAATTGAGAATTTTCAGCAGTTTTCCAGCGAGAGTGAATTATCCGATATCGACGTCTGAAATTGGTTCCGATTGAAGGGTTTGAGTTAGCTACAGCTTAACAACTGATAGACGATGAGGGAATTGAGTGACTCACTGATTTGATAGAAAACACGGTTTTCCGGTGAAAGTCCGGCGAGTTCAAATAGCTGCTCCGACGAACTGAAAGTTGTGCGAAAATGAAATTGAAGGTTTGTAGAATGTGTTTGAGTCGCGAGAGGGGTCTATGATTGGAGTATTCAGGAATTGAAAGTTTTCGGTTATTAAAACCGACCCACTCTTGAATTCAAGTCCATTCAAAGCTAAATTGATTGGAGGTGTCGGTGTAGCGGTTATAATCGGTAAACCGCGAACAATCAAACGTTTTTGGACGTTTGGTGACCGATTTCGGTTACAGTTGGCGTAACCAGATTGATTTATGATTGGCCATAAAATTTAATTGTTTCCTAGAATTTACAGAAAACATCAAGTGGCGGAGTGGTTATATGTGTGTGTGATAAGTCTTTGAGCTTAAACCCGGCTGACCCGGGTTCGAGTCCCGGCAGCCTATTTTTCTTTTTATTTATTTTTATTTTTACTTTTTATCAATTATAACTTTTATATTCTAGTTTGTTTATTAATTATGCATCATTAAAAATTAAAATTGACATAAATACGCAACGAAACATTTATAACTTGATATTCGATTACAAACGAAGCGGGTTTGGACTACCCGTTTTTGACAAATGTTACAGTATCCCCTACTTTTAGGAATTTCGTCCCGAAATTTAAGTATGTAGTAGGAAAAAGATGCGGGTATTTTTCGCGCATTGAGTCTTCACGTTCCCAAGTAAACTCAGGTCCCCGTTTCGACTCCCAGCGTACCCTAACAATTGGAATGCGACTTCGTCGTAGACGTTTTTTCTCCGAAGTCCATGATCTCTACTGGTCTCTCAATAAAATGCATAGATTCATCAATATGAATATCTTCCAGAGGAATATGGAGGTTTTCATTAGCGAGGCACTTCTTCAAGTTTGATACGTGGAATGTGGGATGAATCCTGTTGAGTTCTTCTGGTAGATCAAGCTTGTATGCTACAGGTCCTACTCTTTCGAGTATCTTGAAAGGTCCTACGTAGCGTGGTGCTAGCTTGCCTTTTTGACCAAAACGAACTACCCCCTTCCACGGTGATACTTTTAAAAGTACATGATCACCAATGTTGAACTCCAAAGGCTTCCGTCGTTTATCTGCATAACTCTTTTGACGACTTTGAGCCGCTAGAAGATTGTTTCGAATCTGATGGATCTTGTCTGTGGTTTCTTGAATCAATTCTGGACCGGTGATTTGAGCTTCCCCAATTTCGTGCCAACATACTGGAGATCGGACACTTACGACCATATAAGGCTTCAAAATGGTGCCATGCCGATACTTGAATGATAGCTGTTGTTGTACGAAAATTCAACTAATGGTAGATGAGCGTCCCAATTTCCCTTGAAGTCTATGACACATGCTCGAAGGATATCTTCAAGAGTTTGAATGGTGCGTTCAGATTGTCCATCAGTTTGAGGATGATAAGCGGTACTGAGATCTAATCGCGTACCCAAAGCGGCTTGTACTGCTTGCCATGTTCGTGAAGTAAAACGACCATCACGATCTGAAATAATGCTTAACGGTACACCATGTCGGCTTACGATTTCGCTAATGTAAATACGAGCTAGCTTCTCGTTCTTGAAATCTTCGCGGATAGGAATAAAGTGAGCTGATTTTGTGAGACGATCAATGATTACCCATATAGTGTCATAACCACCAGAAGTGCGAGGTAACCCGGTAATGAAGTCCATGGTTATGTTTTCCCACTTCCATACAGGTATTTCAGGTTGGACCAGAAGTCCTGAGGGTCTTTGGTGTTCAGCTTTCACCTTGGAACATGTAAGGCACTTGGAAACAAAAACAGCAATATCCTTTTTCATTCCAGGCCACCAACAGGTGTATCGAAGGTCTTGATACATCTTATCGGCTCCTGGGTGTATAGAGTATCGTGTTTTGTGAGCCTCATTCATAAGAAATTCACGAAGGTTGTTGTGGTCAGGAATCCATATGCGATCTAGATAGTACAAAATACGTCAGATTTAGTTTCAATTTTAAGTTCAGCTCCACACAGCTCCTTTCGTACGTCGTATTCCGTTACTGAAACATGTTGGGCTTCTCGAATTTGATCTTTAATGTCAGTTATGATTTGCGAACATAAAAGATGAATAGAGTTCGCATAACCCTTTCGACTGAGTGCATCAGCCACCACATTTGCCTTGCAGAGTGGTACCGAATTTCACAGTCGTAGTCATTTAGAAGTTCGACCCATCTTCGTTGCCTCATGTTTAACTCCTTTTGATTGAAGATATGTTGAAGACTCTTGTGGTCAGTGTATACTTCACACTTGGTACCGTAGAGATAATGTCTCCATATCTTAAGAGCGAACACAACGGCTCCAAGTTCTAGGTCATGGGTGGTGTAGTTCTTCTCATGAGTCTTGAGTTGTCTCGAAGCATAAGCTATAACCTTTCCTCTTTGCATTAGAACACAGCCTAGTCCTTGCCCTGACGCGTCGCAATAAACCAAGAAGTCATCACAACCTTCAGGAAGAGTGAGGATTGGTGCATCACAGAGTTTTTGTTTAAGGGTTTGGAAGGCTTCTTCTTGTTTGGGTCCCTATATGAAAGGTTTTCCCTTATGAGTTAAAGCCGTGAGTGGTACAGCAATGCGAGAGAAGTTTGGAATAAAACGGTGATAATAACCAGCCAGACCAAGGAATGATCTTACTTCAGTTGGTGTACGTGGCGCTTGCCATTCTTGTACCGCTTTGATTTTTGAGGGGTCGACATGTATTCCCTTGTCGTTGACTACATGTCCAAGGAATTGTACCTCTTTTAACCAGAATTCGCATTTGGAGAATTTGACATAAAGCTTTTCATTCTCTAAGAGTTTAAGGATGAGTCGAAGATGCCGTTCATGATCAGACTTAGACTTTGAATAAATGAGAATGTCGTCGATGAAGACTATAACAAAACGATCGAGATAGGGTTTGCAGACTCTGTTCATTAGATCCATGAAGACAGCTGGAGTGTTGGTTAAACCAAATGGCATGACCATGAATTCATAATGACCATAACGAGTTCGGAAGGCGGTCTTTGGGACGTCTTCTTCATGTACTCTAAGTTGATGATAACCAGAACGAAGGTCGATTTTTGAAAAACAGCTGGCGCCTTGAAGTTGGTCAAGAAGATCATCAATGCGAGGTAATGGATAGCGATTCTTGATCGTTAACTTGTTGAGTTCTCTGTAGTCGATGCACATGCGAAACATTCCATCTTTCTTCTTCACAAAAGGACAGGTGCACCCCAAGGCGAGGAGCTAGGACGTATGAATCCTTTGTCAGTCAACTCTTGCAACTGACTGGCTAGCTCTTGCATTTCGGATGGGGCTAACCTATAAGGAGACTTTGCAACTGGTGTACCACCAGGTATAAGATCAATGCGGAATTCGACTTCTCTCAAGGGAGGAAGTCTTGAAATGTCGTCAGGAAAAACTTGCGGAAAATCTTTTACTACTGGAATGTCTTCAAGTTTCTTCTCCATAGTTCCCTTTTTGACGACATGGGTTAAAAATGCGACGTAATTCTTGCGAAGATATTTTCGAGCTTGAAGACAGGACATTAATCTGAGCCCTTTCGACGAGGTTTCTCCAAAGATTCGTAGAGTCTGACCTTTTGAAAGAGGAATGCTATAAACTTTTCGCGGCATACAACTTCAGCCTGATGTTGGCTGAGCCAGTCCATACCAATTATAATGTCAAAGCTTCCCAACTTCATGGGAATGAGGTCAACTAGAAAATTATGATCGTTTAAAGTGAGAGTACAATTGTGTATAATGGAGTTTAATGAGACCGGTTTCCCGTCAGCAACTTCCACTGTTATGGATTCCATGAGCTTATCACGATTTTGGTTTAGGATAGGTTCAAACTCTAAGGACACAAAACTTTTATCCGCGCCAGTATCAAACAACATGGATGCATAACTAGATAAGGAACGTACCGTTAACCACATTGCTGTCAGCTCTAGCCTGATTAGCGTTGATGTTGAAAGCTCTTCCTCTTGCAGGTGGAGGAGCTTGGTTAGCTTGATTCACCGGATTGGCTTGGGCTTGAGCATGAATAATGTTCACCAACCGTGGACAAGTGTTTCTAAAGTGGCTTGGGTCTCCACAATTGTAGCAAGCCCGCATAGGTTGTACCATGGGATAGTTGGGTTGATAGTATGATTGGGCTAAATGTTGGGTAGGTGGTAGTAGTAGGGGTTGTTGGGCTTGACCCATTATTTGTTGGTGGGTTTGGGTTGAAGGCTGGTGGCGGTTCGTTCGCTGAGGTATGCGACAGGTTTGAACAGTATGACCTGCGCGACCGCAGCCGGTGCAATGTTGGCAAGAATGATCAGGAAAATGGTGGTATTGGCAACGGTTGCATTTTGGTAATGGGCCAGAGTATGGCCTTTTGTATGGTGCAGGTGAGGGGGTAACTTGGGTAATAAGTGCAGCAGGGATAGGGAAATTGGTTTGTGTGACAGCGAAGTTTCTGGTGTTACGTTTCCTCTTGTTAGCAAACTTAGAGGAGGAGGTGGAATGGTTTGAAGTTTGGCCCTCAACGGGGGCTTTCTTTTTCTCCTCTTTAAACTTACCGTTGCGAATTCGATTCTCGGTCAGTTCAGTAGCTAGTTCCATAGCAGCTTCAAGTGTTGCTGGTGAAGTGCTGAGAACTGAATCTTGAATTTTCGAGGGAAGACCTCGAATATAATGTTCGATTGAGCGGTAAACCGGGGGTGAACAAGTTAGGGACCATTTGGTTCAACTCTAAGAACCTCTTGTTGTAGGAAGTATGATTTCCCTCCTTTTGCTTCAAAGAATGAAATTCGTCCTCTAACTTTTTAATCTCACTTCTAGGACAGAATCGCCTCGTCATGATTTCCCTTAAATCCTCCCACGTTAAGGCCATAGCATCTTCGATTCCCCTCTTACCCTTTTCAGTATTCCACCAGGTAAGAGCTACCCCAAATAGTCTCCCGGTTGCGTATCGTACCTTGCGATCCTCGGGACAATCGCAGTTGAGGAAGGTGTTTTCCATTTCCTCAAACCAGTGGAGGAGAGCAATGACACCTTCGGTCCCTTCAAATTTAGGAGGATCGCAAGACTTGAAATGTTTATATGAGCACTTGCTGGTAGGAGGGTTGCCGATGTTCTGGTCATCTTGCTGGGGAGGATTTGTGGGATTTGTGGCGAGAGCTTGTTGTACTTGAACCACAATGTCAGGAAGCACCGCGGCCATTTGTTTTGCGATTTGAGTGGCCAAGCGTTCGTGAGACCTTCCTGATCTTTTACCCCCTCGTTGTTGTCTAGCCGACATCTACAGGAACATACATAAGAAGATTGTGAGTTTATGGAGTCTTTTTAGGTGTCATGTGTCTTAAAAGGAAATGAAAATAACATAAATATCAATAATGCAACTACATCCATAGGATGTCTTGGGTTTGCTCATGTTGGGCCTCAAATGTCCCCCATACCTTCACCTGTATAGTCATGTGGGCCCCCATGTCTATTGGCTTGGTAGGATTCACATTAGTATTGGCGATTTAACACTCGCATCACCCGAATGAAAACCACGAAATATGTTTACGAGATGTATGGTCGGAATGTGTCCAGGTGTAGACACAATGACAACTCAAAGTGGGGTTAGCTCCCACGACGTTTGGTATAGCATGCTTTGGCCTAATAGGTACTTCGTACTCTCATCGTTAGTCCCCAGGTAGGCAAACTGGTCCTTTATTTTGGATTTATACGAATGCCAGCCTAGACAGGACGTTCCGACTACCGGTACTTGTACCCTTCCAGTTACTACATGCCCGTCATGAGAACTCACTTTGATGTGATTTGAAAATACAAAAATCATTGTAAAAACAATCATGAAAATGATGTGATGTGTGCTTTCATGGATATGATATGTTATGAGAATATGATTCATGATAGGCATTATATGATAATATATACTTATGAACATGCTTGCATAACATTGAATGTAACATTTAACATAAAACATATAAACATCATGAAATTTGGCATGTAACACACAAAAATCTTAAAAATTTCTAATCAACTATAGTATAGGCTCTAAGGGTCTAATAACCTATCCTATATCCCTATAGTCATGGCTCTGATACCAATCTGTCACACCCCAACCCGCAGCGGAATAAGAGTCGGGGCATAATTGGGTTATCACCAAAGCTCATGATATTTACTAATATGTTTCATATTTATTAAAGTCAAAATTACATTCTCAATAATCCAAACATGTCCATACATATAAAAAGAAAATAACCAACTAGACAATCCAAGCTCTAAACCAGTTTATTCTTCTAAGCCAATCCTATGTATTTCTTGCTGCAGCTGGTTCACCTGTATCATGTGTAAAAATGGGGGTTTTTGGGTCAACATAAGTTGGCGAGTGAACCTTGTTAGTTAAACATTTATTATTGATTTCTTGTTATTTTTATCAAGGAAAAATTGTGCAATAGTCATATGCGAGCAAATGTAAATAATCCAACAATAACAATAACATTCCACAAACAATAACATACTATAACATACAATAACATACAATAACATATGAACTTGCATGAATATATAACATGAATGAAACTGTATATGTTGGCAACGTCACGTTCACGCTCATAATGTAATGGGGAACGGACGGCCTATGATGAATGTCTGTGCGATCAAGGCTCAATCAAACGGAGCCGATCGTATGTTGGCACGCCAGGTTCACGCTCATAATGTAATGGGGAACTGCTCAACGCTCATAATGTAATGGGGAGCGGCGGCCTATGAAATTGCATGTACTGAAAATAATAAATTAAATCTAAACAATAACCACACAACAGTTGATACAAACTGAATACACATTTGTTCGTGATATGATGTATGCACAATAATTTAAATATAATAAATGGTAAGACACATGATACACCCCAAAAACGTGACTAAAACGGGGAATTTATAGAGATTCACTCACATTGGGTGCGTTTGGTTGGAGATGATGAGATGCGCACGAGTTTGAAGGATTGAACAATGAGGATTAACTAACCTAAATAATAACGGAAGATATAGTTAATGAGTGGATTTTATTAATAACTTTAATAGGATTTTTAGATATATTTTTGTGAGTTTAAGGCTATTTTCCCATCTTTAAAAACATTATTTTAAAGTATTTTTAATTGATTTTTGAATTAAATTAAATAAATAAAAATATAAAAAAATTGTTGACTTTTGCGTTGACTGTTGACCATTGACTGTTTGACCGGTTCTATTGTGTGAATGTATGCGCCGGGCAGGACTCGAACCCGAGACCTCCCGTACGCGTGCACGCAGCTCTACCAACTGAGCTACGTGTCTAACCCGAATAATTCTGTTTTTAATTGTATTTATATACTAATTCGGTTTATTCAAAATTCTTTTATTTTCAAAAAGTGTTTAAATCATCGAACCGGAGCGTGCAACAGGTCTCGAACCCGGGACCTGTGGGTTAGTGTTGCACACAGTCCACCGCTGGACTGTGTGTCTAACCTGGTTAATATACCGATTTTTATTATACTTAACATCTAACGTAAGTTAATCCGGTTCAGTTAGAAAAAATAAAACATCTTTATTACAGAGAGGGTGTGTGTATCAAGGATCGAACTCGGGACGTATGCGTATTGTTTGCACACAGTCCACCGCTAACTGTGTGTCTAACCCGTTTATAATACAGATTTTAATTAATCTTATAATCTTAACATACTTCATCTTCTTCGCTAAATTTACAGACAATGATTTACTCAGCTGTTTCTTGCTTAAAAAACGATTAACAAATTACAAAAGACTAAAATGAAATGGCAGAGACGATTTTGGAAGTAAACATACCAGAGAACGATTTATCTCAGAATTCCGGCAAGTCGTCGGCTCTGTTTTTTATGAACTTCGACTGAGTGAACAAATTAACAGTTTTGATTAGCTAAGTGTGGAATTGAAGTACTAAACAAGAGTTACCAGGAGGTTTAGAAGGCTATACCGTGTCACAGGAGAATTGAGAATTTTCAGCAGTTTTCCAGCGAGAGTGAATTATCCGATATCGACGTCTGAAATTGGTTTCGATTGAAGGGTTTGAGTTAGCTACAGCTTAATAACTGATAGACGATGAAGGAATTGAGTGACTCACTGATTTGATAGAAAACACGGTTTTCCGGCGAAAGTCCGGTGAGTTAAAATAGCTGCTCCGACGAACTGAAAGTTGTGCGAAAATGAAATTGAAGGTTTGTAGAATGTGTTTGAGTCGCGAGAGGGGTCTATGATTGGAGTAATTCAGGAATTGAAAGTTTTCGGTTATTAAAACCGACCACTCTTGAATTCAAGTCCATTCAAAGCTAAATTGATTGGAGGTGTCGGTGTAGCGGTTATAATCGGTAAACCGCTAACAATCAAACGTTTTTGGACGTTTGGTGACCGATTTCGGTTACAGTTGGCGTAACCAGATTGATTTATGATTGGCCATAAAATTTAATTGTTTCCTAGAATTTACATAAAACATCAAGTGGCGGAGTGGTTATATGTGTGTGTGATAAGTCTTTGAGCTTAAACCCGGCTGACCCGGGTTCGAGTCCCGGCAGCCTATTTTTCTTTTTATTTATTTTATTTTTACTTTTTATCAATTATAACTTTTATATTCTAGTTTGTTTATTAATTATGCATCATTAAAAATTAAAACTGACATAAATACGCAACGAAACATTTATAACTTGATATTCGATTACAAACGAAGCGGGTTTGGACAACCCGTTTTTGACAAATGTTACACTAAAGTATGACCTGTCTAGAAGTGGCAACTGTTGAAGAATGATCAGGCTGCTGATCATCACAGAACCCTTCATAAGTACCTAAATCCCTCTCTTCATCATTGGGAGCATACACTTTATCACCTTCTAACATTTCGGATGGTAATGTCTCATAACAGTCAAAAAAATTTAATTGATTTAAATCTGAATTTACACACAATTCTTTTTCATCTACATTTTAAAACTTGAAAGGATAAATGTTTTCATAAAATTTTACATCTCTTGAAAATAATTCAGTTTTATTATCCAAGTTCCACAATTTATACCCTTTCTTTATATTAGAATAACCAATCAAAACACACTTGTTTGCTCTATAAGCAAACTTATCAGATTCATTTAAAGCTGTACCAAAACATAAACATCCAAAAGTTCTTAGGTGACTGAGAGAGGGTTTAAAGCCATGTACTAATTCATATGGACTCTTTCCTAACAGCACAGAAGAGGGAATCCTGTTAATTATATAAATAGCAGTTAATATGCAATCAGACAAAAAACGTAACGGCAACCCTCATTGAAACACTAAAGATCTAGCCATATTTAGAAGATGTCGATGTTTCCTCTCCACCACACCATTCTGTTGTGGTGTATAGGTACACGTTGTCTGATGTAAAATACCCTTTTGTTTACAAAAAAACATTCATTTGAAGATTGGCAAACTCAGTTCCATTATCAGACGAAAAGACTTTATTTTTTTCTTAAATTGTGTCAACAACAATTCGTAAAATGTAGTAACATTTTCAAACACTTCACTTTTATTTTTTAACATATAACACCAAACAGTTCTAGAGTAGTCATCAACAATTGTCAAAAAATGTTTAAAACCTTCTCTGGTCACGACCCTGTACGGGCCCCAAACATCTAAGTGAATTAATTCCCCAATACTTTTAGTTTTTCTTCACTTAAAGGAAAAGGAACCCTTATTTTTTTGCTCTATGACAGACCTCACAAGACACATCCTCAATAACATCAATATCAAGATTCTCTTTTAAAATGGCTAGAATCTGTTTTGAGGGATGCCCTAATCTAGCATGCCAAAGATTTAGATTACTTACACTACTAAAACACATATTAGCCGAGTTACCATCTCTATTAACAAAGAACAAACCATTATTTGCCTACCAGTCACAGGACTCTCCTTGAACTCGAATCCTGAATACAACAATTACTTTCATCAAACAATACTGTAACTCTATTATCTCTTGCTAGTTTATGAACAGATACTAAGTTAACATTATAGTTAGGAACATAAAAGACATCAAACAGAGTAACACCATTAGCAAGATTTATATTTCCTATTTTTTCACTTTAGCACTTGTTCCATTTGGGTGAGAAACCTTAAGATCATAACCAGATACATCTACACAGCCATACATATCTCTATCATTCATAACCATATGCTGATTAGCACCAGAATCAATGACCCAATTATAGCTAAACTCATGATTAACAGTGCTGGAAAAACTCAAGTAACTACTACACACATTTGTGGACATAAAAATATTTTCTACTTAACAGACTTACCTCCCATATTGGACACAGGATGATCAAGACCAGTTTTATCTCTCTCATTCACTAAGCTAAGAAGTTTAGAAATCTGTTCAGAAGTAAAAGGCATAGTATACTAGAAGACACATTTAACTTTCCATTATTAAAGCTATTGTTACCCTTATTTCCTGAGTTTCCAACTTTCTTCTTAAAACCTGATGGATAACCAATTATTTCAAAGCATCTATCAACTGTATGCCCTAACATATTACAGTGGGTACATTTTGGATTAGGATTAGACCCCTTAAACACTTTCCTTTTTGCATCAAAAGATTGATTAGTTTTCGAGACAAAAGAAACAGTTTGACCTTTTGACCCACTACTAGAAATCCTATGAGACTCCTCTCATTGAAATAACTGAAAAACAACTTTGACAGTAGGCAGTTGTTCCCTGGTTAACAGATTTGTCCTCACAGGTTGGTATATATCATCAAGACCCATTAAAAACTGCATAAGTTTTATTAAAGTAGAAAAATCATTGTATTCAGTTGCTGCCTTACATGAACATGTAGGCAGTAGTACCATTGCATCAAATTGTTTCCACATCTTGTTATAATATTCAGCCACCGTAATACCATTTGAGAAATATTATTTATTTTCTTGTATAGATCATAAACTATGGAACCATCAACCTTGTCATAGATTTCTTTTAGGTCAACCCAGACTTCAGAGGCAAGTTTGGAAAAGACTTGCCCCAAAAACAACTCATCAGAAATTGAGTTTAATAACCAAGTAAGCACAACTGAATTGCACCTATCTCACTGACTCGCTAAGACCACATCATCCATAGATTTAACACATTTTCCATCAATAAATCCATATTTATTTTTAGCTTCTAATGCAAGTTTCATTGCACTCGACCATACTGCATAATTCTCTGTCCCTATTAATTTTACATTATCAATTGTTAATGCACTAGAGTCACTAGGGTGTAAAAACAACAGATCACCTATATCAAGTTTACAAATCAACATAGCAGAAGTAGAAGTAACAGCCATTGTGACAAACAGTCAGCACATAATTAAGGAACAAGAATGACAGAAAATAAGTAAAATATAACGCAGATAAATGGTAGGTCTTCGGTGAAACTGTATCAGTGTCCAGATTCCAGGTTCATCACTTATAGTGCCTGGACAAGTCTTTATACAGGAGACAAGTCGAAAAAACACAAGGGACAAGGAACACAAGAGTGAGACAGATAATATGCAGTCAAATACCAACAAGATAAACTGACAGATAAGATGTAAACAAATAGCAAATAATCGCCCAAACAGACATCAAAAACAAATCAGATAAGTCGGTCCTCACTACCCCGACATCAACTAGTCAAAATGCAGACGGTCCTCACTACCCCAGTATCAACTAGTCAAAGAACAACAAAAAAAACAAGAAACAAGGAACGATCTTACAGTGGGTGCGTATAGTTCCAAGCATGACCAGATCTGTAGTTTTCAAGAACATACAAGATCTGACCAAGCATAGTCGAATAATCCTGGTTAGTTTGCCCTGAACCTTCTAGGGTTTCAGAGACTAACACAGATCTTCAAACAACAGACAAGATCTACAGCTTCCTTTCAACCACCAATAAACCCTAGCTAGGGCTTGTAGAACACTAGATCTATTCCTGCACAAACTTCAAGAAAAGATCAAACAAAAAAAACATAAAACACCAACATCCAAACTCAGAGCTGCAGCGGAAAAACCCCAACGATCAAACTCAAGAGCTTTAAAGCTCTGATACCATGTAAAGAACAGTGGTATGCAAGAGATCAACATAGAAATAGCGACAAAACGTGAGAAAGACTCTTATTAAACCAACCCAAAAGTTCCCCCCAATACCTGAGATCTTACGAATGATAAGACCTCTAAAACAACACAAAATCACAGTGATACAATTGATGATTATTCACTGATAATCATCAACAACAGAAATATAATCTCTCTAACAAATGAGAGAAAATACAAACAAAGAACACAACAAACCCTAATCGCTCTGTACAGAGAAGTGAGAAAAATGAACAAAATCTGATCTCACAGTGACAACAGCTCTTATATAGCGAGATATTTTAATATTACACTCAGAACCCTGCAATATTTCATCTGCCGTTGAACTAACAACTTTGAACAATAGCCCCTTAATCTTTCATCAATATTACCAACGAGACCCTGAGAGTAACAAACTCATAACAAATCAGTAACAACTTTAACAATTAAGTTATAACAACTAACAAACTCAACCAGTTAACATGTGAATGATATATTAACACCTATTATGGGCACATTTAAAAGAATCAAGGGAGTTCTACATCGACATCGAAATCGAATATCGAGGTAGGCAACCTTTGGCTGCTGTGTGTTGAAGCTAAGGAAATACACCTTTGTTGTCAGATGTAGAGGAATAAAGGACGTAAATTGTGCGACGGTGATGTTGGACTTTTGCTAATAACTGAAAACGAATGGCTTCAATTAAGCAGGTTTAAATGGAATGTTATAATCAAAGTAACATAAATGAAAGTACCATATATTTTCTTCAATTTTTATGTTTAGCTATTTGTTTTCTTGCGATACCAACCAGGTGCAGTGTTTGTGTTAATATGATAGTTTAGAGTGTGGGATCGACTATGATGATAATTGATACATTTAGTCTGGTAGCTAAACGCATTTCAATTCATGTTATTTTAGCCATCATTGTTAGTAAAGGTTGGGGATCTCTGGCAAATGGACGTGTTTTTTCTGTATGAAGATTTGGCGGGTGATTTATATGTATCAGTCGGGAGATTTAGTACGTCAAAATTTTCATAATTATGTTTGTTGGATAAAGAAGGCGATCTATAGGTTGAACCAATATCCTAGAACTTGGTTTGGGAAGATTAGTGAGATTCTGAAACTTAACAGTTTTACTCCTACACTAGTCGATACTACTGTTTTCGTCCAAGCCAAGGGAGATAAAACCACCATTGTTGTTGTGTATGTCGACAATCTGATTATCATGGGTGATTTGGTGTATGTGGTGAATCAACTCAAAACTAATTTGTGTACTCATTTTTTCATGAAGAACTTAGGATGACTGAAACACTTCCTAGGTTTGGAACTTGAGTATAAGACGAATGGGTTTGTACTTTGCTAAAACCGGTATGCTGTTAATTTGTTGGTGAAGTTTGAATTGGAAGGTACGTTGCTAACCAATGAGCATACTCATAGTGCCAAATTTATCAATTTGAGCCGAAGAAAGGAAAGAGTTAGAAGATGTTACTATTCGTCGACATATTGTGGGTAGTCTCATTTATCTAACTCTGACTCGACCAAATATTACGTATGGTGTTGGTATTTTAAACAGGCTCGTTCTAGCTAAACGGAAGACGCGCCTTAAAGTCACATGGTTTGTGTTATGTTATGTGAAAGATACTCATAGTTATGGATCTAAGTTTAAGAGAGTGCATTTTATAAATTGGTTAATTGGATTATGTGATGTCGTTAATGCCAGAGATCCGGATACGAGACGTTTCACTACCATTTATGTATTCTTAATTGGTCCAAGTGTTATCAATTGGTGTAGCATAAGATAGCCTATAGTGTTGGTCTTGATTACCTAGGCTGATTACTGAACAACAACTATTGCTACACTAGAATGAGTCTAAGTTGGTTAGTCGGATTATGTGATGTAGACTATGTAAGAGATCTGAATGTGAGACATTGCACTACTAGGGATGTATAATTGCTTGGTTCAAGTACAATCACTTGGTGTAGCAAAAGACTCCCTACAATGTCGCTCTCGACTATGACGGCTGAGTATCGAGCAACGACTATGGCTGCACTAGAATGCATGTGGCTTGTTCAATTGTTAAAGTAGTTGATGTAACTCTCATCGGCTAATAGAAAACACGTATTTTGTACTTAGATACCTCAGATAGTATAGGTAAGTAAGGTCGTATCCACATAGAATTTGTGTTCAATGTTTCTTAATTTAACTATTTAGTTAACCATCAAACTAAATTTGGGGTTTGATTGGTTGAAAGAGATTGGAAAAGTATTTAATAAAGTTTTAAAAGATTAAGAATAAGTAACCCCTACCTGGAATCACGATTGCAAGTTTAACACAAAACTCTGTTTTAATGACTTAAACACCACATTTACATGGTCTCGGAATTTATGAATTTGAATAATGATTAAGGACATTTTTAACAGTAACCCGCTAATGATGCAAAAAACCCAACACGTTTGTTAAAAGATAAGCAATTCATATATAAATAGAGTTTATCAAATCCAAACATGAATGATCAAGATATATTAGTTATAATAGTCAGAAAAACAAAATATTCATGCAAAAACCTGACAATCGTTCATCCGGCAGAAGTCACAAGAAGTTTAGCTACGCATGCTCGTCATCACAGCTTCAGAACTTGATTCAGAATGAACAAACATTAAGAACTATGAAGATTGTGATGAAAGATACCCAAAAGTCGCCTTTGCCCAGCTCTAATTTCGTCAAAGAATGATGATATTGATTAGCTTGGTTGTTACCCTTAATTAGGTTAAAAAACAACTTTTTCCGCTTCCACACTCCCCTTTGCGTCGTGGGTGAGTCAAGTAACCGAAACATATGAGTAGTATGTTCAAGTAACCGAAATATAGACATACATGTTATCAAACTGAGATATGTTCTGCTTACCACGCCGCAAAGTGGACGAGACATAACACTAGTTCTTATATATTTTAAAAGAGAATGTTGGTTGTATATACCACCAACACCATCCATTTCAAAAACTTTTAGATTTAACCAATCTATTATTACTTTGTATGTACAACCTTCAACTTTTTAAAATTACAATTTTAACCCTTAGTCTACTACTCAATTATACAACTTTTATAACAACTTTGGAAATTTGTATTTTTAACTTATGGATTATTACTTCATTTTACACCGTCTCAACTTTTAAAGTTTACCTTTCTATCCTTCAAGGTTTAAACTTTTCTTTTTTACCCCCTTGCACTATCACACTATTTGTAACGCCATCACCTCCTCAAGTTTTAAACTTTGCGTCAGTACTCCTACACTTTTACCACTCAGGTTTTAAACCTTGCGTACTCCATGCAATTTTACCACTCAAGTTTTAAACCTTGTGTACTACTTGTACTATTACTTTATTTTTTCCGCCACCACCCTGTCAAGTTTTAAAATTTAACTTTTTACTCCTTGCACTATTACTCTATTTTTACATCTCCTCAACTTTGAAAATTTCACATGGTTAATAAATCACATAACGCTTGGTCTAATTGATTCGATGTTGTACCCACGCTGTAATGCACGCATGTCTAATTGCTAGTTACTTTTTAAATTTTATATAACAGTTATTAATTTGTTTTCTTTTCCAAACACTGTTTGTGTGTTTAATAAAAAAGGTTATCAATAGACAATAGTCAGAATATTAAGCTTTTGATAATATCAGGTTTTTGAACCTTTCAAACTGGTTTCAGGTACATATATTCTAAATTTACGAGCTAGCCAATCTAATGACTTCAACAAATATTTACAAATTATGCCTACGTATTGATAGTAAAGATTCAATAATTAACCAAGACTAAAGAGCTGTTTTTCTGTGATCTGCAAATTCAGTGGACATGACGACATATATAACATCGCTTTCAATTCGAAAGCGCGTGATTCTAATTAGTGATTGAACTAAAAAAGTGATTAATTTTGGTATCATTCTAATTAGTATTGTAAATCGAAACTATGTTATTGGATATTATTTTCTGTTGGCTGCTTGCCTGCTTTATTTAATTTTGGTATCATTTTGATGACTTACGAAATTACGTGTGCTCCCCTTCAATTGTAGTACACCACATGCAAAATATGTTCTATTCATACAAATTTACAACACAAAGAAATTAAAACACACAAATGTCTTGTTTTGGACCCAACCAGCAGACTACATATGAAGGAAAGTGCCTGGTGGTGCACCCCTTCAATTAATTGGTTGGATTCCACTTGTATATAAACCAACCCTTTGCATGCAAACACTCACCACAACAAAAATAAACCAGCTCTATCTAAACCAATCTTTTTGTTAACACTTTTCATTGCTTTGTTGATCAGATCATGACAACCTTTACATTTTTAGCAACCCTATTTTCATATCTGATCCTTCTTCTACCTCTGGTAGCTTACGGATACAATACATTTGAGATTACTTCATGGTGTGGCCAAACACCACACCCTGAATCATGCAACTACTTCTTGGCCAACAACCAATATTCAGGTCCAGAGATCAAACAAAAACCTGACTTCCTTAACGCATTATTAAAAGTGACCCTAGCGAGGGCGCAACACGCTGAGTCGAATACTCGTGGGCTCGGCCCAAAATGTCGTAACAAGCTTGAAAAGGCTGCATGGGATGACTGCATTGAGCTTTATGAACACACAGTTGAACGGCTCAACATGACTCTTGATCCTCACAAGCCGTGTAACCAATACGAGATGCAAACCTGGCTCAGCACGGCTCTCACAAATCTAGAGACGTGTAGAGCTGGGTTCCAAGAGCTTGGTGTTGATGGCTACATGTTGCCGCTAATGAACAATAACGTATCTTCTTTGATTAGCAATACACTGGCCATGAATAAAGGAGGATCTCCACCTGATAATTACTAACAAGGGTTCCCAACTTGGGTGAAGCCCGGAGATCGCAAGCTTTTACAATCTTCAAATCCTGCGTCTCAGGCTAATGTTGTGGTGTCTCAAGACGGCTCGGGTAATTACAAGACAATAGGAGAAGCTATCGCGGCTGCCGCAGAAAGGTCCGGCAGTGGTAGGTATGTGATATACGTGAAGGCAGGTACTTACAAGGAGAATATTGAAATCGGTACAAAGTTGAAGAACATAATGCTATTAGGAGATGGTATTGGAAAAACCATCATAACCGGTAGCAAAAGTGTTGGAGGAGGTGCTACCACTTTCAATTCAGCCATTGTTGGTAAGGAAACTCAAATACTCACACAAACTAACATTTCTTTTTTATCAACTAAATAAATCTACCATAATAAACATTGTCTAGAATGTTAACCACTTCCTTTCCTTCCAACACAAGTTATGTGATTGAAGTCAGGTTGACCTTAAACATGCATTTTTTTTCCAAACAAAATAATATTGTCACAAGGGAAATGAATTTCACATTTATATATTATTTATAGGGCTGCAGACGAAGCGAACGAACACAAACAATACATTGTTCGTGTTCGTTTGTTAAGAAAGATATGTGTTCACGAACTGCTAATAAACACTTAACGAACAAGATTTTAAGATCGTGTTTGTTTGTTAAGGAAATTGACTTGTTCATGTCCGTTTGTGTTTGTTTGTTAATTTTAAGCAAAAAACGAAAACGAACGTTGATAAACACAAATATGCACAAACTAATGTTCACGAACACAAATGGAAATAAACGAACACAAATAATCGTTCATGAACAATATATTTATACATTGACACTTATTAAATATTTTATTTGTCTGAATTTTGAAGTATTTAATAAAATATAAAAACTAAAATCACTAATTAACTATCGAACACAAAATTCACGAACAGAAACGAATGAACAGGACCTATGTTCATGTTCGTTCACGAACGGAATTTCTTGTTCATGTTTGGTTAATAAATGAATGAACACAAACGAACTTCCCGTCGAACAGTTCACGAACTATTCGCCGAATGTTTGGTTCGTTTGGCCCTAATTATTTATATTACAAAATCGATTTACACTATTATCTTTTTTTATAAAACCAGCTGTCGTGGGAGACAGATTTGTCGGTAGTGGCATCACGGTTAGAAACACCGTGGGACCACAAAACCACCAGGCGGTGGCCCTCTGAGTGGTTCCGATCTCTCGGTGTTCTACCAATGCAGCTTTGAAGGCCACCACGACACACTTTATGTCCACTCCGACAGACAGTTTTATAGAGAATGTGACATATACGGCACAGTTGATTTTATTTTTGGCAATGCGGCCGTGGTCTTCCAAAATTGCAACATTTACGCCCGTAACCCACCTAACAAGACAAACACTGTGACCGCACAAGGTCGGACTGATCCAAATTAGAATACAGGAATCTCAGTCCCAAACTGTCGTGTCATGGCCGCCTTGGACCTAAAAGGGGCCACGGGGTCCGTTAAGACGTATCTAGGCCGGCCATGGAAGCAGTATTCAAGGACCGTGTTTATGAAAACATTCCTTGATAGTCTTGTGGACCCTGTGGGCTGGATGCCATGGAGTGGAAACTTCATCAACTGCCAAACGGGTTACCTGGAAGGGCTACCGTGTGATCACTAGCGCCACAGAGGTTGTAAAGTTCACTGTTGGAAACTTTATCGCGGGTGGTTGCCTGCGACCAACATACCTTTCACTCCTGGACTTTAATCCACTCGTTAGATATAATAAATTTATAGGTGATATCAATTGAATTGGTAATTAGTTGCATATCTGAAGCTCAAGAATAAAGGATCGGTAATTCAAAAAATCCGACATTATTATATAGCAAGGATTGTATTATTTTTTTTTATTTTTATTGTAAAAGAATTAGTGTCATTCTTTATGGGTTTACTAAGGGTGAAAATCATCTATAAACAAGTGTTTACTAGTGTATAATAAAGTCATTCGATTTTTTACTAGAAAAGTTATTGATGTTTGATATTATGTCAATGTTTTGTTTTTTTTTTCTTTATGGAAAACTAACCTATTCCAATGCCTACATCTTGCAAGTTTAAACTCTTCGTGTCTTGAATAGCAGGGATGTACAATACCACTGCACCATGTTCTTTGGAGACGTTATGTAAGAGTTATGATTTGTAAGTTGCCATTGCCGTCAAATTAGTGTCGATGTTGTGAGTTTCTCACTCTTGTACATTTTTTTTTACTTACAATAAAATAATAGTTAAACTTGAAAATGTATCACTATGGTAGTAAAATGTTCAAAGGTCTTGGGGTGTCAACTTTGAAAGTTAATTTTCTTAGTACATAAGCTCTAATGCATGCATCTTTTGTTTTGAGGCATTTTAATGTATGGTAGCACGGTCTAGTTGTTTTGTTTTGTGTTTTGGTCAAGATATGTGGAAGCGCATGAGATGATGCGCATCGCCTGAGCTCATGTGCAACGTATCTGAATGTTGATATGTGATGTGTTTGGTTGTGATGCGCTACAACCTATTTTGTCTATAAATAGGTGTCTTGATACGCGATTTAGCCACAAGTTTAGATGCTAGCTTGGTGCAAGGAGTCTATTTGAGTCGAAGTGCTGCCGGAATTTTTCAGATTAATCAACAAAATTTATTTACTCCATTGTGCCATATTCACACACGTACAAATGGATTCCGCACTTTCGTCCGTGACAAAGTAGATTTAGTGTTGTTTTTTAAACGTTTAATCACATGTGTAACGCTCCGTATTTTCGCGTTTAATTATTTTAGTTATTTATCTATTTTATTTAAAAAATAAATAAAAAATAAAAATAAAAAAATTATCCATTTATTTAGCTAATACATTTATTAAATAATAAAACATTTATTCACTTAAATTATTTACTCATTTACTATTTAGTTAATTAAATAATAATCATTTATTAATTTTTTATTAATTTGTTTAAATAAAAAGTTAACTTGGTTAGCTTAGTTTAGATAACTAAGCATATAAACCAACCTAGTTAATCTACCAAGTAAACTAGTTAAAGGACTAAAGGTTTGTCATTTTGATAAACATAAACTACAGGGACTAATTTGTAATTCTCAGAACTTATAAATGAAAAAAATATATAAAAATAACAAAAGGTGCAGACCACGGGGATCGAACCCGGGACACCCACTTATGCACACACATCAAACACCGCTAGGCCACACACAGTTATTGGCTATCTTTGAAATCAATTAATATATATAATTCATGCGGATCATCTGCAACATTCAAACAAACCAGCAACGGCAATCACCGCTGTTATGGTAAATTGATAATCAATCAATCCAATCGCTATTAGCTGGTAATCAGCGACCAAATTTACCAGTCAAAATCTCGAAGATCAATCAACAAAACAATTGGATCTCACGAACCGAAGTCCCAGCCCTCGAAAGCCTATAAATACGTAGCTGGAGTTAGTCCAAATTCGCTCATTCATCTCTCGAAAACCCGTCCTACACTCTGATCAACAACTTAGTCTGTTGCCGGAGCTCTGTCTGCCGCCAGACGCACGCTGCAATCAACCTCGGCAACCACCTCACCACAACTCGATTCCGACGACTCGTTCACACACAATCTTCATACCTCACAACCTCACTCTCGGTCTCGAACACCATCACTGGAAACATCAAGACTCGCCGGAGAAGAAGGAGTTCGCCGGAGTTGACAACTGGAACCCACCGGAAAAATTCGCTTCACACCACCTCGGTCTGGTATAAATCTTTGTCCCCTTCTTTGCTTTCGCTAATTACTTGATGTTACGCAATCATTTCTAACCTAATCAGTGTGCTAATAACAAAAACAATTTGAGTTTAAAACTAACAGTGAGTTAGTTCATACAAATGAAGAAGATGACAACCTGACCGATTAGATAAAGGTTTTTTTTAAACAAAAATCAACACCAACTAGGCTGTAGCCCAGTGGTGCTGAGTGTTCGCTGTTGACGCATAGACTCGAGTTCGAGTCTTGTTTAGGCCGATTTTCTCACTGTTGTTACTAGTTGCTGTTACAGGCCATGCTTGGGCCGGCCCGGTTTGGGCCTAAATTTTTTCTTTTTATTTTTAGATTGGGCCGAGAAAGACTTGGGCCAGGCTATTTAACCTGGGCCTAACCAGTATTTCCCTATTTTTGACAGTTTATTTATATTAATCTAGTATTATTAATTTTTAAGATTTCTATTAAATCTGTATATTGTTGTAATTTGTAAAATCGATAACATTATTATAATTATTATCATTATCACTCATTATTTATATAAATCAAGTAATTATTAACATCCAAGGATTTTTTTTATTTATTTTTTGACCTATCCTTATTAATAATATGGTATTAAAACAATTAATCGATCATCACCGATTAATATCTTTAGACGTCACCGCTATTATTCAAAGCACCTCCTATTTAATAAACTCGCTAAACTATAAACAATACGATACCATCCTTAAATCATAACAAGTTCTTGTATTATCTTATAGGTTAAACGTATTCGTTTGATCTATCAACTTTACTCGTGCGAATTCCAAGAAACGTATACGCAACCTAAGGTGAGTGAATCCTTACAAATTCCCCTTTTTATTCATGTTTTGGGGTGTATCATGTGTCGCTTTAATTATTTCGTTTATTCAAACTTGTGCTATTACCATTATATGACCTAAACTTGTGATGTAAATATTGTTTGTTGTGATGCGTGTTTACATTCTTGTCAAGTTGTGTGCAAATCATTCATTAGGCCCATTAGTTCCTCGTGGGAGACGAGTTGAGTATCAGGTGCCTCATTAGATCGGCTCCGTTTGATTGAGCCTTGATCTCATTGTTCATCATTTGGTGTGTGTGCTTGTGCATTAATTGATATTGTAACATCCGTCAAAAACCGGATTTACCAAACCCGCTTCGTTTATTAACCGAACAACCAGTTAAAAATTTCGTTGCATATTTAATGCTCAAATTAATTTTAAACGATACACAATTAATCAATATATTATACTTTAAAAACGATAATTAATAATCAATAATAAATAAGGAGATAAAAATTAAATAGAGACGCCGGTTTCGAACCCGGGTCTCCCGCTCAAACAAACACACATTGCACCACTAGGCTACCTGCACTCTTTGGGAAATAATTGAAATCAATAAATATAAATATTCGTGCCATGCGAGTCAATTGCGAAATTTCAGTAAATAACCGCTCTGTTTCAAACGTTTACGTTTTAAAGAACGATTATGACAATCAATTCTTAACCGAAATCACAATCAAACACTTAACTCGCAAACCGTTATCACTGTTACAAAATTTCCGTTTAATTTCAAGCAAGTCGTGGTTTTGGAAGTCTATGAGTACTTGCAGTCAGAGAACCAAATCGCTATTCACTCGAAATATCCCTCAATACACTCGTAAACCCCTCTACAAGTCCTTAATCGGCAAGAACAACTCGCCGGAAACTTTCTGCAACTCGCCGGAAAACCGAACCCATTTCATCACTGTGCCTTACTCTAAAAACAGAACATCTAGAGCTCATACCGAAGCCACCCACACTCACCTTAAGTTCCTAAAGACCCTCTGACGCAAGATACACGTCGCCGGAATAACCTGCTGTCATCGGAATCTCGCCGGCGAAACAGGGATCTCTGTCGGTATATCTTATACCTAATCTCTCTCATTTTTATTAATCTCATATGTAGTTAATCACAACTTACTAAAGAAATTGATTAATTTGTCGAAACAGTCGGACATTGGTTCTGGGTTAAGTTTAATGAAGAAGATGAAGTTTTCGGATATATATATTTAATTTAAATCAGGTTATATCTCGGGTTAGACACACAGTCCAGCGTGGACTGTGTGCAAATAAACACGCATACGTCCCGAGTTCGATCCTTGACACACGCACACTCGCTTTAATAAAAATGTTCCTTTTTTTAAACTGAACCGGATCCACTCGCAAATAGATGTTAAGTTTAATGAAAACCGGAATAATAACCAAGATACACACACAGTCCAGTGGTGGACTGTGTGCGAGTTTAAATCATACGTCGCGGGTTCGAGTCCAGGCTACCGCACCGGTTCTGGCAATTATCAAACTTTTTATATAAGGACAGAAATGAATTTATCTAGTTTGTATATAAGTATAATAAAAACCAGATTGTTTACCAAGTTAGACACACAGTCCAGCGGTGGACTGTGTGCCAAACTAAACCACAGGTCCCGGGTTCGAGACCTGTGGCGAGCACCGAGTCGATGCAATTAAACCCTTTTTAAAATAAATGATTTTCGGATTCACTGAAATAGTGTATAAATATAATTAAAAACAGAAATATTTCGGGTTAGACACGTAGCTCAGTTGGTAGAGCTGCGTGCACGCATACGGGAGGTCACGGGTTCGAGTCTCACCCAGCGCACACATATAACCGACCGAACCGGTCAACAAGTCAACGGTCAACGGTCAACAAGTCAATGGTCAACAGTCAAAAATCAACATTTTTTTTATTTCCTTTTATTTATTTATTTAAATTAGAAATACTTAAATATAACATTTTTAAAGTTAGAAAATAGCCTTAAACTCACAAAAATATATCCAATAATCTTACTAAAATTGATTAATAAAATCCGCTTATTTACCGAACCATTATGTTATTATCTAGGTTAGTTTCACTCATGGTTAAATCCAACTTCGTGCGCATTCAACATCATCAACCGAACGCACCCAATGTGAGTGAATCATACAACTCCCCTTTTTAATTACACGTTTTCGGGTGTATCATGTGTCACTAAAACTAATTCGTTTATTCAAACTCGTGCCATACCATATTATGATTTAAACTTAGAATGTAAATATTGTTTGTAGTTATGTATTACAAATTGTCAAGTTGTATGCAAATTATTTGTTAGGCCCATCAGTTCCTCGTGGGAGACGAGTTGAACAACGCGTGCCTTAAAACTCATTAATTAGGCCCATCAGTTCATAGAACAACGCGTGCCTCAAAACTCATTCATTAGGCACATCAGTTCCTCGTGGGAGACGAGTTGAGCAACGCGTGCCTCAAAACAACCTATTATTGTATGTGTGTGCATTATTTAATATTAAGTGATTTGTGAATAAGTTTACATCTATATTTTCTCATATGTGTTTACGCACTTTATTTATAATCAATTCAATAAACTTGTTTAAATGTTTTTCATAGGATTCACTCGCCAACCTTTTGTTGATCCAAAAACCATTTTACACATGATACAGGCGAACAGGATGAAGCAAGGAAAACATAGGAAATGCCTTAGAAGAAAATAATGAAGTTTAGAAAGATGTGTAGAACATGTTGTAATTATGATTGTATGAATCTCCTTTAAATTGTAATAACAAATATGAAACGTTATAATAAATGTCATGAGCTTTGATGAAAACCCAATCATGCCCCGATCAACTTTTCCGCTGCGGGTCGGGGTGTGACAGATTGGTATCAGAGCTTTTGACTATAGGGATATAGGATAGGTTTTAATTGTTTATGTGGTTACATGCAAACTTATGATATTTATTTGTTTCATATTTATTACATACACAAATGCATGCAAACATTTCCAATATTACATTTTGTGATACATAGTGAATTATACTCACAGTCAAACATACATACTTACATACACATTCATCATACATATTTCAATGTTCACATATTCAAATCATCTGCATACTTTCGTTATTCAAAGATTTTGTCGCATTTTTCATTTTTCAAATCTCATCAAAGTGAGTTCTGCGACGGGCATGTAGTAACTGTAAGGGTACAAGTAGCGGTAGTCGGAACGTCCTGTCTAGGTTGGCATTCGTATAAATCCAATATAACGGACCAGTTTGCCTACCTGGGGACTAACGATGAGAGTACGAAGGACCTATTAGGCCAAAGCATGCCACACCAAACGTCGTTCGAACTAACCCCACTTTGAGGTGTCACCGTGTCCACACCTGGACACATTCCGAATATCATACGTTACATATTTCTTGATTTTCTCCGGGTTTTAGTGTACGTATCCAGGCTAACACATGCGAACCATATGAAAAACCCGGTAATCATGGGGGCCACATGATTACGAAGGTGAAGTATGGCGGCATGCAAGGCCCAATTACGAGCAAAGCCCAAGACATCCTATGGATGTAGTAGATTTATTATTTTATAAATGTTCATTCCTAAATACGACACATGATCCCTAAAACATCCAACTCATACTCTTGATATGTATTCCTTGTAGATGTCTTCTAGCCTCGCTCGTAGAAAGATGAGATCAGGAAAAGCCCGCGAGCGCATGGCTGCCCAAATCGCTCAACAAATGGCTGCCGTAATACCCAACATTATAATTCAAGTCCAACAAGCACTTACCGCTAATCCTATGAACCAAGAAGATCAAAATGTTATCAACCCTCCCCCAAATACCACTAAATACACCTACAAGCATTTCAAATCCTGCGACCCTCCAAAATACGAAGGGACTGAAGGTGTCACCGCTCTCCTCCATTGGTTTGAAGAAATGGAGAACACTTTTCTAAATTACGATTGGCCCGATGATTGCAAAGTGCGATATGCTACCGGTCGTTTACTTGGAATAGCACTTACTTGGTGGAATACAGAGAAGGCCAAACGAGGTGTTGAAGATGCTATGACTTTAACTTGGGATGAATTGAAGGAAATCATGACAAGACGATTTTGCCCAAGGAGCGAAATCAAGAAATTAGAGGATGAGTTCTATTTGTTGAAACAAAAGGAAGGTGACCACACCACGTACAACAAAAGATTCCTTGAGTTAAATCAAATGGTTCCCAACTTATTCACTCCCCTCTACCGTTTGATCGAGCACTACATTCGAGGTCTTCCTTCAAAGATTCAAGACTCTGTAATAAGTACCACACCTGTAACATTGGAAGCCGCAATGGAGTTAGCTACAGAGCTCACCGAGAACCGCATACGGAACAAAGACTTCAAGGAGGAGAAGAAGAAGGATAAAGCATAGACTGAAACCTCCAACACCACCCAAACCGAATCCCCTTCTCAACCCATTTCTAAGAGAAAACGAGACGGGCAACTTTTCGCTGTCACCCAACGCAACCAACCAGCCTCGCAAGCCGTACCCCTCCAAGCTATCCCAATCACTCAAGTAGCACCCAACTTAACTTACCCAAATAAGAAACCTTACCTTGGACCTCACCCTCAATGTAACACCTGTTTTTATCACCATCCATCTACCTTACCTTGTCGACTATGTGCGAATTGTGGACGCTATGGTCATTTGAGCAAGGTTTGCCGCACCCCTCAAAACCAAACCTCACCCCCTACTCAAAACATGATCCAAACATATCAACAACCCCAATACCCCATGTTCCCATATGTTCGAGCTTGTTTTAATTATGGGACCTTACCCACTTTAGAAACACGTGCCCTCGATTGGTTAACATCATAAACGCCCAAGCCCAAGCAAACCCAATTAACCAAGCAAATCAAGGAAACCCAAGCACTAGGACACCAGCAAGAGGAAGAGTTTTCAACATCAACGCCAATCCTGTTGAAGATAATGACGGCCCAAACGAAACCACCCAACTAGTCCCCTTCACCAAAAATCAAGATTCAACTCCAACCGTTTAGTTTTTTTACGTTTTTCTTTATGTTATCTCAATTTTCCTGTATCCCAGTTATAAATTGGAAATATATCCAAGAATCTTAATGCAAATTACTATTTCAGTTGTGTTTTATACTCATTGATTTAACATTCATATCATCATACCTCACGACATATCACAGTGTCATCATTTAAAGAAGTTGAGTTGTGTCTCACTTCTACATGGACTAACCTCTCCATCATAACAAACGAGAGAGGTACTGTCATCATTCAAACATGTATACTATCAGAATTAAGACTCAAGCTTTGGTTGTTGTGTTTGTTTATGTTTTAGAGTCACATAGGACTAATCATAACTTACTGATAAAACCAATGAAAATTTGATGAGAATATGGTGGATACGCCTCTGGTACTTCCTATATATAAGTATTCTTGTCAAAGGATCAGAGGCATTATCAGGCGGTTATGAGAAGTTCCATGTAGGATTTAGTATTGCCTTGGTTGAAGTTTGTGTTATACTCACTGATTTAGCATTCATATCATCTCATTATTTAAAGAAATTGGATTGTGTTCCATTTTCCACATAGACTCACATCTCCATCATAACAAACGAGATAGGTACTGTCATCATTCAAACATGTATACTATCAGAATTAAGACTCAAGCTTTCGTTGTTGTGTTTGTTTATGTTTTAGAGTCACATAGGACTAATCATAACTTACTGATAAAACCAATGAAAATTTGACGAGAATATGGTGGATACGCCGCTAGTACTTCCTATATATAAGTATTCTTGTCAAAGGATCAGAGGCATTATCAGGCGGTTACGAGAAGTTCCATGTAGGATTTAGTAATGTCTTGGTTGAAGTTTGTTTTATACTCACTGATTTAGCAATCATATCATCTCATCATTTAAAGAAATTTGATTGTGTCACCATTCAAATATGTATACTATCAGAACTAGGACTCAGATATTGGTTGTTGTGTTTATTTATGTTCTAGAATCACATCATAGAACCAATCATAACTTACTGATAAAACCAATGAAAATTTGACAAGAATATGGTGGATACGCCGCTGGTACTTCCTATATATAAGTATTCTTGTCAAAGGATCAGAGGCATTGTCAGGCGGTTATGAGAAGTTCCATGTAGGTTTTAGTAGTAGAAGTTTTGCTTAGGGATATAACCTTATCTTTCCAAACATATCAAAACTCTTGCACATGAAATCATATATAATCAATCAACTCTGTTTATCAATATTCATTATCTTAGGCATCAAAAAGCGATTCCTGTAGCAGGGTACTCAACCCTTACAAGGAACGTTACCGCCTCAAACAAAAATTTAAACTCTTACTCCTTTCTAAGTATGTAACTGTCAAACTAAACACCATCCTTTTTAGATAAATATGTCACTACTTAAATTTCGGGACGAAATTTCTAAAAAGTAGGGGATACTGTAACATCCGTCAAAAACCGGATTTACCAAACCCGCTTCGTTTATTAACCGAACAACCAGTTAAAAATTTCGTTGCATATTTAATGCTCAAATTAATTTTAAACGATACACAATTAATCAATATATTATACTTTAAAAACTATAATTAATAATCAATAATAAATAAGGAGATAAAAATTAAATAGAGACGCCGGGTTTCGAACCCGGGTCTCCCGCTCAAACAAACACACATTGCACCACTAGGCTACCTGCACTCTTTGGGAAATAATTGAAATCAATAAATATTAATATTCGTGCCATGCGAGTCAATTGCGAGATTTCAGTAAATAACCGCTCTGTTTCAAACGTTACGTTTTAAAGAACGATTATGACAATCAATTCTTAACCGAAATCACAATCAAACACTTAACTCGCAAACCGTTATCACTGTTACAAAATTTCCGTTTAATTTCAAGCAAGTCGTGGTTTTGGAAGTCTATGAGTACTTGCAGTCAGAGAACCAAATCGCTATTCACTCGAATCATCCCTCAATACACTCGTAAACCCCTCTACAAGTCCTTAATCGGCAAGAACAACTCGCCGGAAAACCGAACCCATTTCATCATTGTGCCTTACTATAAAAACAGAACATCTAGAGCTCATATCGAAGCCACACACACTCACCTCAAGTTCCTGAAGACCCTCTGACGCAAGATACACGTCGCCGGAATAACCTGCTGTCATCGGAATCTCGCCGGCGAAACAGGGGATCTCTGTCGGTATATCTTATACCTAATCTCTCTCATTTTTATTAATCTCATACGTAGTTAATCACAACTTACTAAAGAAATTGATTAATTTGTCGAAACAGTCGGACATTGGTTCTGGGTTAAGTTTAACGAAGAAGATGAAGTTTTCGGATATATATATTTAATTTAAATCAAGTTATATCTCAGGTTAGACACACAGTCCAGCGGTGGACTGTGTGCAAATAAACACGCATACGTCCCGAGTTCGATCCTTGACACACGCACACTCGCTTTAATAAAAAATGTTCCTTTTTTTTAAACTGAACGGGATCCACTCGCAAATAGATGTTAAGTTTAATGAAAACCGGAATAATAACCAAGATAGACACACAGTCCAGTGGTGGACTGTGTGCGAGTTTAAATCATACGTCGCGGGTTCGAGTCCAGGCTACCGCACCGGTTCTGGCAATTATCAAACTTTTTATATAAGGACAGAAATGAATTTATCTAGTTTGTATATAAGTATAATAAAAACCAGATTATTTACCAAGTTAGACACACAGTCCAGCGGTGGACTGTGTGCCAAACTAAACCACAGGTCCCGGGTTCGAGACCTGTGGCGAGCACCGAGTCGATGCAATTAAACCCTTTTTAAAATAAATGATTTTCGGATTCACTGAAATAGTGTATAAATATAATTAAAAACAGAAATATTTCGGGTTAGACACGTAGCTCAGTTGGTAGAGCTGCGTGCACGCATACGGGAGGTCACGGGTTCGAGTCTCACCCAGCGCACACATATAACCGACCGAACCGGTCAACAAGTCAACGGTCAACGGTCAACAAGTCAATGGTCAACAGTCTAAAATCAACATTTTTTTATTTCCTTTTATTTATTTATTTAAATTAGAAATACTTAAATATAACATTTTTAAAGTTAGAAAATAGCCTTAAACTCACAAAAATATATCCAATAATCTTACTAAAATTGATTAATAAAATCCGCTTATTTACCGAACCATTATGTTATTATCTAGGTTAGTTTCACTCGTGGTTAAATCCAACTTCGTGCGCATTCAACATCATCAACCGAACGCACCCAATGTGAGTGAATCCTACAACTCCCCTTTTTAATTACACGTTTTGGGGTGTATCATGTGTCACTAAAACTAATTCGTTTATTCAAACTCGTGCCATACCATATTATGATTTAAACTTAGAATGTAAATATTGTTTGTAGTTATGTATTACAAATTGTCAAGTTGTATGCAAATTATTTGTTAGGCCCATCAGTTCCTCGTGGGAGACGAGTTGAACAACGCGTGCCTTAAAACTCATTCATTAGGCCCATCAGTTCGTAGAACAACGCGTGCCTCAAAACTCATTCATTAGGCCCATCAGTTCCTCGTGGGAGACGAGTTGAGCAACGCATGCCTCAAAACAACCTATTATTGTATGTGTGTGCATTATTTAATATTAAGTGATTTGTGAATAAGTTTACATCTATATTTTCTCATATGTGGTTACGCACTTTATTTATAATCAATTCAATAAACTTGTTTAAATGTTTTTCATAGGATTCACTCGCCAACTTTTTGTTGATCCAAAAACCATTTTACCCATGATACAGGTGAACAGGATGAAGCAAGGAAAACATAGGAAATGCCTTAGAAGAAAATAATGAAGTTTAAAAAGATGTGTAGAACATGTTGTAATTATGATTGCATGAATCCCCTTTAAATTGTAATAACAAATATGAAACGTTATAATAAATGTCATGAGCTTTGATGAAAACCCAATCATGCCCCGATCACCTTTTCCGCTGCGGGTCGGGATGTGACAGATATTATGTGTTTTGTGATTAAATTTACATTTACGTTTACTCATATGTGGTTATGCACCTTTTTATAACCAATATAATAAATTCGTTCAAATGTTTTCATAAGATTCACTCGCCAACTTATGTTGACCCAAAAACCCTATTTTTACACATGATACAGGTGATCCAATTGAGAAAAGAAACACGTAGGATGGCCTAGAAGAATAAACAAGTTAATGCTTTGGAATGGACATTTAGTTTAGTTTCCCTTTGTAATTGTATGATTTTTGTTTAATACTTTAGTTTGTAATGAAAGTGTATTTGAACATGTTATGCTTGTATGTCTATTGTAACTTCTTCTTTAAAGAGAAATAATAAATATGAAACTTTATAGTAAATGTCATGAGCTTTGATGAAAACCCAATCATGCCCCGACTACCATTTCCGCTGCGGGTCTGGGTGTGACAGATTGGTATCAGAGCTTTTTACTATAGGGATATAGGATAGGTTATTAGACCCTTAGAGCCTATACTATAGTTGATTAGATTTTAATTGTTTATGTGGTTACATGCAAACTTATGATGTTTATTTGTTTCGTATTTATTACACACACAAATGCATGCAAACACTTTCCAATCATTTTGTGTGATACTTAATGAGTTATACTTATTGTCAAACTTAACATGCTTACATATACATTCATCACGCATATTTCAATGTTCACATATTCAAATCATCCTCATAGTTCCTTTATTCAAGATTTTGTCGCATTTTTCATTTTTCAATCTCATCAAAGTGAGTTCTACGACGGGCATGTAGTAACTGTAAGGGTACAAGTACCGGTAGTCGGAACGTCCTGTCTAGGTTGGCATTCGTATAAATCCAATTTAACGGACCAGTTTGCCTGCCTGGGGACTAACGATGAGAGTACGAAGGACCTATTAGGCCAAAGCATGCCACACCAAACGTCGTTCGAACTAACCCCACTTTGAGGTGTCACCGTGTCCACACCTGGATGCACTCCGAATTTCATACGTTACATTCATATTTCTCGATTTTCTCCGGGTTTTAGTGTACGTTACCAGGCTAACACATGCGAACCATATGAAAGACCCGGTAATCATGGGGGCCCACATGATTACGAAGGTGAAGTATGGCGGCATGCAAGGCCCAATTACGAGCAAAGCCCAAGACATCCTATGGATGTAGTAAATTTATTATTCATCATTTGTTTTATTGATGTTAGTTTCTAAATACGACACATGACACCTAAAACGTCAAACTTATACTCTTGATACGTATTCTCTGTAGATGTCTTCTAGTCTCTCTCGTAGAAAAATGAGATCAGGAAAATCCCGCGAGCGCATGGCTGCCCAAATCGCTCAACAAATGGCTGCCGTAATACCCAACATCGTAATTCAAGTACAACAGGCCCTAACCGCTAATCCCGTCAACCCAATCAACCAAGAAGATCAAAACATTGTCAATCCTCCCCCAAAAGCCACTAAATGCACCTTCAAGCATTTCAAATCCTGCGACCCTCCAAAATACGAAGGGACTGAAGGTGTCACCGCTCTCCTCCATTGGTTTGAGGAAATGGAAAACACTTTTCTCAATTGCGACTGCCCGATGATCGCAAGGTGCGATATGCTACCGGTCGTTTGTTCGGAGTAGCATTTACATGGTGGAATACAGAGAAGGCCAAACGAGGTGCTGAGAATGCTATGACTTTGACTTGGGAAGACTTGAAGGAAATCATGACAAGACGGTTCTGTCCAAGAAGCGAAATCAAGAAATTGGAAGATGAGTTTTATACTTTGAAACAAAAAGAGGGCGACCACACCACATACAACAAGAGATTCCTTGAGTTAAATCAGATGGTCCCCAACTTGTTCACTCCCTTCTACCGTTTGATCGAGCACTACATTCGAGGTCTTCCTTAAAAAATACAAGACCCTGTAATAAGTACCACACCTGCAACTTTGGAAGCAGCAATGGAGTTAGCTACAGAGCTCACTGAAATCCGCATACGGAATAAAGACTTCGCGGAGGAGAAGAAGAATGATAAAGCATCAACCGAAACCTCAAACTCCACCCAAACCGAATCCCCTTCTCAACCCATTTCTAAGAGAAAACGAGATGGGCAAACTTTCGCTGTCACCCAACGCAGTCAACCAGCTTCACAAGCCGTACCCCTCCAAGCTATCCCAATCACTCAAGTAGCACCCAACTCAACTTACCCAAATAAGAAACCTTACATTGGACCTCATCCTCAATGCAACATCTGTTTTTATCACCATCCATCTACCTTACCTTGTCTACTGTGTGCAAATTGTGGGAGTTATGGTCATTTGAGCAAAACTTGTCGCGTTCCTCAAAACCAAGCCTCACCCCCTACTCAAAACATGATCCAAACATATCAACAACCCCAATACCCCATGTTTCCATATGTTCGAGCTTGTTTTAATTATGGCGACCCTACCCACTTTAGAAACACGTGCCCTCGATTGGTTAACATCATAAACGATCAAGCTCAAGCAAACCCAGTCAACCAAGCAAACCCAGCTCCACCACCAGCAAGAGGAAGAGCTTACAACATCAACGCCAATCCTGTTGAAGATAATAACGGCCAAAGCGAATCACCCAACTAGTTTTCCCTCACGAAGAATCAAGACTCAACTCCAATCGTCTAGTTTTAATGTTTTCTTTATGTTATCTCAATCTTTACGTATCCCAGTTATAAATTGGGAATTTATGTATCCAAGAATTTTAATGCGAATTGATATTACGGTTCTGTTTATACCTTTACACATTGATTTTAACTCTCATATCATCATACATCTCGACATACCTCGATCTCATCATTTAAAGAAGTTGGGTTGTGTCTCACTTTTACATAGACTAACCCCTTCATCATAGCAAACGAGAGAGGTACTGTCATCATTCGATCAGGTATCCTTTCAGATTTGAGACTCAAGCTTTGGCTGTTGTGTTTGTTTTGTAGATTTTAGAGTCACATAGAACTAATCATAACTTACTGACAAAGCCAATGAAAATTTGACAAGAATATGGTGGATACGCCGCTGGTACTTCCTATATATAAGTATTCTTGTCAAAGGATCAACAGCACTGTCAGGCGGTTATGAGAAGTTCCGTGTAGGTTTTAATATTGTCATGGATGAAGTTTTATTTTAGGGTATAACCTTATCTTTCCAAATGTATCAATTCTCTCAAAACTCTTATGCGTGAAATCATGCCTAGTCAATCAACTCTGTTTATCCATGTTCCGCATTCTTATACTTTAGGCATCAAAAAGCGATTCCTGTAGCAGGGTATTCAACCCTTACCAGGAACGTTACCGCCTCAAATAAAATTTAAACTCTCACCCTTTTCTAATTATGTAATTGCCAAATTAAAACACCCTCCCTTCAAGTCAAATATACCACTATTACTTAAAGATTTCGAGGACGAAATCTCCTAAAATAGGGGAGACTGTAACGCTCCGTATTTTCGCGTTTAATTATTTTAGTTATTTATCTATTTTATTTAAAAAATAAAAAATAAAAAAAATAAAAAAAATTATCCATTTATTTAGCTAATACATTTATTAAATAATAAAACATTTATTCACTTAAATTATTTACTCATTTACTATTTAGTTAATTAAATAATAATCATTTATTAAATTTTTATTAATTTGTTTAAATAAAAAGTTAACTTGGTTAGCTTAGTTTAGATAACTAAGCATATAAACCAACCTAGTTAATCTACCAAGTAAACTAGTTAAAGGACTAAAGGTTTGTCATTTTGATAAACATAAACTACAGGGACTTTTGTAATTCTCAGAACTTATAAATGAAAAAATATATAAAAATAACAAAAGGTGCAGACCACGGGGATCGAACCCGGGACACCCACTTATGCACACACATCAAACACCGCTAGGCCACACACAGTTATTGGCTATCTTTGAAATCAATTAATATATATAGTAATTCATGCGGATCATCTGCAACATTCAAACAACAGCAACGGCAATCACCGCTGTTATGGTAAATTGATAATCAATCAATCAAATCGCTATTAGCTGGTAATCAGCGACCAAATTTACCAGTCAAAATCTCGAAGATCAATCAACGAAACAATTGGATCTCACGAACCGAAGTCCCAGCCCTCGAAAGCCTATAAATACGTAGCTGGAGTTAGTCCAAATTCGCTCATTCATCTCTCGAAAACCCGTCCTACACTCTGATCAAACAACTTAGTCTGTTGCCGGAGCTCTGTCTGCCGCCAGACGCACGCCACAAACAACCTCGGCAACCACCTCACCACAACTCGATTCCGACGACTCGTTCACACACAATCTTCATACCTCACAACCTCACTCTCGGTCTCGAACACCATCACTAGAAACATCAAGACTCGCCGGAGAAGAAGGAGTTCGCCGGAGTTGACAACTGGAACCCACCGGAAAAACTCGCTTCACACCACCTCGGTCCGGTATAAATCTTTGTCCCCTTCTTTGCTTTCGCTAAACTATAAACAATACGATACCTTCCTTAAATCATAACAAGTTCTTGTATTATCTTCTAGGTTAAACGTATTCGTTTGATCTATCAACTTTACTCGTGCGAATTCCAAGAAACGTATACACAACCTAAGGTGAGTGAATCCTTACAAATTCCCCTTTTTATTCATGTTTTGGGGTGTATCATGTGTCGCTTTAATTATTTCGTTTATTCAAACTTGTGCTATTACCATTATATGACCTAAACTTGTGATGTAAATATTGTTTGTTGTGATGCGTGTTTACATTCTTGTCAAGTTGTGTGCAAATCATTCATTAGGCCCATCAGTTCCTCGTGGGAGACGAGTTGAGCATCAAGTGCCTGATTAGATCGGCTCCGTTTGATTGAGCCTTGATCTCATTGTTCATCATTTGGTGTGTGTGCTTGTGCATTAATTGATATTATGTGTTTTGTGATTAAATTTACATTTACGTTTACTCATATGTGGTTATGCACCTTTTTATAACCAATATAATAAATTCGTTCAAATGTTTTCATAAGATTCACTCGCCAACATATGTTGACCCAAAAAACCTATTTTTACACATGATACAGGTGATCCAGTTGAGAAAAGAAACACGTAGGATGGCCTAGAAGAATAAACAAGTTAATGCTTTGGAATGGACATTTAGTTTAGTTTCCCTTTGTAATTGTATGATTTTTGTTTAATACTTTAGTTTGTAATGAAAGTGTATTTGAACATGTTATGCTTGTATGTCTATTCTAACTTCTTCTTTAAAGAGAAATAATAAATATGAAACTTTATAGTAAATGTCATGAGCTTTGTTGAAAACCCAATCATGCCCCGACTACCATTTCCGTTGCGGGTTAGGGTGTGACAACATGAACAAAATGAATCTTGAATATCAAGTGGTATTAGAGCAAGGTATGCTTACATCTACTTGTAAAATGGGAAGAAATTGAAGATTTCGGCTTATTTGAAGATTTTTCACGCTTTAGCGCATTCTCATCGTCAAATTTCTACCATTTACTCATTATACATCTTATTTTTCATTATCTATCAAGATACACCGAAGAAAATATCTCAAAACATTCAAAAAACAACCAAAACCAGGTCAAAATTCGTTAACAGCCTTCTCGAGCGCATGACAATTCAAAGGCGCATCACCTGATACATGTGTATGAGGTGATACGTTTAAGTATTTAAGTGCATCAAGGGTTATACACGAGGATTTTGTGATACACAAGAGTTGGTGATTCGTTTTCTTTAATACACTGGTACTAAGTGATACGTGATGTGATTTCGTGATACGCATTAAGTAATTGTTTTTTTCCACCAAGTCAAGATGGAAGAATACAAAGCATTGATGGAAACTTCAATTGTAAAAGATCTAAATTTGGATAACATAATGGGTACAAACAAAGAAGCACACAACTTGATGAGAATAGAAGATTATCCGAGGTGGAAGGATCATTTTAAGGATTTATCTTTGGGGTCGATGTTGATCTAATAGCAACTGATCTTTTAGTGCAAATGTCTAACGCCTACGTCTTTTGTTTTAAGTTATTGTAATTTATGGCCGCATTGTCGATTTATTTTGTTTTGTTTTGTGTTTGAGTCAAAATATGTAGAAGCCCTTGAGATGATGCGTAGCATATGAGCTCATGCGCAACGTGTAACACCCCACTCGTAACTCGGGTGATTATGTACAATGGATATACTTACATCGGAAACAAATTGAAATTCCATTAAATCTTATAATAGTTTGAGTACAACATATTATTTATTTACAATATTCAACATCTAGGAACTCTAGGTCTTCAGGTTTCACTTGTCATCCCTTTATTTCTAAGGCTGTCCCGCTAATTACCTGTGACATGTATACTCAAAACGACGTCAACTATATGTTGGTGAGCTCATACATTTACCAATATACACACATATATACACATACATAATACAGACTAACTAAACAAATTATAAGTAAATGAACCGATCTTGAAGAGACGAAGCCGATTTGGTGGTAGTTATGGTGACAAGCTACAGTTCACAAAACACAAATTAAAGATACATTCTACAAATTAAAGAAGAAAATCAACAATAATAACCGGCTTTGAAGAGATGGAGGCGGTTTGGGTTTTTTCCGTGAGAGGGGTGATGAGATTTGGGGAAAAAGGGGAATGGAGGGAAGAAGAAATTCCGCTATATGCTGCTAAACAAATTATAAGGAAACGAACCCATCTTGAAGAGGTGAAGCCGATTTGGTGATGGTGATGGTAACAAGCTACAGGTCACAAAACACAAATTAAAGAAGATATTAAAGATACATTCTACAAATTAAAGAAGAAAATTAACAATAATATTATCCTTTTTGTATATTGAATGAGTGAATTAAAGGGCAGCAGTCTAGGGCACGCCTGTATTCGGCAACCAAGATCCGCCAGCAATGAAGCTACCCGGGGCAAACTTTGCGGCCTCGGCCGCACTAGTGATCACATGGTAGCCTTTCCACTTAACCCGATTCGCAGTTGACGAACCAGGGCCCGTGTTCATGTACTCACCATAATACAACGTATTAAGTGCGAAGTTACCGCTCCATGGCAACCAACACGCGGGGTTCACTATGCCATCGAGGTACGTTTTTAAATAAACGGTCCTCGAGTATTGTTTCCACGGCCTACCAAGATATGTTTTAACGCCGTTGAAGCTTGAGGCAGCCGTGACCCGACAGTTATGGATCGAGATTCTAGTGTTTTGGTTCGGGTCGGTTCGGCCTTGGGCAGTCAACGTGTTGGTCTTGTTAGGAGGGTCACGTGCAAGAATATTGCAGTTTTGAAACACTACAGCTCCATTGCCAAAAATGCAGTCAACAGTACCATAAATGTTACAATCTTTATAGAACTGTCGGTTCGAAAGAGCGTAGAGCGTGTCTTGGTAGCCTTCCAAGCTACATTCGTAGAAAACTGAGAGATCGGATTCAAATATACCCCTATCGATAATTGCTCATTATAGCATTCTTATATTATTACCAATACTGACAAAATGAGTATACAATCATAGTTTTATAAATAAACATGATAACTCACCTGTTTAACATTTGCTAAACAACTGCTACCACGACCGGGAACTATCTCAAGGTCCTGACACAACTACATAATCGTAGGTTAAGTAATGGTACACATAACTAGTCATTGTCATGGTTGAATATTAGTTAACGGTCTTGTTTTAGCATGGTTGATCTGTCAATGCTTAACTAAGGTTAGGCTACCCAATATCCGCCCTTGACAATAACCCTAATACCACTAATTATAGTAGCACTAACAAAACTAATACTACTAATATAATACTAGTATTAATTACTAATAATAAATACTTAAAAATAAACTTAAATGAAAACATACCTTTAAACTATCTACTATTGGTGTATATGAATCTTTGGCCAAAAACCCTCTAACTCTAGTCGGTATGAAATGTTGCATGAGAATATGACACTCATGATATTTCAACCCAGTAATGTTAGCATTGTTATCTGTCACCATCTTTTTTAGATGAGATCCGTAGCCATCCGGTAGTTTAACATCTTTTATAAAATGACAGAAAAGCTTTCGATAACCAAATTTGAATGAGTATTTTAGGTGAGGACTATAGAACTTGTTATTCATTTTTGGCAACTTTGAATGAGCTTCTATGTAAGCAGGTTTAAACTATTTCTGATGGGTCTTGTCTCGGGTTTCGATTAAAGTCAAGACCTGTTCTCCATGGATGGTGAGCATCTAAGAACTGAAGATGACCTACATACACACATTTACCAATTACACATATTGAAGGAGTGTCTTCGTTGTAAGTCGAGCATCCTTTGTAGCCATGTCCGGTCCAACCTGATAGATTACAACAGGCTGGAAAGTCGTTTATGGTCCATAACAGCGCCGCCTTCATTATGAATAACGTGTTTGTCATTGCGTCTTTAGTACGTACACATGGCTACCATAAATGCTTAAGCTCATCCACCAACGGTCTAAAGAAAACACCCAAGTCCTTCCCAAGTGATTTAGGGACATGAATTAACAAGGTCAACAGGAATGCAGACTCTTTCATGCATAGTCATAGAGGCATATCGTATGTGGTGAGTATAACCGGTGCTATAAGTCATACTTGCGTTACCAAACAGAATAAAAGCATATGTTGTAAGTCTTACGTGAACATTTCAGGGCTCCATTGAAAAGTTTGGGTACTTTTTATCATATTTTTTCCATGAAAATCCATCAATAAGATGATGCATAGTACCATCTTCTAATCGTTCGGTATTATGCCATACCATATCTTATCTTTTGTTGAATGCCTTGAGCAATACAAATGTCGTAGTCTGGGGTCAAAGGAAAGTATCATAACACTTTGCAACCTACCTTGTCTTTATCGACCCATCGACTCTAGGGCTGCCAGATCGTGTCAACCTGACCTATTAAGACCCAAACACGATAAGATACAAACCCGAAACCGGTAAACACAAACATGACACAAAATCTTATCATGTTAGGTTTTTCAAAAACGAACCTAATAATAAACAAGTTTCACGAAACAGCGTGTTAAGAAACGGAAAATTTATCAAGGTATCATTAAACCTGTTAAGACACTAATACGACATGTTAAAACATGAACACGACTTGTTACTACATGTTTGATATTTAGCCATTAACTGGTCATAACATGTATTGTATAATGCTCTTAAGTCTTAACAGGTCATGTCGTGTCTAACATGACCTGTTAAGACACGAACACGACATGTTAAGACACACACACACGAAATAGGTAAACATGAACATGACAAGAAATTTAACAGGTCTTATTGTGTCGACCTGTTATAGACACGAAACATATTGAGGTCAAACACGAAACCTATTGACTTCGTGTAGTTTCGTGTTGTGTTATCGTGTTCGTGTCAGAATTGCAAGCCCTAATCGACTCTCATTACAAATAGGACAATTATGCAACAACTTGTGTTCTTTCCAGAAGAGAGGTAGTCATTTATGCACATGTCTATCATCTCATACCCTAGATCAATCTTCTTTAATGTCTTTTAGCTACATAATGCGAAGGGGGAATCTTGTTGCCTTCTCAATGTGAAGATTGAAACAAATTGAGGAGCTTATCAGATGAACTATTAGTCTATTTGTTCTTCACTTTGATATTCATGCGCTTTACTAAAAAAGTGAAGGGAAGAAAACTTGGTACAACCAGGATATAATTCTGATTCGACTTCCTCTACCAGAGCTTCAAAACGATCACGAAAACCGCTACTCTTTCCACCCGAGTTCTCTTCTTTAAGCTCTGTATCCTCTTCAATCTGCTCCCCCTAAGGTCTTCAATAACGCCATCCATATCATTTCTTGGCGCAACGTCATCTACAACTACACTGGAGGCAGTGACGTTTCACCATGATAGACCCATGTCGTGTAATTCCGCTAGAAACCAAATGAGTACATTTGAAATTTCATTTCTTTGAAGTATATTAACCTAGAATTATTAAATTTTGCACATGTGCATCTAATCTTCCCTTAGCTGTCAATCAATCCTTTGCACATCTCGATAAAAGAATCAAGTCCTTGCAGGTATTGAGGCGAGTTACATACAGAGTTAAGCCAACTTTTATTGAGATGCATGATGCAACTAAAACATAATAAAGTTTTGGGTTTACAAGACAATGGTAGGCTGCTAAACCCATTTTTGAACATTTTATCTCATATATGAATATGAATGTGTATTACATGATTGTTTGTTTAAGAAAAATTCAACAACATTTCCTCTCAATTTCGGGTGCTTATTTCTAAGCTCGTTATGTTTTAAATGATGATTTCAATTTCGGACGTATATTTTCTAAGCTTGTTATTTTTAAATTATGATTTCAATTTCGGACAGGTATTTTCTAGAAGCTTGTTATTTTTTAAATTGCAGGCGGGTATTATCTAAGCTCGTTATGTTTTAAATGATATTTTCAATTTCAGATGGGTATTTTCTAAGTTAATATAATAACTTTCAAACAATGCCATACCAATTTCACAATATAACAACATGTATACTTTCGAACCTATACATATGTATATACCAAATTAAACATACATACTATCAAAGCTAAACATAAACAAATTAATTATCAAACTTACAGGTTTCACCAAATACACATACATTTACATACTTACACACATTTACATACATACAGATACATATACAAATACATCTACATACATACATCTACCAACATACACACACATACATTTACCTACATACACACATATATACACATAGATAATATAGACTAACTAAACAAATTATAAGTAAACGAACCGATCTTGAAGAGATGAAGCCGATTTGTTGGTAGTGATAGTGACAAGCTACACTTCACAAAACACAAATTAAAGATACATTCTACAAATTAAAGAAGAAAATCAACAATAATAACCGGCCTTGAAGAGATGGAGGCGGTTTGGGTTTTTCCGTGAGAGTGGTTATGAGATTTGGGGAAAAAGGGGAATGGAGGGAAGAAGAAATTCCGCTATATGCTGCTAAACAAATTATAAGGAAACGAACCCATCTTGAAGAGGTGAAGCCGATTTGGTGATTGTGATGGTAACAAGCTACAAGTCACAAAACACAAATTAAAGAAGATATTAAAGATACATTCTAAAAATTAAAGAAGAAAATTAACAATAATAACCGACCTTGAAGAGATGGAGACAGTTTGGGGTTTTTTTCGTGAGAGTGGTGAGGAGATTTGGGGAAAAGGGGGAATGGAGGGAAGAAAAAATTCCGCTATATGCTACTTTGTTTGTTTAGGGTTTTAGCGGCATGTCGCTACTATTTGTCAATCGCGTCGCTGCTATTGCGTAAAATAACCCTAATCGTTGGATCATGAAAATAAATAAATGGTTAGGTTAGTTGTTGACACCCATTCTAGATCGAACCATTAGCGACAACAAATTGAATGTCACCGCAAATGATGACGTTGCTAATGCTCGGTTTTCTTGTAGTGCTAAGACTTGCTAAAAATTCACTCCATCAAATGATGATCTGCAAAAAGACTTCCTGGTTGTGTATTACTTTTTAAAGTTTATTTTATAGTTATTAATTTGTTTTCTTTTCATAAACAACTAATATTAATCACCCTCGCGTTGTGACTGGGGCGAACACTAATGCTACTTGCGGCGTGTTGATACAAAGAAACTAAACCGAAACGTAAAACATATAAAAGAATAACTAAGTCTATGACCCGCGCGTTACGATGATCCTGTCAAACGGGAAAAATAGACAACGCAGAAACATATAAATTCTTTTCGAAAATTTTGCGAAAAATGAAAAGTATAGAGAATCAAAATTGAAAGTAAAAGAAATCAAATAGTTTGGGTTAAAAGTAAAGATGGAAAGTTTTGGGGTCAAAAGTGTTTGGGTTAAAAGTAAAGATGAAAAGTTTTGGGGTTTAAAAGGAAAAAAAATCAAATAGTTTTAAATTAAAAGTAAAGAAACAAATAGTTTTAGGTTAAAAGTAAAAAAAAAATCAATTTTTTAAAACCACCAATGCATAAATTATAACACCTTTATGTCTAAACATATTGAAAATTATAGTATTGGTTAATGTCTATATAATAAAAAAAATTAACAGTGAAAGTATAAATTAAGCTTTTGATAATATCAGGTTTTTGAACCTTTCAATCAACAATAAAAAAGAGTTATCAACAGTTAAAATATAAACTAAGCTTTTGATAATATCAGGTTTTTGAATCAACAGTCAAAATATAAATTAAACTTTTGATACTATCAGGTTTTTGAACCTTTCAAACTGGTTAGAGGTGTGTGTCTATATATATATTCTAAACTAACAAGCTAGCCAATCTTTTGATTTCAACAGTATTTACAAATACATTATCTCAAGTTACGTTGTCTATGCATTGAAAGACAAAATGTGATTAATCATGTATAAAGTTTATTAATTCTAAATTGAACATATGTTATTGGATATGATTTTCTGTTGGCTGCTTAATTTATTTAACTTGATAAATCAATTGGAACGTATATAATACTTAGAAGTGGTCATGCAAAAAGGTTATTCAAAAACCTCCTTCCTCCAAAAACTTTTGGCATCATTTTGATGACTTACGAAATTACGTGTGCTCCCCTTAAATGGTAGTACAACACATGCATAACATATTCGATTCATACAAATTTAAGACGAAAACATTTTTTTATTTTTCAGAAAAGAAAACAAATTATGTCTTCATTAACTCTCCAAATAGAAATTTTTATCAAAATAGCCTACTATTATTTTGAATCAAAATAAACATTATTCCCACACTTTTCAATTAACTTCAGTGAATTTTTGGCTACTATCATTTTTCTAAATATTATTTACTGTGTGTAATACTTTCAACATCACCAAAATAATTAACATGTTATGCTTAGGAGTTTTACATAAAAGTCAGCGTATACTTTTCTTGCATGATTCTCTTCATAAATATAATATTATAGTTTCAATTACAAACACAAGTATACAATTGATCAATATGACTAATTAACTTATAATGGAAAGTTAGCATGTCTTGTTTTGGACCCAACCAGCAGACTACATATGAAGGAAAGTGCCTGGTGGTGCACCCCTTCAATTAATTGGTTGGATTCCACTTGTATATAAACCAACCCTTTGCATGCAAACACTCACCACAACAAAAATAAACCAGCTCTATCTAAACCAATCTTTTTGTTAACACTTTTCATTGCTTTGTTGATCAGATCATGACAACCTTTACATTTTTAGCAACCCTATTTTCATATCTGATCCTTCTTCTACCTCTGGTAGCTTACGGATACAATACATTTGAGATTACTTCATGGTGTGGCCAAACACCACACCCTGAATCATGCAACTACTTCTTGCCAACAATCAATATTCAGGTCCAGAGATCAAACAAAAACCTGACTTCGTTAACGCATTATTAAAAGTGACCCTAGCGAGGGCGCAACACGCTGAGTCGAATACTCGTGGGCTCGGCCCAAAATGTCGTAACAAGCTTGAAAAGGCTGCATGGGATGACTGCATTGAGCTTTATGAACACACAGTTGAACGGCTCAACATGACTCTTGATCCTCACAAGCCGTGTAACCAATACGAGATGCGAACCTGGCTCAGCACGGCTCTCACAAATCTAGAGACGTGTAGAGCTGGGTTCCAAGAGCTTGGTGTTGATGGCTACATGTTGCCGCTAATGAACAATAACGTATCTTCTTTGATTAGCAATACACTGGCCATGAATAAAGGAGGATCTCCACCTGATAATTACCAACAAGGGTTCCCAACTTGGGTGAAGCCCGGAGATCGCAAGCTTTTACAATCTTCAAATCCTGCGTCTCAGGCTAATGTTGTGGTGGCTCAAGACGGCTCGGGTAATTACAAGACAATAGGAGAAGCTATCGCGGCTGCCGCAGAAAGGTCCGGCAGTGGTAGGTATGTGATATACGTGAAGGCAGGTACTTACAAGGAGAATATTGAAATCGGTACAAAGTTGAAGAACATAATGCTATTAGGAGATGGTATTGGAAAAACCATCATAACCGGTAGCAAAAGTGTTGGAGGAGGTGCTACCACTTTCAATTCAGCCACTGTTGGTAAGGAAACTCAAATACTCACACAAACTAACATTTCTTTTTTATCAACTAAATAAATCTACCATAATAAACATTGTCTAGAATGTTAACCACTTCCTTTCCTTCCAACACAAGTTATGTGATTGAAGTCAGGTTGACCTTGAACATGCATTTTTTTTTCAAACAAAATATATTGTCACAAGGGAAATGAATTTCACATTTATATATTATTTATAGGGCTTCAGACGAAGCGAACGAACACAAACAATACATTGTTCGTATTCGTTTGTTAAGAAAGATATGTGTTCACGAACTGCTAATAAACACTTAACGAACAAGATTTTATGATCGTGTTTGTTTGTTAAGGAAATTGACTTGTTCATGTCCGTTTGTGTTTGTTTGTTAATTTTAAGCAAAAAACGAAAACGAACGTTGATAAACACAAATATGCACAAACTATTGTTCATGAACACAAATGGAAATAAACGAACACTAATAATCGTTCATGAACAATATATTTATACATTGACACTTATTAAATATTTTATTTGTCTGAATTTTGAAGTATTTTAATAAAATATAAAAACTAAAATCACTAATTAACTATCGAACACAAAATTCACGAACATAAACGAATGAACAGGACCTATGTTCATGTTCGTTCACGAACGGAATTTCTTGTTCATGTTTGATTAATAAATGAATGAACACAAACGAACTTCCCGTCGAACAGTTCACGAACTATTCGCCGAATGTTTGGTTCGTTTGGCCCTAATTATTTATATTACAAAATCGATTTACACTATTATCTTTTTTTTAAAACCAGCTGTCGTGGGAGACAGATTTGTCGGTAGTGGCATCACGGTTAGAAACACCGTGGGACCACAAAACCACCAGGCGGTGGCCCTCTGAGTGGTTCCGATCTCTCGGTGTTCTACCAATGCAGCTTTGAAGGCCACCACGACACACTTTATGTCCACTCCGACAGACAGTTTTATAGAGAATGTGACATATACGGCACAGTTGATTTTATTTTTGGCAATGCGGCCGTGGTCTTCCAAAATTGCAACATTTACGCCCGTAACCCACCTAACAAGACAAACACTGTGACCGCACAAGGTCGGACTGATCCAAATTAGAATACAGGAATCTCAGTCCCAAACTGTCGTGTCATGGCCGCCTTGGACCTAAAAGGGGCCACGGGGTCCGTTAAGACGTATCTAGGCCGGCCATGGAAGCAGTATTCAAGGACCGTGTTTATGAAAACATTCCTTGATAGTCTTGTGGACCCTGTGGGCTGGATGCCATGGAGTGGAAACTTCATCAACTGCCAAACGGGTTACCTGGAAGGGCTACCGTGTGATCACTAGCGCCACAGAGGTTGTAAAGTTCACTGTTGGAAACTTTATCGCGGGTGGTTGCCTGCGACCAACATACCTTTCACTCCTGGACTTTAATCCACTCGTTAGATATAATAAATTTATAGGTGATATCAATTGAATTGGTAATTAGTTGCATATCTGAAGCTCAAGAATAAAGGATCGGTAATTCAAAAAATCCGACATTATTATATAGCAAGGATTGTATTATTTTTTTTTATTTTTATTGTAAAAGAATTAGTGTCATTCTTTATGGGTTTACTAAGGGTGAAAATCATCTATAAACAAGTGTTTACTAGTGTATAATAAAGTCATTCGATTTTTTACTAGAAAAGTTATTGATGTTTGATATTATGTCAATGTTTTGTTTTTTTTTTCTTTATGGAAAACTAACCTATTCCAATGCCTACATCTTGCAAGTTTAAACTCTTCGTGTCTTGAATAGCAGGGATGTACAATACCACTGCACCATGTTCTTTGGAGACGTTATGTAAGAGTTATGATTTGTAAGTTGCCATTGCCGTCAAATTAGTGTCGATGTTGTGAGTTTCTCACTCTTGTACATTTTTTTTTTACTTACAATAAAATAATAGTTAAACTTGAAAATGTATCACTATGGTAGTAAAATGTTCAAAGGTCTTGGGGTGTCAACTTTGAAAGTTAATTTTCTTAGTACATAAGCTCTAATGCATGCATCTTATGTTTTGAGGCATTTTAATGTATGGTAGCACGGTCTAGTTGTTTTGTTTTGTGTTTTGGTCAAGATATGTGGAAGCGCATGAGATGATGCGCATCGCCTGAGCTCATGTGCAACGTATCTGAATGTTGATATGTGATGTGTTTGGTTGTGATGCGCTACAACCTATTTTGTCTATAAATAGGTGTACTGATACGCGATTTAGCCATAAGTTTAGATGCTAGCTTTGTGCAAGGAGTCTATTTGAGTCGAAGTGCTGCCGGAATTTTTCAGATTAATCAACAAAATTTATTTACTCGATTGTGCCATATTCACACACGTACAAATGGATTCCGCACTTTCGTCCGTGACAAAGTAGATTTAGTGTTGTTTTTTAAACGTTTAATCACATGTGTAACGCTCCGTATTTTCGCGTTTAATTATTTTAGTTATTTATCTATTTTATTTAAAAAATAAATAAAAAATAAAAATAAAAAAAATTATCCATTTATTTAGCTAATACATTTATTAAATAATAAAACATTTATTCACTTAAATTATTTACTCATTTACTATTTAGTTAATTAAATAATAATCATTTATTAATTTTTATTAATTTGTTTAAATAAAAAGTTAACTTGGTTAGCTTAGTTTAGATAACTAAGCATATAAACCAACCTAGTTAATCTACCAAGTAAAATAGTTAAAGGACTAAAGGTTTGTCATTTTGATAAACATAAACTACAGGGACTAATTTGTAATTCTCAGAACTTATAAATGAAAAAAATATATAAAAATAACAAAAGGTGCAGACCACGGGGATCGAACCCGGGACACCCACTTATGCACACACATCAAACACCGCTAGGCCACACACAGTTATTGGCTATCTTTGAAATCAATTAATATATATAATTCATGCGGATCATCTGCAACATTCAAACAAACCAGCAACGGCAATCACCGCTGTTATGGTAAATTGATAATCAATCAATCCAATCGCTATTAGCTGGTAATCAGCGACCAAATTTACCAGTCAAAATCTCGAAGATCAATCAACGAAACAATTGGATCTCACGAACCGAAGTCCCAGCCCTCGAAAGCCTATAAATACGTAGCTGGAGTTAGTCCAAATTCGCTCATTCATCTCTCGAAAACCCGTCCTACACTCTGATCAACAACTTAGTCTGTTGCCGGAGCTCTGTCTGCCGCCAGACGCACGCCGCAATCAACCTCGGCAACCACCTCACCACAACTCGATTCCGACGACTCGTTCACACACAATCTTCATACCTCACAACCTCACTCTCGGTCTCGAACACCATCACTGGAAACATCAAGACTCGCCAGAGAAGAAGGAGTTCGCCGGAGTTGACAACTGGAACCCACCGGAAAAACTCGCTTCACACCACCTCGGTCCGGTATAAATCTTTGTCCCCTTCTTTGCTTTCGCTAATTACTTGATGTTACGCAATCATTTCTAACCTAATCAGTGTGCTAATAACAAAAAAATTTGAGTTTAAAACTAACAGTGAGTTAGTTCATACAAATGAAGAAGATGACAACCTGACCGATTAGATAAAGGTTTTTTTAAACAAAAATCAACACCAACTAGGCTGTAGCCCAGTGGTGCTGAGTGTTCGCTGTTGACGCATAGACTCGAGTTCGAGTCTTGTTTAGGCCGATTTTCTCACTGTTGTTACTAGTTGCTGTTACAGGCCATGCTTGGGCCGGCCTGGTTTGGGCCTAAATTTTTTTCATTTTATTTTTAGATTGGGCCGAGAAAGACTTGGGCCAGGCTATTTAACCTGGGCCTAACCAGTATTTCCCTATTTTTGACAGTTTATTTATATTAATCTAGTATTATTAATTTTTAAGATTTCTATTAAATCTGTATATTGTTGTAATTTGTAAAATCGATAACATTATTATAATTATTATTATTATCACTCATTATTTATATAAATCAAGTAATTATTAACATCCAAGGATTTTTTTTATTTTTTTTATTGACCTATCCTTATTAATAATATGGTATTAAAACAATTAATCGATCATCACCAATTAATATCTTTAGACGTCACCGCTATTATTCAAAGCACCTCCTATTTAATAAACTCGCTAAACTATAAACAATACGATACCATCCTTAAATCATAACAAGTTCTTGTATTATCTTATAGGTTAAACGTATTCGTTTGATCTATCAACTTTACTCGTGCGAATTCCAAGAAACGTATACGCAACCTAAGGTGAGTGAATCCTTACAAATTCCCCTTTTTATTCATGTTTTGGGGTGTATCATGTGTCGCTTTAATTATTTCGTTTATTCAAACTTGTGCTATTACCATTATATGACCTAAACTTGTGATGTAAATATTGTTTGTTGTGATGCGTGTTTACATTCTTGTCAAGTTGTGTGCAAATCATTCATTAGGCCCATTAGTTCCTCGTGGGAGACGAGTTGAGTATCAGGTGCCTCATTAGATCGGCTCCGTTTGATTGAGCCTTGATCTCATTGTTCATCATTTGGTGTGTGTGCTTGTGCATTAATTGATATTGTAACATCCGTCAAAAACCGGATTTACCAAACCCGCTTCGTTTATTAACCGAACAACCAGTTAAAAATTTCGTTGCATATTTAATGCTCAAATTAATTTTAAACGATACACAATTAATCAATATATTATACTTTAAAAACGATAATTAATAATCAATAATAAATAAGGAGATAAAAATTAATAGAGACGCCGGGTTTCGAACCCAGGTCTCCCGCTCAAACAAACACACATTGCACCACTAGGCTACCTGCACTCTTTGGGAAATAATTGAAATCAATAAATATAAATATTCGTGCCATGCGAGTCAATTGCGAGATTTCAGTAAATAACCGCTCTGTTTCAAACGTTTACGTTTTTAAGAACGATTATGACAATCAATTCTTAACCGAAATCACAATCAAACACTTAACTCCCAAACCGTTATCACTGTTACAAAATTTCCGTTTAATTTCAAGCAAGTCGTGGTTTTGGAAGTCTATGAGTACTTGCAGTCAGAGAACCAAATCGCTATTCACTCGAATCAGCCCTCAATACACTCGTAAACCCCTCTACAAGTCCTTAATCGGCAAGAACAACTCGCCGGAAACTTTCTGCAACTCGCCGGAAAACCGAACCCATTTCATCACTGTGCCTTACTCTAAAAACAGAACATCTAGAGCTCATACCGAAGCCACCCACACTCACCTCAAGTTCCTGAAGACCCTCTGACGCAAGATACACGTCGCCGGAATAACCTGCTGTCATCGGAATCTCGCCGGCGAAACAGGGGATCTCTGTCGGTATATCTTATACCTAATCTCTCTCATTTTTATTAATCCCATATGTAGTTAATCACAACTTACTAAAGAAATTGATTAATTTTTCGAAACAGTCGGACATGGGTTCTGGGTTAAGTTTAACGAAGAAGATTAAGTTTTGGATATATATATTTAATTTAAATCAAGTTATATCTCGGGTTAGACACACAGTCCAGCGGTGGACTGTGTGCAAATAAACACGCATACGTCCCGAGTTCGATCCTTGACACACGCACACTCGCTTTAATAACAATGTTCCTTTTTTTTTAAACTGAACCGGATCCACTCGCAAATAGATGTTAAGTTTAATGAAAACCGGAATAATAACCAAGATAGACACACAGTCCAGTGGTGGACTGTGTGCGAGTTTAAATCATACGTCGCGGGTTCGAGTCCAGGCTACCGCACCGGTTCTGGCAATTATCAAACTTTTTATATAAGGACAGAAATGAATTTATCTAGTTTCTATATAAGTATAATAAAAACCAGATTATTTACCAAGTTAGACACACAGTCCAGCGGTGGACTGTGTGCCAAACTAAACCACAGGTCCCGGGTTCGAGACCTGTGGCGAGCACCGAGTCGATGCAATTAAACCCTTTTTAAAATAAATGATTTTCGGATTAACTGAAATAGTGTATAAATATAATTAAAAACAGAAATATTTCGGGTTAGACACTTAGCTCAGTTGGTAGAGCTGCGTGCACGCGTACGGGAGGTCACGGGTTCGAGTCTCACCCAGCGCACACATATAACAGACCGAACCGGTCAACAAGTCAACGGTCAACGGTCAACAAGTCAATGGTCAACAGTCAAAAATCAACATTTTTTTTATTTACTTTTATTTATTTATTTAAATTAGAAATACTTAAAAATAACATTTTTAAAGTTAGAAAATAGCCTTAAACTCACAAAAATATATCCAATAATCCTATTAAAATTGATTAATAAAATCCGCTTATTTACCGAACCATTATGTTATTATCTAGGTTAGTTTCACTCGTGGTTAAATCCAACTTCGTGCGCATTCAACATAATCAACCGAACGCACCCAATGTGAGTGAATCATACAACTCCCCTTTTTAATTACACGTTTTGGGTGTATCATGTGTCACTAAAACTAATTCGTTTATTCAAACTCGTGCCATACCATATTATGATTTAAACTTAGAATGTAAATATTGTTTGTAGTTATGTATTACAAATTGTCAAGTTGTATGAAATTATTTGTTAGGCCCATCAGTTCCTCGTGGGAGACGAGTTGAACAACGCATGCCTTAAAACTCATTCATTAGCCCCATCAGTTCATAGAACAACGCGTGCCTCAAAACTCATTCATTAGGCCATCAGTTCCTCGTGGGAGACGAGTTGAGCAACGCGTGCCTCAAAACAACCTATTATTGTATGTGTGTGCATTATTTAATATTAAGTGATTTGTGAATAAGTTTACATCTATATTTTCTCATATGTGGTTACGCACTTTATTTATAATCAATTCAATAAACTTGTTTAAATGTTTTTCATAGGATTCACTCGCCAACTTTTTGTTGATCCAAAAACCATTTTACACATGATACAGTGAACAGGATGAAGCAAGGAAAACATAGGAAATGCCTTAGAAGAAAATAATGAAGTTTAGAAAGATGTGTAGAACATGTTGTAATTATGATTGTATGAATCCCTTTAAATTGTAATAACAAATATGAAACGTTATAATAAATGTCATGAGCTTTGATGAAAACCCAATCATGCCCCGATCAACCTTTTCCGCTGCGGTCGGGGTGTGACAGATTGGTATCAGAGCTTTTGACTATAAGATATAGGATAGGTTATTACACCCTTAGAGCCTATACTATAGTTGACTAGATTTTAATTGTTTATGTGGTTAATATGCAAACTTATGATATTTATTTGTTTCATATTTATTACATACACAAATGCATGCAAACATTTCCAATATTACATTTTGTGATACATAGTGAATTATACTCACAGTCAAACATACATACTTACATACACATTCATCATACATATTTCAATGTTCACATATTCAAATCATCTTCATAATTTCGTTATTCAAAGATTTTGTCGCATTTTTCATTTTTCAAATCTCATCAAAGTGAGTTCTGCGACGGGCATGTAGTAACTGTAAGGGTACAAGTAGCGGTAGTCGGAACGTCCTGTCTAGGTTGGCATTCGTATAAATCCAATATAACGGACCAGTTTGCCTACCTGGGGACTAACGATGAGAGTACGAAGGACTATTAGGCCAAAGCATGCCACACCAAACGTCGTTCGAACTAACCCCACTTTGAGGTGTCACCGTGTCCACACCTGGACACATTCCGAATATCATACGTTACATATTTCTTGATTTTCTCCGGGTTTTAGTGTACGTAACCAGGCTAACACATGCGAACCATATGAAAAACCCGGTAATCATGGGGGCCACATGATTACGAAGGTGAAGTATGGCGCCATGCAAGGCCCAATTACGAGCAAAGCCCAAGACATCCTATGGATGTAGTAGATTTTTATTTTATAAATGTTCATTCCTAAATACGACACATGATCCCTAAAACATCCAACTCATACTCTTGATATGTATTCCTTGTAGATGTCTTCTAGCCTCGCTCGTAGAAAGATGAGATCAGGAAAAGCCCGCGAGCGCATGGCTGCCCAAATCGCTCAACAAATGGCTGCCGTAATACCCAACATTATAATTCAAGTCCAACAAGCACTTACCGCTAATCCTGTGAACCAAGAAGATCAAAATGTTATCAACCCTCCCCCAAATACCACTAAATGCACCTACAAGCATTTCAAATCCTGCGACCCTCCAAAATACGAAGGGACTGAAGGTGTCACCGCTCTCCTCCATTGGTTTGAAGAAATGGAGAACACTTTTCTAAATTACCATTGCCCCGATGATCACAAAGTGCGATATGCTACCGGTCGTTTACTTGGAATATCACTTACTTGGTGGAATACAGAGAAGGCCAAACGAGGTGTTGAAGATGCTATGACTTTAACTTAGGATGAATTGAAGGAAATCATGACAAGACGATTTTGCCCAAGGAGCGAAATCAAGAAATTAGAGGATGAGTTCTATTTGTTGAAACAAAAGGAAGGCGACCACACCACGTACAACAAAAGATTCCTTGAGTTAAATCAAATGGTTCCCAACTTATTCACTCCCCTCTACCGTTTGATCGAGCACTACATTCGAGGTCTTCCTTCAAAGATTCAAGACTCTGTAATAAGTACCACACCTGTAACCTTGGAAGCCGCAATGGAGTTAGCTACAGAGCTCACCGAGAACCGCATACGGAACAAAGACTTCAAGGAGGAGAAGAAGAAGGATAAAGCATAGACTGAAACCTCCAACACCACACCCAAACCGAATCCCCTTCTCAACCCATTTCTAAGAGAAAACGAGACGGGCAACTTTTCGCTGTCACCCAACGCAACCAACCAGCCTCGCAAGCCGTACCCCTCCAAGCTATCCCAATCACTCAAGTAGCACCCAACTTAACTTACCCAAATAAGAAACCTTACCTTGGACCTCACCCTCAATGTAACACCTGTTTTTATCACCATCCATCTACCTTACCTTGTCGACTATGTGCGAATTGTGGACGCTATGGTCATTTGAGCAAGGTTTGCCGCACCCCTCAAAACCAAACCTCACCCCCTACTCAAAACATGATCCAAACATATCAACAACCCCAATACCCCATGTACCCATATGTTCGAGCTTGTTTTAATTATGGCGACCTTACCCACTTTAGAAACACGTGCCCTCGATTGGTTAACATCATAAACGCCCAAGCCCAAGCAAACCCAGTTAACCAAGCAAATCAAGGAAACCCAAGCACTAGGCCACCAGCAAGAGGAAGAGTTTTCAACATCAACGCCAATCCTGTTGAAGATAATGAGGGCCCAAACGAAACCACCCAACTAGTCCCCTTCACCAAAAATCAAGATTCAACTCCAACCGTTTAGTTTTTTTTACGTTTTTCTTTATGTTATCTAAATTTTCCTGTATCCCAGTTATAAATTGGAAATATATCCAAGAATCTTAATGCAAATTACTATTTCAGTTGTGTTTTATACTCATTGAGTTAACATTCATATCATCATACCTCACGACATATCACAGTGTCACCATTTAAAGAAGTTGAGCTGTGTCTCACTTCTACATGGACTACCTCTCCATCATAACAAACGAGAGAGGTACTGTCATCATTCAAACATGTATACTATCAGAATTAAGACTCAAGCTTTGGTTGTTGTGTTTGTTTATGTTTTAGAGTCGCATAGGACTAATCATAACTTACTGATAAAACCAATGAAAATTTGATGAGAATATGGTGGATACGCCTCTGGTACTTCCTATATATAAGTATTCTTGTCAAAGGATCAGAGGCATTATCAGGCGGTTATGAGAAGTTCCATGTAGGATTTAGTATTGCCTTGGTTGAAGTTTGTGTTATACTCACTGATTTAGCATTCATATCATCTCATTATTTAAAGAAATTGGATTGTGTTCCATTTTCCACATAGACTCAGCTCTCCATCATAACAAACGAGAGAGGTACTGTCATCATTCAAACATGTATACTATCAGAATTAAGACTCAAGCTTTGGTTGTTGTGTTTGTTTATGTTTTAGAGTCACATAGGACTAATCATAACTTACTGATAAAACCAATGAAAATTTGACGAGAATATGGTGGATACGCCGCTGGTACTTCCTATATATAAGTATTCTTGTCAAAGGATCAGAGGCATTATCAGGCGGTTATGATAAGTTCCATGTAGGATTTAGTAATGTCTTGGTTGAAGTTTGTTTTATACTCACTGATTTAGCAATCATATCATCTCATCATTTAAAGAAATTTGATTGTGTCACCATTCAAACATGTATACTATCAGAATTAGGACTCAGATATTGGTTGTTGTGTTTATTTATGTTCTAGAATCACATCATAGAACCAATCATAACTTACTGATAAAACCAATGAAATTTTGACAAGAATATGGTGGATACGCCGCTGGTACTTCCTATATATAAGTATTCTTGTCAAAGGATCAGAGGCATTGTCAGGCGGTTATGAGAAGTTCCATGTAGGTTTTAGTAGTAGAAGTTTTGCTTAGGGATATAACCTTATCTTTCCAAACATATCAAAACTCTTGCACATGAAATCATATATAATCAATCAACTCTGTTTATCAATATTCATTATCTTAGGCATCAAAAAGCGATTCCTGTAGCAGGGTACTCAACCCTTACAAGGAACGTTACCGCCTCAAACAAAAATTTAAACTCTTACTCCTTTCTAAGTATGTAACTGTCAAACTAAACACCATCCTTTTTAGACAAATATGTCACTACTTAAATTTCGGGACGAAATTTCTAAAAAGTAGGGGATACTGTAACATCCGTCAAAAACCGGATTTACCAAACCCGCTTCGTTTATTAACCGAACAACCAGTTAAAAATTTCGTTGCATATTTAATGCTGAAATTAATTTTAAACGATACACAATTAATCAATATATAATACTTTAAAAACTATAATTAATAATCAATAATAAATAAGGAGATAAAAATTAAATAGAGACGCCGGGTTTCGAACCCGGGTCTCCCGCTCAAACAAACACACATTGCACCACTAGGCTACCTGCACTCTTTGGGAAATAATTGAAATCAATAAATATAAATATTCGTGCCATGCGAGTCAGTTGCAAGATTTCAGTAAATAACCGCTCTGTTTCAAACGTTACGTTTTAAAGAACGATTATGACAATCAATTCTTAACCGAAATCACAATCAAACACTTAACTCGCAAACCGTTATCACTGTTACAAAATTTCCGTTTAATTTCAAGCAAGTCGTGGTTTTGGAAGTCTATGAGTACTTGCAGTCAGAGAACCAAATCGCTATTCACTCGAATCAGCCCTCAATACACTCGTAAACCCCTCTACAAGTCCTTAATCGGCAAGAACAACTCGCCGGAAACTTTCTGCAACTCGCCGGAAAACCGAACCCATTTCATCACTGTGCCTTACTCTAAAAACAGAACATCTAGAGCTCATACCGAAGCCACCCACACTCACCTCAAGTTCCTGAAGACCCTCTGCCGCAAGATACAAGTCGCCGGAATAACCTGCTGTCATCGGAATCTCGCCGGCGAAACAGGGGATCTCTGTCGGTATATCTTATACCTAATCTCTCTCATTTTTATTAATCTCATATGTAGTTAATCACAACTTACTAAAGAAATTGATTAATTTGTCGAAACAGTCGGACATTGGTTCTGGGTTAAGTTTAACAAAGAAGATGAAGTTTTCGGATATATATATTTAATTTAAATCAAGTTATATCTCGGGTTAGACACAAGTCCAGCGGTGGACTGTGTGCAAATAAACACGCATACGTCCCGAGTTCGATCCTTGACACACGCACACTCGCTTTAATAAAAATGTTCCTTTTTTTTAAACTGAACCGGATCCACTCGCAAATAGATGTTAAGTTTAATGAAAACCGGAATAATAACCAAGATACACACACAGTCCAGTGGTGGACTGTGTGCGAGTTTAAATCATACGTCGCGGGTTCGAGTCCAGGCTACCGCACCGGTTCTGGCAATTATCAAACTTTTTAAATAAGGACAGAAATGAATTTATCTAGTTTGTATATAAGTATAATAAAAACCAGATTATTTACCAAGTTAGACACACAGTCCAGCGGTGGACTGTGTGCCAAACTAAACCACAGGTCCCGGGTTCGAGACCTGTGGCGAGCACCGAGTCGATGCAATTAAACCCTTTTTAAAATAAATGATTTTCGGATTAACTGAAATAGTGTATAAATATAATTAAAAACAGAAATATTTCGGGTTAGACACGTAGCTCAGTTGGTAGAGTTGCGTGCACGCGTACGGGAGGTCACGGGTTCGAGTCTCACCAAGCGCACACATATAACCGACCGAACCGGTCAACAAGTCAATGGTCAACGGTCAAAAATCAACATTTTTTTTATTTACTTTTATTTATTTATTTAAATTAGAAATACTTAAAAATAACATTTTTAAAGTTAGAAAATAGCCTTAAACTCACAAATATATATATAATAATCCTACTAAAATTGATTAATAAAATCCGCTTATTTACCGAACCATTATGTTATTATCTAGGTTAGTTTCACTCGTGGTTAAATCCAACTTCGTGCGCATTCAACATAATCAACCGAACGCACCCAATGTGAGTGACTCCTACAACTCCCCTTTTTAATTACACGTTTTGGGGTGTATCATGTGTCACTAAAACTAATTCGTTTATTCAAACTCGTGCCATACCATATTATGATTTAAACTTAGAATGTAAATATTGTTTGTAGTTATGTATTACAAATTGTCAAGTTGTATGCAAATTATTTGTTAGGCCCATCAGTTCCTCGTGGGAGACGAGTTGAACAACGCGTGCCTTAAAACTCATTCATTAGGCCCATCAGTTCGTAGAACAACGCGTGCCTCAAAACTCATTCATTAGGCCCATCAGTTCCTCGTGGGAGACGAGTTGAGCAACGCGTGCCTCAAAACAACCTATTATTGTATGTGTGTGCATTATTTAATATTAAGTGATTTGTGAATAAGTTTACATCTATATTTTCTCATATGTGGTTACGCACTTTATTTATAATCAATTCAATAAACTTGTTTAAATGTTTTTCATAGGATTCACTCGCCAACTTTTTGTTGATCCAAAAACCATTTTACACATGATACAGGTGAACAGGATGAAGCAAGGAAAACATAGGAAATGTCTTAGAAGAAAATAATGAAGTTTAAAAGGATGTGTAGAACATGTTGTAATTATGATTGTATGAATCCCCTTTAAATTGTAATAACAAATATGAAACGTTATAATAAATGTCATGAGCTTTGATGAAAACCCAATCATGCCCCGATCACCTTTTCCGCTGCGGGTCGGGGTGTGACAGATATTATGTGTTTTGTGATTAAATTTACATTTACGTTTACTCATATGTGGTTATGCACCTTTTTATAACCAATATAATAAATTCGTTCAAATGTTTTCATAAGATTCACTCGCCAACTTATGTTGACCCAAAAACCCTATTTTTACACATGATACAGGTGATCCAATTGAGAAAAGAAACACGTAGGATGGCCTAGAAGAATAAACAAGTTAATGCTTTGGAATGGACATTTAGTTTAGTTTCCCTTTGTAATTGTATGATTTTTGTTTAATACTTTAGTTTGTAATGAAAGTGTATTTGAACATGTTATGCTTGTATGTCTATTGTAACTTCTTCTTTAAAGAGAAATAATAAATATGAAACTTTATAGTAAATGTCATGAGCTTTGATGAAAACCCAATCATGCCCCGACTACCATTTCCGCTGCGGGTCAGGGTGTGACAGATTGGTATCAGAGCTTTTTACTATAGGGATATAGGATAGGTTATTAGACCCTTAGAGCCTATACTATAGTTGATTAGATTTTAATTGTTTATGTGGTTACATGCAAACTCATGATGTTTATTTGTTTCGTATTTATTACAAACACAAATGCATGCAAACACTTTCCAATCATTTTGTGTGATACTTAATGAGTTATACTTATTGTCAAACTTAACATGCTTACATATACATTCATCACGCATATTTCAATGTTCACATATTCAAATCATCCTCATAGTTCCTTTATTCAAGATTTTGTCGCATTTTTCATTTTTCAATCTCATCAAAGTGAGTTCTACGACGGGCATGTAGTAACTGTAAGGGTACAAGTACCGGTAGTCGGAACGTCCTGTCTAGGTTGGCATTCGTATAAATCCAATTTAACGGACCAGTTTGCCTGCCTGGGGACTAACGATGAGAGTACGAAGGACCTATTAGGCCAAAGCATGCCACACCAAACGTCGTTCGAACTAACCCCACTTTGAGGTGTCACCGTGTCCACACCTGGATGCACTCCGAATTTCATACGTTACATTCATATTTCTCGATTTTCTCCGGGTTTTAGTGTACGTTACCAGGCTAACACATGCGAACCATATGAAAGACCCGGTAATCATGGGGGCCCACATGATTACGAAGGTGAAGTATGGCGGCATGCAAGGCCCAATTACGAGCAAAGCCCAAGACATCCTATGGATGTAGTAAATTTATTATTCATCATTTGTTTTATTGATGTTCGTTTCTAAATACGACACATGACACCTAAAACGTCAAACTTATACTCTTGATACGTATTCTCTGTAGATGTCTTCTAGTCTCCCTCGTAGAAAAATGAGATCAGGAAAATCCCGCGAGCGCGTGGCTGCCCAAATCGCTCAACAAATGGCTGCCGTAATACCCAACATCGTAATTCAAGTACAACAGGCCCTAACCGCTAATCCCGTCAACCCAATCAACCAAGAAGATCAAAACATTGTCAATCCTCCCCCAAAAGCCACTAAATGCACCTTCAAGCATTTCAAATCCTGCGACCCTCCAAAATACGAAGGGACTGAAGGTGTCACCGCTCTCCTCCATTGGTTTGAGGAAATGGAAAACACTTTTCTCAATTGCGACTGCCCGATGATCGCAAGGTGCGATATGCTACCGGTCGTTTGTTCGGAGTAGCATTTACATGGTGGAATACAGAGAAGGCCAAACGAGGTGCTGAGAATGCTATGACTTTGACTTGGGAAGAGTTGAACGAAATCATGACAAGACGGTTCTGTCCAAGAAGCGAAATCAAGAAATTGGAAGATGAGTTTTATACTTTGAAACAAAAAGAGGGCGACCACACCACATACAACAAGAGATTCCTTGAGTTAAATCAGATGGTCCCCAACTTGTTCACTCCCCTCTACCGTTTGATCGAGCACTACATTCGAGGTCTTCCTTCAAAAATACAAGACCCTGTAATAAGTACCACACCTGCAACTTTGGAAGCAGCAATGGAGTTAGCTACAGAGCTCACCGAAAACCGCATACGGAATAAAGACTTCGCGGAGGAGAAGAAGAAGGATGAAGCATCAACCGAAACCTCAAACTCCACCCAAACCGAATCCCCTTCTCAACCCATTTCTAAGAGAAAACGAGATGGGCAAACTTTCGCTGTCACCCAACGCAGTCAACCAGCTTCACAAGCCGTACCCCTCCAAGCTATCCCAATCACTCAAGTAGCACCCAACTCAACTTACCCAAATAAGAAACCTTACATTGGACCTCATCCTCAATGCAACATCTGTTTTTATCACCATCCATCTACCTTACCTTGTCTACTGTGTGCAAATTATGGGCGTTATGGTCATTTGAGCAAAACTTGTCGCGTTCCTCAAAACCAAGCCTCACCCCCTACTCAAAACATGATCTAAACATATCAACAACCCCAATACCCCATGTTTCCATATGTTCGAGCTTGTTTTAATTGTGGCGACCCTACCCACTTTAGAAACACGTGCCCTCGATTGGTTAACATCATAAACGCCCAAGCTCAAGCAAACCCAGTCAACCAAGCAAACCCAGCTCCACCACCAGCAAGAGGAAGAGCTTACAACATCAACGCCAATCCTGTTGAAGATAATAACGGCCAAAGCGAATCACCCAACTAGTTTTCCCTCACCAAGAATCAAGACTCAACTCCAATCGTCTAGTTTTAATGTTTTCTTTATGTTATCTCAATCTTTACGTATCCCAGTTATAAATTGGGAATTTATGTATCCAAGAATTTTAATGCGAATTGATATTACGGTTCTGTTTATACCTTTACACATTGATTTAACTCTCATATCATCATACATCTCGAAGTACCTCGATCTCATCATTTAAAGAAGTTGGGTTGTGTCTCCCTTTTACATAGACTAACCCCTTCATCATAACAAACGAGAGAGGTACTGTCATCATTCGATCAGGTATCCTTTCAGATTTGAGACTCAAGCTTTGGCTGTTGTGTTTGTTTTGTAGATTTTAGAGTCACATAGAACTAATCATAACTTACTGACAAAGCCAATGAAAATTTGACAAGAATATGGTGGATACGCCGCTGGTACTTCCTATATATAAGTATTATTGTGCAAGGATCAACAGCACTGTCAGGCGGTTATGAGAAGTTCCGTGTAGGTTTTAATATTGTCATGGATGAAGTTTTGTTTTAGGGTATAACCTTATCTTTCCAAATGTATCAATTCTCTCAAAACTCTTATGCGTGAAATCATGCCTAGTCAATCAACTCTGTTTATCCATGTTCCGCATTCTTATACTTTAGGCATCAAAAAGCGATTCCTGTAGCAGGGTATTCAACCCTTACCAGGAACGTTACCGCCTCAAATAAAATTTAAACTCTCACCCTTTTCTAATTATGTAATTGCCAAATTAAAACACCCTCCCTTCAAGTCAAATATACCACTACTACTTAAAGATTTCGAGGACGAAATCTCCTAAAATAGGGGAGACTGTAACGCTCCGTATTTTCGCATTTAATTATTTTAGTTATTTATCTATTTTATTTAAAAAATAAAAAATAAAAAAAATTATCCATTTATTTAGCTAATACATTTATTAAATAATAAAACATTTATTCACTTAAATTATTTACTCATTTACTATTTAGTTAATTAAATAATAATCATTTATTAAATTTTTATTAATTTGTTTAAATAAATAGTTAACTTGGTTAGCTTAGTTTAGATAACTAAGCATATAAACCAACCTAGTTAATCTACCAAGTAAACTAGTTAAAGGACTAAAGGTTTGTCATTTTGATAAACATAAACTACAGGGACTTTTGTAATTCTCAGAACTTATAAATGAAAAAAATATATAAAAATAACAAAAGGTGCAGACCACGGGGATCGAACCCGGGACACCCACTTATGCACACACATCAAACACCGCTAGGCCACACACAGTTATTGGCTATCTTTGAAATCAATTAATATATATAGTAATTCATGCGGATCATCTGCAACATTCAAACAACAGCAACGGCAATCACCGCTGTTATGGTAAATTGATAATCAATCAATCAAATCGCTATTAGCTGGTAATCAGCGACCAAATTTACCAGTCAAAATCTCGAAGATCAATCAACGAAACAATTGGATCTCACGAACCGAAGTCCCAGCCCTCGAAAGCCTATAAATACGTAGCTGGAGTTAGTCCAAATTCGCTCATTCATCTCTCAAAAACCCGTCCTACACTCTGATCAAACAACTTAGTCTGTTGCCGGAGCTCTGTCTGCCGCCAGACGCACGCCACAAACAACCTCGGCAACCACCTCACCACAACTCGATTCCGACGACTCGTTCACACACAATCTTCATACCTCACAACCTCACTCTCGGTCTCGAACACCATCACTAGAAACATCAAGACTCGCCGGAGAAGAAGGAGTTCGCCGGAGTTGACAACTGGAACCCACCGGAAAAACTCGCTTCACACCACCTCGGTCCGGTATAAATCTTTGTCCCCTTCTTTGCTTTCGCTAATTACTTGATGTTACGCAATCATTTCTAACCTAATCAGTGTGCTAATAACAAAAATAATTTGAGTTTAAAACTAACAGTGAGTTAGTTCATACAAATGAAGAAGATGACAACCTGACCGATTAGATAAAGGTTTTTTTTAAACAAAAATCAACACCAACTAGGCTGTAGCCCAGTGGTGCTGAGTGTTCGCTGTTGACGCATAGACTCGAGTTCGAGTCTTGTTTAGGCCGATTTTCTCACTGTTGTTACTAGTTGCTGTTACAGGCCTTGCTTGGGCCGGCCCGGTTTGGGCCTAAATTTTTTTCATTTTATTTTTACATTGGGCCGAGAAAGACTTGGGCCAGGCTATTTAACCTGGGCCTAACCAGTATTTCCCTATTTTTGACAGTTTATTTATATTAATCTAGTATTATTAATTTTTAAGATTTCTATTAAATCTGTATATTGTTGTAATTTGTAAAATCGATAACATTATTATAATTATTATTATTATCACTCATTATTTATATAAATCAAGTAATTATTAACATCCAAGGATTTTTTTTTATATTTTTTTTGACCTATCCTTATTAATAATATGGTATTAAAACAATTAATCGATCATCACCAATTAATATCTTTAGACGTCACCGCTATTATTCAAAGCACCTCCTATTTAATAAACTCGCTAAACTATAAACAATACGATACCATCCTTAAATCATAACAAGTTCTTGTATTATCTTATAGGTTAAACGTATTCGTTTGATCTATCAACTTTACTCGTGCGAATTCCAAGAAACGTATACGCAACCTAAGGTGAGTGAATCCTTACAAATTCCCCTTTTTATTCATGTTTTGGGGTGTATCATGTGTCGCTTTAATTATTTCGTTTATTCAAACTTGTGCTATTACCATTATATGACCTAAACTTGTGATGTAAATATTGTTTGTTGTGATGCGTGTTTACATTCTTGTCAAGTTGTGTGCAAATCATTCATTAGGCCCATCAGTTCCTCGTGGGAGACGAGTTGAGCATCAGGTGCCTCATTAGATCGGCTCCGTTTGATTGAGCCTTGATCTCATTGTTCATCATTTGGTGTGTGTGCTTGTGCATTAATTGATATTATGTGTTTTGTGATTAAATTTACATTTACGTTTACTCATATGTGGTTATGCACCTTTTTATAACCAATATAATAAATTCGTTCAAATGTTTTCATAAGATTCACTCGCCAACATATGTTGACCCAAAAACCATATTTTTACACATGATACAGGTGATCCAGTTGAGAAAAGAAACACGTAGGATGGCATAGAAGAATAAACAAGTTAATGCTTTGGAATGGACATTTAGTTTAGTTTCCCTTTGTAATTGTATGATTTTTGTTTAATACTTTAGTTTGTAATGAAAGTGTATTTGAACATGTTATGCTTGTATGTCTATTGTAACTTCTTCTTTAAAGAGAAATAATAAATATGAAACTTTATAGTAAATGTCATGAGCTTTGATGAAAACCCAATCATGCCCCGACTACCATTTCCGCTGCGGGTTAGGGTGTGACAACATGAACAAAATGAATCTTGAATATCAAGTGGTATTAGAGCAAGGTATGCTTACATCTACTTGTAAAATGGGAAGAAATTGAAGATTTCGGCTTATTTGAAGATTTTTCACGCTTTAGCGCATTCTCATCGTCAAATTTCTACCATTTACTCATTATACATCTTATTTTTCATTATCTATCAAGATACACCGAAGAAAATATCTCAAAACATTCAAAAAACAACCAAAACCAGGTCAAAATTCGTTAACAGCCTTCTCGAGCGCATGACAATTCAAAGGCGCATCACCTGATACATGTGTATGAGGTGATACGTTTAAGTATTTAAGTGCATCAAGGGTTATACACGAGGATTTTGTGATACACAAGAGTTGGTGATTCGTTTTCTTTAATACACTGGTACTAAGTGATACGTGATGTGATTTCGTGATACGCATTAAGTAATTGTTTTTTTCCACCAAGTCAAGATGGAAGAATACAAAGCATTGATGGAAACTTCAATCGTAAAAGATCTAAATTTGGATAACATAATGGGTACAAACAAAGAAGCACACAACTTGATGAGAATAGAAGATTATCCGAGGTGGAAGGATCATTTTAAGGATTTATCTTTGGGGTCGATGTTGATCTAATAGCAACTGATCTTTTAGTGCAAAATGTCTAACGCCTACGTCTTTTGTTTTAAGTTATTGTAATTTATGGCCGCATTGTCGATTTATTTTGTTTTGTTTTGTTTTGTGTTTGAGTCAAAATATGTAGAAGCCCTTGAGATGATGCGTAGCGTATGAGCTCATGCGCAACGTGTAACACCCCACTCGTAACTCGGGTGATTCTGTACAATGGATATACTTACATCGGAAACAAATTGAAATTCCATTAAATCTTATAATAGTTTGAGTACAACATATTATTTATTTACAATATTCAACATCTAGGAACTCTAGGTCTTCAGGTTTCACTTGTCATCCCTTTATTCCTAAGGCTGTCCCACTAATTACCTGTGACATGTATACTCAAAACGACGTCAACTATATGTTGGTGAGCTCATACATTTACCAATATACACAAACATAATACAGACTAACTAAACAAATTATAAGTAAATGAACCGATCTTGAAGAGATGAAGCCGATTTGGTGGTAGTTATGGTGACAAGCTACAGTTCACAAAACACAAATTAAAGATACATTCTACAAATTAAAGAAGAAAATCAACAATAATAACCGGCTTTGAAGAGATGGAGGCGGTTTGGGTTTTTTCCGTGAGAGGGGTGATGAGATTTGGGGAAAAAGGGGAATGTAGGGAAGAAGAAATTCCGCTATATGTTGCTAAACAAATTAAAAGGAAATGAACCCATCTTGAAGAGGTGAAGCCGATTTGGTGATGGTGATGGTAACAAGCTACAGGTCACAAAACACAAATTAAAGAAGATATTAAAGATACATTCTACAAATTAAAGAAGAAAATTAACAATAATATTATTCTTTTTGTATATTGAATGAGTGAATTAAAGGGCAGCAGTCTAGGGCACGCCTGTATTCGGCAACCAAGATCCGCCAGCAATGAAGCTACCCGGGGCAAACTTTGCGGCCTCGACCGCGCTAGTGATCACATGGTAGCCTTTCCACTTAACCCGATTCGCAGTTGACGAACCAGGGCCCGTGTTCATGTACTCACCATAATACAACGTATTAAGTGCGAAGTTACCGCTCCATGGCAACCAACACACGGGGTTCACTATGCCATCGAGGTACGTTTTTAAATAAACGGTCCTCGAGTATTGTTTCCACGGCCTACCAAGATATGTTTTAACGCCGTTGAAGCTTGAGGCAGCCGTGACCCGACAGTTATGGATCGAGATTCTAGTGTTTTGGTTCGGGTCGGTTCGGCCTTGGGCAGTCAACGTGTTGGTCTTGTTAGGAGGGTCACGTGCAAGAATATTGCAGTTTTGAAACACTACAGCTGCATTGCCAAAAATGAAGTCAACAGTACCATAAATGTTACAATCTTTATAGGAACTGTCGGTTCGAAAGAGCGTAGAGCGTGTCTTGGTAGCCTTCCAAGCTGCATTGGTAGAAAACTGAGAGATCGGATTCAAATATACCCCTATCGATAATTGCACATTATAGCATTCTTATATTATTACCAGTACTGACAAAATGAGTATACAATCACAGTTTTATAAATAAACATTATAACTCACCTGTTTAACAGTTGCTAAACAACTGCTACCACGACCGGGAACTATCTCAAGGTCCTGACACAACTACATAATCGTAGGTTAAGTAATGGTACACATAACTAGTCATTGTCATGGTTGAATATTAGTTAACGGTCTTGTTTTAGCATGGTTGATCAGTCAATGCTTAACTAAGGTTAGGCTACCCAATATCCGCCCTTGACAATAACCCTAATACCTAATACTAATAATAGTAGCACTAACAAAACTAATACTACTAATAATAATACTAGTATTAACTACTAATAATAAATACTTAAAAATAAACTTAAATGAGAACATACCTTTAAACTATCTACTATTGGTGTATATGTATCTTTGGCCAAAAACCCTCTAACTCTAGTCGGTATGAAATGTTGCATGAGAATATGACACTCATGATATTTCAACCCAGTAATGTTAGCATTGTTATCTGTCACCATCTTGTTTAGATGAGATCCGTAGCCATCCGGTAGTTTAACATCTTTTATAAAATGACAGAAAAGCTTTCGATAACCAAGTTTGAATGAGTATTTTAGGTGAGGACTATAGAACTTGTTATTCATTTTTGGCAACCATTGTGTCTTCCGAATATTTAGGTTTTTCAGTCGACCCTCACGTTTAGCGTGTCCTTGGTCTTATCATTCATTAGAAGAGTACAAAGCAAACTCTTGCACACATTTTTGTTAGTATGCATTACATCTAAGTTGTGCTTAAGTTGTAGAGAAGATCAATACTTAAGTTCAAAAAATATGTTTCGTTTAGACTAGTTCAACTCGAAATCCTCTAGATTTATCCTCACACCTCCAAACTTTAGATGATTACCTGGTAGAAACTGGAGTAGATGAGCGAGTTGAGCTTCTATGTCAGCAGGCTTAAACTATTTCTGATGGGTCTTGTCTCGGGTTCCGATTAAAGTCAAGACCTGTTCTCCATGGATGGTGAGCATCTAAGATCTGAAGATGACCTACATACACACATTTACCAGTTACACATATTGAAGGAGTGTCTTCGTTGTAAGTCGAGCATTCTTTGTAGCCCTGTCCGGTCCAACCTGATAGATTACAACAGGCTGGAAAGTCGTTTATGGTCGATAACAGCGCCGCCTTCAGTATGAATAACGTGTTTGTCATTGCGTCTTTAGTACGTACACATGGCTACCATAAATGCTTAAGCTCATCCACCAACGGTCTAAAGAAAACACCCAAGTCCTTCCCAAGTGATTTAGGGACATGAATTAACAAGGTCAATAGGAATGCAGACTCTTTCATGCATAGTCATAGAGGCATATCATATGCGGTGAGTATAACCGGTGCTATAAGTCATACTTGCGTTACCAAACAGATTAAAAGCATCCGTTGTATGTCCTACGTGAACATTCAGGGCTCCATTGAAAAGTTTGGGTACTTTCTATCATATTTTTTCCATGAAAATCCATCAATAAGATGATGCATAGTACCATCTTCTAATCGTTCGGTATTATGCCATATCATATCTTATCTTTTGTTGAATGCCTTGAGCAATACAAACGTCGTAGTCTGGGGGTCAAAAGAAAGTATCATAACACTTTGCAACCTACCTTGTCTTTATCGACCCATCGACTCTAGGGCTGCCAGATCGTGTCAACCTGACCTATTAAGACCTGAACACGATAAGATACAAACCCGAAACCGGTAAACACAAACATGACACAAAATCTTATCATGTTAGGTACTTCAAACACGAACCTGATAATAAATAAGTTTCACGAAACAGCGTGTTAAGAAACGGAAAATTTATCAAGGTATCATTAAACCTGTTAAGACACTAATATGACATGTTAAGACATGAATAGGACTTGTTACTACATGTTTGATATTTAGCCATTAACTAGTCATAACATGTATTGTATAATGCTCTTAAATCTTAACAGGTCATGTCGTGTCTAACATGACCTGTTAAGACACGAACACGACATGTTAAGACACACACACGAAATAGGTAAACATGAACATGACAAGAAATTTAACAGGTCTTATTGTGTCGACCTGTTATAGACACGAAACCTATTGAGGTCAAACACGAAACCTATTGACTTCGTGTAGTTTCGTGTTGTGTTATCGTGTTCGTGTCAGAATTGCAAGCCCTAATCGACTCTCATTACAAATAGGACAATTATGCAACAACTTGTGTTCTTTCCAGAAGAGAGGTAGTCATTTATGCACATGTCTATCATCTCATACCCTAGATCAATCTTGTCTTTTTAGCTACATAATGCGAAGGGGGAATATTGTTGCCTTCTCAATGTGAAGATTGCAACAAATTGAGGAGCTTATCAGATGAACTATTAGTCTATTTGTTCTTCACTTTGATATTCATGCGCTTTACTAAAAAAGTGAAGGGAAGAAAACTTAGTACAACCAGGATATAATTCTGATTCGACTTCCTCTACCAGAGCTTCAAAACGATCACGAAAACCGCTATTCTTTCCACCCGAGTTCTCTTCTTTAAGCTCTGTATCCTCTTCAATCTGCTCCCCCTAAGGTCTTCAATAACGCCATCCATATCATTTCTTGGCGCAACGTCATCTACAACTACACTGGAAGCAGTGACGTTTCACCATGATAGACCCATGTCGTGTAATTCCGCTAGAAACCAAATGAGTACATTTGAAATTTCATTTCTTTGAAGTATATTAACCTAGAATTACTAAATTTTGCACATGTGCAGCTAATCTTCCCTTAGCTGTCAATCAATCCTTTGCACATCTCGATAAAAGAATCAAGTCCTTGCAGGTACTGAGGCGAGTTACATACAGAGTTAAGCCAACTTTTATTGAGATGCATGATGCAACTAAAACATAATAAAATTTTGGGTTTACAAGACAATGGTAGGCTGCTAAACCCATTTTTGAACATTTTATCTCATATATGAATATGAATGTGTATTACATGATTGTTTGTTTAAGAAAATTCAACAACATTTCCTCTCAATTTTGGGCGCTTATTTCTAAGCTCGTTATGTTTAAATGATGATTTCAATTTCGGTCGTATATTTTCTAAGCTTGTTATGTTTTAAATTATGATTTCAATTTCAGACAGGTATTTTCTAGAAGCTTGTTATTTTTTAAATTGCAGGCGGGTATTATCTAAGCTCGTTATGTTTTAAGTGATAATTTCAATTTCAGATGGGTATTTTCTAAGTTAATATAATAACTTTCAAACGATGGCATACCATTTCACAATATAACATGTATACTTTTGAACCTATACATATATATATATATATACCAAATTAAACATACATACTATCAAAGATAAACATAAACAAATTAATTATCAAACTTACAGGTTTCACCAAATACACATACATTTACATACTTACATACACACATTTACATATATACCGATACATATACAAATACATTTACATACATACATCTACCAACATACACACACATACATTTACCTACATACACACATATATACACATACATAATACAGACTAACTAAACAAATTATAAGTAAACGAACCGATCTTGAAGAGATGTAGCCGATTTGGTGGTAGTGATGGTGACAAGCTACAGTTCACAAAACACAAATTAAAGATACATTCTACAAATTAAAGAAGAAAATCAACAATAATAACCGGCCTTGAAGAGATGGAGGCGGTTTGGGTTTTTTCCTTGAGAGTGGTGATGAGATTTGGGGGAAAAGGGGAATGGAGGGAAGAAGAAATTCCGCTATATGCTGCTAAACAAATTATAAGGAAACGAATCCATCTTGAAGAGGTGAAGCCGATTTAGTGATGGTGATGGTAACAAGCTACAGGTCACAAAACACAAATTAAAGAAGATATTAAAGATACATTCTACAATTAAAGAAGAAAATTAACAATAATATTATCCATTTTGTATATTGAATGAGTGAATTAAAGGGCAGCAGTCTATGGCACGCCTGTATTCGGCAACCAAGATCCGCTAGCAATGAAGCTACCCGGGGCAAACTTTACGGCCTCGGCCGCGCTAGTGATCACATGGTAGCCTTTCCACTTAACCCGATTCGCAGTTGACGAACCAGGCCCGTGTTCATGTACTCACCATAATACAACGTATTAAGTGCGAAGTTACCGCTCCATGGCAACTTACCCGCGGGGTTCACTATGCCATCGAGGTACGTTTTTAAATAAACGGTCCTCGAGTATTGTTTCCACGGCCTACCAAGATATGTTTTAACGCCATTGAAGCTTGAGGCAGCCGTGACCCGACAGTTATGGATCGAGATTCTAGTGTTTTGGTTCGGGTCGGTTCGGCCTTGAGCAGTCAACGTGTTGGTCTTGTTAGGAGGGTCACGTGCAAGAATATTGCAGTTTTGAAACACTACAGCTGCATTGACAAAAATGAAGTCAACAGTACCATAAATGTTACAATCTTTATAGAATTGTCGGTTTGAAAGAGCGTAGAGCGTGTCTTGGTAGCCTTCCAAGCTGCATTGGTAGAAAACTGAGAGATCGGATTCAAATATACCCCTATCGATAATTGCACATTATAGCATTCTTATATTATTACCAGTACCGACAAAATGAGTATACAATCACAGTTTTATAAATAAACATGATAACGCACCTGTTTAACAGTTGCTAAACAACTGCTACCACGACCGGTAACTATCTCAAGGTCCTGACACAACTACATAATCGTAGGTTAAGTAATGGTACACATAACTAGTCATTGTCATGGTTGAATATTAGTTAACGGTCTTGTTTTAGCATGGTTGATCAGTCAATGCTTAACTAAGGTTAGGCTACCCAATATCCGCCCTTGACAATAACCCTAATACCTAATACTAATAATAGTAGCACTAACAAAACTAATACTACTAATAATAATACTAGTATTAACTACTAATAATAAATACTTAAAAATAAACTTAAATGAGAACATACCTTTAAACTATCTACTATTGGTGTATATGTATCTTTGGCCAAAAACCCTCTAACTCTAGTCGGTATGAAATGTTGCATGAGAATATGACACTCATGATATTTCAACCCAGTAATGTTAGCATTGTTATCTGTCACCATCTTGTTTAGATGAGATCCGTGCTATAAGTCATACTTGTGTTACCAAACAGATTAAAAGCATCCGTTGTATGTCCTACGTGAACATTTCAGGGCTCCATTGAAAAGTTTGGGTACTTTCTATCATATTTTTTCCATGAAAATCCATCAATAAGATGATGCATAGTACCATCTTCTAATCGTTCGGTATTATGCCATATCATATCTTATCTTTTGTTGAATGCCTTGAGCAATACAAACGTCGTAGTCTGGGGGTCAAAAGAAAGTATCATAACACTTTGCAACCTACCTTGTCTTTATCGACCCATCGACTCTAGGGCTGCCAGATCGTGTCAACCTGACCTATTAAGACCTGAACACGATAAGATACAAACCCGAAACCGGTAAACACAAACATGACACAAAATCTTATCATGTCAGGTTTTCAAAACACGAACCTGATAATAAACAAGTTTCACGAAATGACGTGTTAAGAAACGGAAATTTATCAAGGTATCATTAAACCTGTTAAGACAATAATACGACATGTTAAGACATGAACACGACTTGTTACTACATGTTTGATATTTAGCCATTAACAGGTCATAACATGTGTTGTATAATGCTCTTAAGTCTTAACAGGTCATGTCGTGTCTAACATGACCTGTTAAGACACGAACACGACATGTTAAGACACACACACGAAATAGGTAAACATGAACATGACAAGAAATTAAACAGGTCTTATCGTGTCGACCTGTTATAGACACGAAACCTATTGAGGTCACACACGAAACCTATTGACTTCGTGTAGGTTCGTGTTGTGTTATCGTGTTCGTGTCAGAATTGCAAGCCCTAATCGACTCTCATTACAAATAGGACAATTATGCAACAACTTGTGTTCTTTCCAGAAGAGAGGTAGTCATTTATGCACATGTCTATCATCTCATACCTTAGATCAATCTTCTTTAATGTCTTTTTAGCTACATAATGCGAAGGGCGAATCTTGTTGCCTTCTCAATGTGAAGATTGCAACAAATTGAGGAGCTTATCAGATGAACTATTAGTCTATTTGTTCTTCACTTTGATATTCATGCACTTTACTAAAAAAGTGAAGGGAAGAAAACTTAGTACAACCAGGATATAATTCTGATTCGACTTCCTCTACCAGAGCTTCAAAACGATCACGAAAACCGCTACTCTTTCCACCCGAGTTCTCTTCTTTAAGCTCTGTATCCTCTTCAATCTGCTCCCCCTAAGGTCTTCAATAACGCCATCCATATCATTTCTTGGCGCAACGTCATCTACAACTACACTGGAGGCAGTGACGTTTCACCATGATAGACCCATGTCGTGTAATTCCGCTAGAAACCAAATGAGTACATTTGAAATTTCATTTCTTTGAAGTATATTAACCTAGAATTACTAAATTTTGCACATGTGCATCTAATCTTCCCTTAGCTGTCAATCAATCCTTTGCACATCTCGATAAAAGAATCAAGTCCTTGCAGGTACTGAGGCGAGTTACATACAGAGTTAAGCCAACTTTTATTGAGATGCATGATGCAACTAAAACATAATAAAGTTTTGGGTTTACAAGACAATGGTAGGCTGTTAAACCCATTTTTGAACATTTTATCTCATATATGAATATGAATGTGTATTACATGATTGTTTGTTTAAGAAAAATTCAACAACATTTCCTCTCAATTTCGGGCACTTATTTCTAAGCTCGTTATGTTTTAAATGATGATTTCAATTTCGGACGTATATTTTCTAAGCTTGTTATTTTTAAATTATGATTTCAATTTCGGACAGGTATTTTCTAGAAGCTTGTTATTTTTTAAGTTGCAGGCGGGTATTATCTAAGCTCGTTATGTTTTAAATGATAATTTCAATTTCAGATGGGTATTTTCTAAGTTAATATAATAACTTTCAAACGATGGCATACCAATTTCACAAGATAACAACATGTATACTTTCGAACCTATACATATGTATATACCAAATTAAACATACATACTATCAAAGCTAAACATAAACAAATTAATTATCAAACTTACAGGTTTCACCAAATACACATACATTTACATACTTACACACATTTACATACATACAGATACATATACAAATACATCTACATACATACATCTACCAACATACACACACATACATTTACCTACATACACACATATATACACATACATAATACAGACTAACTAAACAAATTATAAGTAAACGAACCGATCTTTAAGAGATGAAGCCGATTTGGTGGTAGTGATAGTGACAAGCTACAGATCACAAAACACAAATTAAAGATACATTCTACAAATTAAAGAAGAAAATCAACAATAATAACCGGCCTTGAAGAGATGGAGGCGGTTTGGGTTTTTCCGTGAGAGTGGTTATGAGATTTGGGGAAAAAGGGGAATGGAGGGAAGAAGAAATTCCGCTATATGCTGCTAAACAAATTATAAGGAAACGAACCCATCTTGAAGAGGTGAAGCCGATTTGGTGATTGTGATGGTAACAAGCTACAAGTCACAAAACACAAATTAAAGAAGATATTAAAGATACATTCTAAAAATTAAAGAAGAAAATTAACAATAATAACCGACCTTGAAGAGATGGAGACAGTTTGGGGTTTTTTTCGTGAGAGTGGTGAGGAGATTTGGGGAAAAGGGGGAATGGAGGGAAGAAAAAATTCCGCTATATGCTACTTTGTTTGTTTAGGGTTTTAGCGGCATGTCGCTACTATTTGTCAATCGCGTCGCTGCTATTGCGTAAAATAACCCTAATCGTTGGATCATGAAAATAAATAAATGGTTAGGTTAGTTGTTGACACCCATTCTAGATCGAACCATTAGCGACAACAAATTGAATGTCACCGCGAATGATGACGTTGCTAATGCTCGGTTTTCTTGTAGTGCTAAGACTTGCTAAAAATTCACTCCATCAAATGATGATATGCAAAAAGACTTCCTGGTTGTGTATTACTTTTTAAAGTTTATTTTATAGTTATTAATTTGTTTTCTTTTCATACACAACTAATATTAATCACCCGCGCGTTGTGACTGGGGCGAACACTAATGCTACTTGCGGCGTGTTGATACAAAGAAACTAAACCGAAACGTAAAACATATAAAAGAATAACTAAGTCTATGACCCGCGCGTTACGATGATCCTGTCAAACGGGAAAAATAGACAACGCAGAAACATATAAATTCTTTTCGAAAATTTTGCGAAAAATGAAAAGTATAGAGAATCAAAATTGAAAGTAAAAGAAATCAAATAGTTTGGGTTAAAAGTAAAGATGGAAAGTTTTGGGGTCAAAAGTGTTTGGGTTAAAAGTAAAGATGAAAAGTTTTGGGGTTTAAAAGGAAAAAAAAAATCAAATAGTTTTAAATTAAAAGTAAAGAAACAAATAGTTTTAGGTTAAAAGTAAAAAAAAATCAATTTTTTAAAACCACCAATGCATAAATTATAACACCTTTATGTCTAAACATATTGAAAATTATAGTATTGGTTAATGTCTATTTAATAAAAAAAATTAACAGTGAAAGTATAAATTAAGCTTTTGATAATATCAGGTTTTTGAACCTTTCAATCAACAATAAAAAAGAGTTATCAACAGTTAAAATATAAACTAAGCTTTTGATAATATCAGGTTTTTGAATCAACAGTCAAAATATAAATTAAACTTTTGATACTATCAGGTTTTTGAACCTTTCAAACTGGTTAGAGGTGTGTGTCTATATATATATTCTAAACTAACAAGCTAGCCAATCTTTTGATTTCAACAGTATTTACAAATACATTATCTCAAGTTACGTTGTCTATGCATTGAAAGACAAAATGTGATTAATCATGTATAAAGTTTATTAATTCTAAATTGAACATATGTTATTGGATATGATTTTCTGTTGGCTGCTTAATTTATTTAACTTGATAAATCCATTGGAACGTATATAATATTTAGAAGTGGTCATGCAAAAAGGTTATTCAAAAACCTCCTTCCTCCAAAAACTTTTGGCATCATTTTGATGACTTACGAAATTACGTGTGCTCCCCTTAAATGGTAGTACAACACATGCATAACATATTCGATTCATACAAATTTAAGACGAAAACATTTTTTTATTTTTCAGAAAAGAAAACAAATTATGTCTTCATTAACTCTCCAAATAGAAATTTTTATCAAAATAGCCTACTATTATTTTGAATCAAAATAAACATTATTCCCACACTTTTCAATTAACTTCAGTGAATTTTTGGCTACTATCATTTTTCTAAATATTATTTACTGTGTGTAATACTTTCAACATCACCAAAATAATTAACATGTTATGCTTAGGAGTTTTACATAAAAGTCAGCGTATACTTTTCTTGCATGATTCTCTTCATAAATATAATATTATAGTTTGAATTACAACACAAGTATACAATTGATCAATATGACTAATTAACTTATAATGGAAAGTTAGCATGTCTTGTTTTGGACCCAACCAGCAGACTACATATGAAGGAAAGTGCCTGGTGGTGCACCCCTTCAATTAATTGGTTGGATTCCACTTGTATATAAACCAACCCTTTGCATGCAAACACTCACCACAACAAAAATAAACCAGCTCTAACTAAACCAATCTTTTTGTTAACACTTTTCATTGCTTTGTTGATCAGATCATGACAACATTTACATTTTTAGCAACCCTATTTTCATATCTGATCCTTCTTCTACCTCTGGTAGCTTACGGATACAATACATTTGAGATTACTTCATGGTGTGGCCAAACACCACACCCTGAATCATGCAACTACTTCTTGGCCAACAATCAATATTCAGGTCCAGAGATCAAACAAAAACCTGACTTCGTTAACGCATTATTAAAAGTGACCCTAGCGAGGGCGCAACACGCTGAGTCGAATACTCGTGGGCTCGGCCCAAAATGTCGTAACAAGCTTGAAAAGGCTGCATGGGATGACTGCATTGAGCTTTATGAACACACAGTTGAACGGCTCAACATGACTCTTGATCCTCACAAGCCGTGTAACCAATACGAGATGCGAACCTGGCTCAGCACGGCTCTCACAAATCTAGAGACGTGTAGAGCTGGGTTCCAAGAGCTTGGTGTTGATGGCTACATGTTGCCGCTAATGAACAATAACGTATCTTCTTTGATTAGCAATACACTGGCCATGAATAAAGGAGGATCTCCACCTGATAATTACCAACAAGGGTTCCCAACTTGGGTGAAGCCCGGAGATCGCAAGCCTTTACAATCTTCAAATCCTGCGTCTCAGGCTAATGTTGTGGTGGCTCAAGACGGCTCGGGTAATTACAAGACAATAGGAGAAGCTATCGCGGCTGCCGCAGAAAGGTCCGGCAGTGGTTGGTATGTGATATACGTGAAGGCAGGTACTTACAAGGAGAATATTGAAATCGCTACAAAGTTGAAGAACATAATGCTATTAGGAGATGGTATTGGAAAAACCATCATAACCGGTAGCAAAAGTGTTGGAGGAGGTGCTACCACTTTCAATTCAGCCACTGTTGGTAAGGAAACTCAAATACTCACACAAACTAACATTTCTTTTTTATCAACTAAATAAATCTACCATAATAAACATTGTCTAGAATGTTAACCACTTCCTTTCCTTCCAACACAAGTTATGTGATTGAAGTCAGGTTGACCTTGAACATGCATTTTTTTTTCAAACAAAATAATATTGTCACAAGGGAAATGAATTTCACATTTATATATTATTTATAGGGCTGCAGACGAAGCGAACGAACACAAACAATACATTGTTCGTGTTTGTTTGTTAAGAAAGATATGTGTTCACGAACTGCTAATAAACACTTAACGAACAAGATTTTATGATCGTGTTGTTTGTTAAGGAAATTGACTTGTTCATGTCCGTTTGTGTTTGTTTGTTAATTTTAAGCAAAAAACGAAAACGAACGTTGATAAACACAAATATGCACAAACTAATGTTCATGAACACAAATGGAAATAAACGAACACAAATAATCGTCCATGAACAATATATTTATACATTGACGCTTATTAAATATTTTATTTGTCTGAATTTTGAAGTATTTTAATAAAGTATAAAAACTAAAATCACTAATTAACTATCGAACACAAAATTCACGAACATAAACGAATGAACAGGACCTATGTTCATGTTCGTTCACGAACGGAATTTATGTCCACTTTATGCAGCTTTGAAGGCTACCAAGACACACTTTATGTCCACTCCGACAGACAGTTTTATAGAGAATGTGACATATACGGCACAGTTGATTTTATTTTTGGCAATGCGGCCGTGGTCTTCCAAAATTGCAACATTTACGCCCGTAACCCGCCTAACAAGACAAATACTGTGACCGCACAAGGTCGGACCGATCCAAATCAGAATACTGGAATCTCATTCCATAACTGTCGTGTCATGGACGCCTCGGACCTAAAAGGGGCCACGGGGTCCGTTAAGACGTATCTAGGCAGGCCATGGCAGCAGTATTCAAGGACCGTGTTTATGAAAACATTCCTTGATAGTCTTGTGGATCCTGCGGGCTGGATGCCATGGAGTGGAAACTTCGCGCTGGACACGTTGTACTATGGAGAGTACATGAACCCAGGCCCGGGTTCATCAACCGCCAAACGGGTTACCTGGAAGGGCTACCGTGTGATCACCAGCGCCACTGAGGCTGCAAAGTTTACTGTTGGAAACTTTATTGCCGGGGGTTCATGGTTGCCTGCAACCAACGTACCCTTTACTTCTGGACTTTAATCCACTCGTTAGAGATATTACATATATAGGTGACCTATATTGAATTGGTTATTAGTTACATGTTTGAACCTCAAGAATAAGTGATGGTTATTCAAAAAATCCGAAATCATTATATAGCATGGATTGTATTATTTTTTTATTTTTATTGTAAAATAAATCATGTCATTCTTTATGGGTTTATTAAGGGTGAAAGTCATCTGTAAACAAGTGTGTAATAGTGTATGATAAAAAGGAATCGATTGCAATTTAGTTTAATTCAATCAAATCACTTTTTATGCTTTACTTTTTCACTTTCACAATCAAATGAAACATGTAATACTGATTGTATGTTTCTTGTGGATACAATGAAATACTTACTCTGACTATCTATGTCAACTGAGTTTTTGATGACTTGACTATGGTTTTCACGTATCATTTGCATGCCTCAAGAACCGGATGATGTTATACTAACTTTAAAATATTCAAAAATATTAAAACTTTTCATAATAAATTTACTCTAATTTGACTATACAATCACAAATTTAACAACAACTTTATGATAAAAACAATGTCTAATGCGTCTCCTAGATAAAAATTTCCTTTTTATCCAGGTTAAAAGTACTCAAAAATTATATCATCATAAATGTTGCACCAGCTTTAGGTTTATTGAGCTGGGAAACCACTAGCTCCTTCAAAATCATGATTAAATTTTAACTATCATTTAGGATTTGCGCTTTGCAACAGAATTGTTAAACTAAACGAAAAATAAACGTAAAAACGTCAAACCACGCACACCTGTTGCGTGTTAACACGAAAATTTAAATCGAAACGTAAAACATAGAAAAGAGTAACTATGTCAACTTAGGATCTGTGTATTGCGACGGGTCCCTTAAACGGGCAAACAATAGACGTAAAAATGTTGACAATGGAAAATTTGTAAAAGATGAAATATAGACTAAAACGTAAAATGAAAAATTTGTAAAAGATGAAAAGTAAAGGAGACCAAAGTTGAAAATGGAAAAGTGTTGGTTTTAAAAATGAAAAATACTTTGTGACAAATTTGCAAAAGATGATAATTATAGAGGTTATAAGTAAAAAAAATAATAGTAAAAAAACATTGAACCGTGTTAACTTACAAAAAATTGACCGAAACAAAAAACAACAGTGTCTCTTATTGCTATTATCAATTAGGAAGAAAATAATTTGTGTAAAAAGAGATATATACGTTAGATATTTGGATAGCATGCATGCCAATAAATAGATGTTGCACACTTGCACAACACAAGTGAGGGAAAGAAGCCCAGGTTCCGAGCAAATCTTCAACTAATGGGCCAAGATAAAGATTTTTAGATCTTGGCCTGACTTGTATTGGATTATGTAGCTTTTGGGACCAAATTTTGATATTGGACCGGATAAATGAGTGTAAGAGGCTCAAAGGAACAAGTTACGTCAATAACATTCAAGACTGCTGTCAAACCAAACTTATCTTGCAATCTTACATCTTATATTATATATATATATATAAAAGAAAGACAATTAAATGGCAAACTATACAAGTTTAAACTGATTTATCTTTCTTTACAATTATGAAGTAATATGTAAAATGGCTATAAAATATAATTCTCATATGTATAAAATATACAAGTCGACAAAAGAGAAAAACTATATGCATAAGAATTTCCTAGCCCAATGCTTGTATCAAATAAATAGTCTCATTTATATCTATATCTATATTGCATCAAATCTAATATAAGAACATTGAACCATTAATTAATAATCACGGGTTCTTTTTCCCTAACCCTATAGTGAATATTAAACTTATATTAAAGTGTTTGCCTAACACTGTCCACAACGACTCCTTCCTTTTTTGATTGAAAGGATTAGGCATTTATGTAGTGGCGGATCTAAAAACTTTTATAGGGGTAACATTTTAAATGAAAGGGGTAACGAAATCGAAAAAACATCAATTTTTTTCTAAAATTTACACTACCGCTGGAGGCTACCCCTTATACAATGGTACATCCGCCCCTGCATTTATGATAAACCAACCTTTCGAAATATAAAGTATGATTTGATCAACACTATAAACTAATTTCATTCACCATTCCGTTGGCCGCTAGTATTGCATAAAAAGATCATCTTCGATAGCTCTTTTCTTTGGAAAAAAAATAAAAATAAAAAAATAGAAGAAATGACTATGATCTGCAATTAAATAGAGAACTAATACTGAAGAGTTTTTTTTAACTTATATTTGTTACTAAGGAGAATTAATTTTTCTTGTTTTAAATTATATGTGTAATCACACTCAATAACTAAATCAAACAAAATACACATTAAACTAATCTATGCTATAGTTTTTAATTAGACACCGCTTGATAAATAATATAATTTTTTTAATTCTATTTGTTCCGTGTACAAAATTATGAAAGTGGAAATTCAAATGTGATTGTTCAAATAAAAACTAAAACTTTCATTGATTATTCAACAACCAATTACATAAGTTTTGACAAATTAACGGGCAATAAGTTGCGCCGTAACATTCTTTTGGATGGCAAAACCAATCCTATCAAAGACAAAACTATGGGTCTTAAGAGTCGAGAAATTACTGTGCACGACTTACTGGACCATGTTAAGGAATTCCACAGCCTCGTGAGCTAGGGAACCAAATGTATCAAAAGCAAATAGGTTGAACACGTGTTAATTCTCTAACCAAACTTTCTCATGTTTAACCACTTACGGCTTGATCTCCGATCTTGATTGAAGGGCTAAGTACTTATAAGGTCGGCGAAAACATTTAGAAACACTTGGTAGTCATTCTACTAACTTACCGCTTAAGGATCTAAGTTATTGTAAAGTGTCGGTAGGTGCTCTACTTACTTCCATCTTTAAACATATGACTAGGAGAACCACTTAAGATAATCATTTGATGAGTCCCATCAATTAAGTGTTGTAATTTCAAAAAAGTAATGGTCCTTTGATATAGATGTTTAGATTCAATTAAGAACTTATGTGGTTAACAAGATGCTTGGAAAAGGTCACCTCTCATGGCCAAGTAGATATGAAGGATTGTCCATGTGTTCGTTATCTTTGCTTAATCAGTAAAGATGTTTTTTATACTTGTTTCCAATATCAGTGGTGGGGATCTGGGGACTTAATCAAACTTTTAAGAGGACAATCATACGTTTTACCTAAAAATACACTAAATTTTGTTTTTACAACCCCCCCCCCCCCTTTCTTGGGTCCGTCAATGTCAGTGATTCATTTTCTTTGATCAAAGGGGGACGTAAGGTCATAAAATGTAGGTCTAACGAAAGCTTCTATACTTGGTGGAAATTTTGACTAAGATAAAGCTTGACCGATCAAACGATCAAGATAAGTAGTATGGGGTCTGGTCAGGTTTGGCAATTTAATTTTGTGTGGTGTCACTAAGATATATATAAGTTTGGTGGGTCTCTAGTATGAACCGACAGATTGGGATATATTCTACGATATATTTGTTGTCACCTGATTAATTATATATATTTTCAATTTGGTGGGTCTCTTATATATACATATGTAGTACAAACATGTTGGTAGATATGCTATGAGCCTATGACGTGTCGTGTGTGGTGCCACCAATATATATTACCCTAATTTAACCTCTAATATTATAACACATTACGTTGACTAGACGTCTAATCATCACCTTGTCCATTAATGCCCCCCCCCCCCCCCTCTCACTTGGACCTGTTGCGATAACTTCACCAATAGCGATCCAAAACACGCCTACACATGACCAATTGTGTCAGTGATCACACTGAAGTCTCCGCTAATACAAGAAATTCATGGTTAAAAGAAAAAAAAAACAAGCCGTATGAATCATAATAACAAAATATCCCAATCTTATCAAACAATTGATGGTCCATGAAATGCATTTGCCAACTGGGTGCTTTATAATTTATGATTTTTGTATGAAACTAATTATGTGCATGTGACATTGTTGGTTTTAATTGACTATGCATTATGCATAAATCTTTAAGCAACTTTACATGGACCCCAAAATTTATAACAACGAACCAAACCTTTTGCTAAATACGCATTAAATTGATAGAGAGTGAACGCATATTCTTTTTACAGCCACTAAACAAACCCAAACCCAGCCACGTGGGCAAACTAATTAGCGAAAGACCACCCATGGAGGCAGCATCAATTAATCGTCATAATACACGATAAACCTTTACTAAAATTTTACTTTGTTTACATCGCTTTCTTACATATTAAAATATTAGTTTAGTGTTGAAGGTATTACACGGTTAAATAAAGATTTTACAGCCCACACCTCAAACTACAAAGCAAATCAGTAAAAGCCGATTCAAATCTGCGCCGACGGCAGACACCATTCAACATCCGTTGGTGCTCATGAGGCGATGATCCATCCCCCTACATAACTATTTTACTAAAGGAGTTTACTTTCTCTAATTTGTTTCCGGTACTTTCTTGTAAACAAACATTTAAATGATGTAAGAGCTTTAATGAAGAAAAATTGTTTGTTTGTTACCTTTAAAAACGTAGTGGAGAGTTCAAACGAGAAGGAAATTTTGTAAAATAAAAAGAATAACTTTTAAACCAATAGAAGTTCTCAATTTACTTCATTTAATGTATGTATTTAATATCATGAAAAAGGGCATATAGGTAAATGTATAATTGTCATTAATTAACTAATTAATTAAACTTATAACTCATTTTTTTAATATATTTTTTAAAGATAAAATAATTTATGGTGAAGGACAATTTTCGACATGTGTAGGATAAATTTTAGTATGTATAGGATAAATTTTGAAATGTGTAGGTCAAATTTACATGTGTGTAGAGTAAATTCCAGTAAATATAAGACATATATAAGATAAATTTTGAAATGTGTAGGATAAAATGTTTTTGCTTTATTAATAAGAAATAACATAATTAATGAGAGGAGTTATAAACTATTTAATGTTTTACCATTATGCACTTTTTTTTTCTCACATAAAATTTCTTTTTAAATAAACATTCCCCTACATATGCATAGTAAAGATAAATTTATAAAACAAAACATTTAACAAATAAATCACTAAATGACATGACCCATTAATAATTTTTATTTATTTATTTATTATAACATTTAGAAAGCTAACATGAAATATTTTCGCATTTCTCAAATACATTACACACTCCAACTATATATTTTTAAGCTGTAACATGTAAATAATCCATAGACACTTCAAACAATATTATTATCCTTTTTGTATATTGGATGAGTGAATTAAAGGGCAGCAGTCCAGGGCACGCCTGTATTCGGCAACCAAGATCCGCCAGCAATGAAGCTACCCGGGGCAAACTTTGCGCCTCGGCCGCGCTAGTGATCACATGGTAGCCTTTCCACTTAACCCGATTCGCAGTTGACGAACCAGGGCCCGTGTTCATGTACTCACCATAATACAACGTATTAAGTGCGAAGTTACCGCTCCATGGCAACCAACCCGCGGGGTTCACTATGCCATCGAGGTACGTTTTTAAATAAACGGTCCTCGAGTATTGTTTCCACGGCCTACCAAGATATGTTTTAACGCCGTTGAAGCTTGAGGCAGCCGTGACCCGACAGTTATGGATCGAGATTCCAGTGTTTTGGTTCGGGTCGGTTCGGCCTTGAGCAGTCAACGTGTTGGTCTTGTTTGGAGGGTCACGTGCAAGAATATTGCAGTTTTGAAACACTACAGCTGCATTGCCAAAAATGAAGTCAACAGTACCATAAATGTTACAATCTTTATAGAACTGTCGGTTCGAAAGAGCGTAGAGCGTGTCTTGGTAGCCTTCCAAGCTGCATTGGTAGAAAACTGAGAGATCGGAACCACTCCGGACGGCCACTGCCTGTTCGTTTTGCGGGCCCGCGGTGTTTCTAACCGTGAAGTCACGCCCTATAAATTTGTCTCCATCCACCGCTAAAGTTCATGAAATAATTCATAAAAAAAAAAACTAAGTAAATATTTTTATTGTTTAAAAGTGAAAACCTTCCGCATGCTTACAACTTACCCATTGTACATGACCCGAAAGAGGTTGAGCCAGCCCTGACACTTTTACTACCGGTTATAATTGTCTTTCCCATACCATCTCCTACTATCATTATGTTATCCGATTTGACATCAATGTATTCATTGTAAGTTCCTGCCTTCACATATATCACATACCTTCCACCGCCTGATTTCGCGGCCGCTAATGCGGCTCCAATAGTCTTGGAGTCACCCGAACCATCTTGAGCCACCACAGCGTTAGCCTGAGAGGAGGGGTTCGACGATTCCAATAGCTTTCGATCACTACGCTTCACCCAAGTAGGGAAGCCTTTATTATAAGGCTCATTAGGTGAATTTCCTCCTTTGTTCATTGCCAATAAATTGCTAATTAAAGATGAAAGATTATTGTTCATTAGTGGTAACATGTAGTCACCAACCCCTAGCTCCTCAAACCCATTCTTGCACGTCTCGAGGTTTGTGAGAGCTGTGCTTAGCCAGGTTTGCATGTCAGTGTGGCTACACGTCTTTTTAGGATCAACAGTCATGTTGATCCTTTGGACAGTACTTTCATAAAGTTGTAGACAATCTTTCCACGCGGTCTTTTCAAGTTTGTTGTTGCATTTTGGACCGAGTCCACGCGCGCTAGACTCGGCTTCTGCCGCTCGCTCTTGGGTGACTTTCAGTAATGCGTTGATGAAGTCGGGTTTTTGCTTCATTGGACTGTAATTTGGTTGACCGGCCAAGACGTACTCGCAGGGTTCCGGATGAGGTGTTTGCTTGCACCATGACCTAATCTCGGATATCGGGAAACCATACGCCCATGGAGTGAGATGAAGGATCAAACAACAAATAAGTGTTGCTAAAAACCAAACTATTTTCATCACAGAAGTAAATTGTTAAAAAACAAGAGGCTTGAAACACGTTTGTTTTGGTTGTTGAGACTTCCACTAATAGGGTAGCTTTATATAAAGGTTGATTCTACCCCCCCCCCCCCCCCCCCCCCCATATGACAATTGCATCAGCATGCATTATTCAAACTTTTGGATATGGTATTGTTGTTTATAAACTTTAATACAATATATATTTAAACTAAATATAATTTTATGAAAAAAATATATATTTCTCCCACCTTTCATATTTCCAAGTGAAACTACTTGCAACACACCTCTAATGACGGTTCGATTAAGCCTTTTGTGACGATTTTGCGATGGTTTGGACAAGAGAAATAGGGTTATTTGGTGAATTTCGCAAATCCGTTACTAAAATTTCTAGTTGTTCTTTTAAAAAAATTGTTTCTTTCCGTTTTTTTTCAATTTGCAATTGTATCCAAAACCATGTATTTAAAATCACAAGTCAAACCTAAGTTTTCTACGACAAAATGACAACCAAACAAGTTGTACTAACCAAACCAAGAATCTGTAGAATTGCAGTAAATATCCACATATATACAACGTATTTTCAAGGATATTATCAGAGGTTAAATTGCAAAAGATAAAGAAATCATAACTTGCTAAATCATAAGAAATGCATATGCTTCCCATGTCACAATCAACTTTTAAATTAAATTTAAAAAAAAACGAACTATGCCACCTCTCCCTATTGGCATCATTGACAAAACACGAACACACCTTGTTGGCTCCCACTTGCCAATCAACTACTTGCCGCTGCTTGCCGCCTCCCAAGGAATGGTGTTGCCCCCTTGGCGCCCAGGGGTAGAGTATAGTGTTGTTAGGTGTAGCACAGGTCATGGCTCAATCCCGTCTTGGTAGTGTAATTCTTTATTATTTTTTCGGTTTTATACAAAGGATACCCCTGAATAAATACGAGGATACCTCTGAAAAATAGGATACTTGAATTTATTAAAATCCCTAATTTTTTTAAGCACAAACATTTTATAAGCCCAAAGTTGTATTATTAGTTAGCCCAAATGATAAATTAGTTCAAATTAAGAGTGGTTTAATTGAAAGAAAGCTCATTTGATAAACTTTAACCCAAGCCCCAAAGTCCAAAACCCCATTTTTGATTAAGGGAGACAATCGAATAGGCCCGGAATATTTGAACAGTTCGTCGAAAAAGAAATTTTGATAAATTAAAAGACAATAATGTGATGGAATAATTTCAAGCTATGAAAACAAGAAAAAGACAAATTATTAGATATTTGTTTTACTTTATTTATTATCGTTTTTTATTATTATATGATTGCACAATAACTTTTTTTAGAATAAGCTCCGCCACTGTTTACGCCGCGCATGCCGCTTACCACGGCCCAACCTACGCTCTCCACCCTCAGTTAATGTATTTTATGAAGTTCTTATGTCGCCACTGGTACTATCAGTTTGTTAAATTACACAAACATTCTAATTTTGTAGTTTATCACATGTACAAGAAACATTTTGAAAACACTATTTATAAGATTGTATACCTTTCTCAAAACTTCATATTGACATATTACATCGACAATTACATTTATATACCTTCGACAAATTACAAACAACAAATTAAATTAATTTAATTAATTAACAAGCACCACAAACTAACTTAATATTACATAGGGTTGATCAATGCGATATATATATATATATGTGTGTTATATATAAAACTCTTACGGGTTCTTGATGGCACGAGAAGCACGATGCCTTGCCGTAAATCGATTGAGCAACGCAAGAGAATTGCTAGCAAGTTCTTTCACATTCAAAAACCTTGCTTTGATCATACTTTTTGTCTTGCTCCCGATTTTATCCCCAAAATTCCATCCATGCAAGCCGTGGCGTCTGTTAAGGCCGCGCCAACCCAACTTTGCACATTACTCTCGTGCCACCCGAACTTCTCCTCCCCGTCTTTGCCCATTTCTTGCAACTCCTTGACGGATTGAGTTATTTGATTCACTCCATTGTTGATTTGGTACAAGCACTCCTCTAGCGCTTCGTACTCACCTGGATTCTTCGTTTTGTTTAGCTCTTTTGCAACCATATTCACATAAGCCTTTGTGAACCGCGCTTTGGCTAGACATGTGGTTAGTGAAATTTGGGCTATTTTTTGCGGGCTTGGTAGATCGTATTTGTTAGCATGGGGTAAAAGAGTCCGGACACATAGATCAGTGTATAACGTCGAGCTACAGTGTGCCTCAAGGTATGCCCTTGCCCGTGAACGCGCCTCGATCGTGCCGAGAAGACCAGCTAAGATGGTGAGATAGAGGACCAACAATGAGAAAGTCATTTGTGCCATTTTGTGTTGTTTTTTTTTTTGTGTGTTAGGGTTGTGAAAACATGCAGAGGTGATAAGGGATTATATAGAAAAAGCTTGTCACATGCATTCCAATTGTATTGCACATGCATCTTTGCTAATATGTTAAGTGAATTATTTTCTTGATATTGAAAATAATTGAAGTACTATGACTATGAGATTGAGTGATCTGGATATCCAAGTAACCTTTTTTTATCAAACCACGACCGTCCACTTGTATTAAATAATATGAAAGAATATATATCAAGGTTGACTTTTGAACTAATTCACAATCTCGATGAAAACTTTGTTGATAATTTTGGATATATAACTAAGGTGTTATTTTTTGTAAGGGTTTTATATGTTCAAAATAAAGGTTAAAAGGTTAATCCCAGTATATAACTAAGGTGTTATTTTCTTGTAAGGGTTTTATATGTTCAAAATAAAGGTTAAATATGGATACTCAAAAATATGGTGTTGAAATAGAATTTAAGAAAGCAGATTGAATGAAAGTAATTTTCCCATATAGATGGAAACAAACAGGAAAAGGGTTTTTAAGTAAATTGTTGAAAATGTTTATCAAATACATCTTATATATATATAGATGGAATATATTATATTAATTGCTACAAATAAAATGGAAATAATCAACATCATACACAAGTGAATTTTATCCATTAGATTCTTCGATTTGTTCATCTTCACAAGAATATCGCATCGGTTTATATTCCATTTTAACTTTTTAAGTATCAAAATATTGAATTCTATATAAGAAAATTATCTACAGTAATTGATATTTAGAATCAAAAGGAGTACACCATAAGTTTTGACCATGCAATTGTGCAAGAAATAGCAAAAGTTTTCCATGAGACACGGTGCTGGTCTTAAGCTAATCAAACCAACACATTGCTTAATCAACATATAGATGTTTAAATAATTAAACTCGTATCATACATTTTTAAACTGATGAAACCACCATTATTTTTACTATTGTTACCCCATCTTTGGTTTGAAGAATGTTTCTCTTCCTTGGACAATAATTGTGTGTCAAATTTATTATTTTAATAAAATGGCAGTAGGTTAAATGAACTGATAGTTAATTGAAATTGCCGATTTCTTTTACAAATTAAAAAAAAACTGTAATAAACTTTACAAAACTGCCATTGCATTCAAGAAGGTTAATGTTTAATTTTTGTAGTGTAAAAAATTCCAAATCAATTTCCATTTAATGTAATTTACCTTCTGTAACCCTAAATGTTACCCCAATGTTTTAAAATCCGGTTTGATGCATATTCGATTGGGCTTAGAAACAGTTTAATCGGATGTATCGGACGGTTCAAACAGTTCAACCGGTAGCGGACAAATCGGCCGGTTTGATCGGGTTTTTAAAACACTGGTTACGCCAGTTGATTAAGATGAGGTGAATGATTTATATTTGTGGATGTTGTGGTATTTGACTATGTTTCAGTCAAAATAAGTATAAAGTTACTTTAGTTTACTCTAACTACATGCATTACCATGATCAAAATTACGAATAAAAACTTTATTTTATGATTTCATTATTCCTTTATAGTGTAAAATAAAAAAAAATATAATTTTCTAACCCCATACGACGTGAAGAGGTTTGAAAATTGGGTGTGGTTCGACATGTGGACAATACATCAGCGCTTTAGAAAAGTGGCGTGGTACATAAAACGAAGGGGTGGAAAGGGGTGTGGAAGAGTAGCGGTATTCGACACGTGCCACACACTTTTTATTATTATTTTAGATTTATAAATTACATAAAATCTATTAAATTTGAATAAACATCAATTAATACTAATTAAACAAATAACTTTAAAAATTAAAAGAATAAACAACTTAAAAACGCATTATTTGCCATGCCGTATAGTGTCTGAAGTCACGGCCGTACATGTTATAGTATTCGACGTAAGCGACTTGGATGATGTCGTCATCGTTTAGCTCACCATCATCGTAGTCCACACTGTTGACTATCGCCTTAAATCTCGCAACCTCCTTATGAATCATCCGAAAACGTGAACAAAGTGTGTCCTCACTTCGGATGGCCTCACCCCTACTAAACAAAATTCATGGTAAACTCGATCCCAAAATAGAGACGTTGGTAATGTAGCCCCGTGGTTGGTCACCACCGTGACCTATGATTCGCATAACGCAATGTCCTCTTGTACGATCCTAGGACATTTTCGTAGAGTTTTTTGAGAGGGTGTTTTAACATGTAAAATGGTATGATAGTTGAGTGATTTGGTAAAATGGAAAAATGGTGTATTCATATATAGGAGTAAATTAAAAAAAAAAAAAAAACATTTTTTTACTATCCGTTGGGGGCAACGACTAAGTTTTAACATCTAATAAAAGAACGCCACGTCGACTAAGAAATTAACTCAACACCGGTGGAAATGTTCAAGCTCAATCAACAACGTCGATGACGGTGTGGTGTGTGCGGTGTAGAAAGGCATAAATGCCATAGATTCATGCCCACACCGTGTGTTGTAACAAATCTGCTTTGAGTTTGATGTGACTTTTGAGTTTCCAATTTCTAATTCTTCATTTTGAAGAATTTGCATAAAATTCGCGGTCTTCATTTGATAATATACGTACATAGACTAGAATTTATTTCATATTTTTGTATAAACTAGAATGTTTGTTAACAATCGCTTGTAATTGTAGCACTCCAAAGCCTAAATTGGTATAACAACTTTGAGGGTAATAAAAAATTTAAGCTTATTAACGTGGATGAGTTGCTTACCCCAAAAGAGTCTTCCATTGACCTCCTCACCTCAAGGGGCTAGCTACTAATCTTAAAACTTTGTTTAATATAATGAAATCCTCATGGAAAACTTTACTCGATTTTATGCTCGCATATATCATTAGTTTGCAATTTTGGGCCAACTATACAATTAGTAATCCATCCAGCATATCTCCTGTGGTCCGACCTCTAGATTCTAGGACGTTTGGACCGGAGTAAAAAATAACAAATAGCATGTGAGGGTGGTTTTCTTTATGCCAATTCATGCTACCAAATTCAGAGAAACCTCCGTATAGCAACTAGAGGTGCCAAAAAAATGGTTTGGGAACCGAACTTGGCCCGATTTTGAAACCCGGAGGCTAAACCCATCCTGACCAATAGGCTTGACACCGGGTTGTAACTAGGGGTGAGCAAAAACCGCAACCGTCCAAACCGAACGGTTAGGGTTAGGTGAATATGATTAACCGACCTTTCGGTTACGAACACGGCTTCATTAACCGAATCGAACATTGTTTTTTTTATATTTATTTGTGATTCCTTTTTATATTTATGGTTGAGGTTAAATGTTTAGTAAGCATTAGAGTTAATTTTTTATCATCTTTCTCTTAGTTTATTGTCTCCGTTTATTTGTGTCCTTATTTTTTATTTATTGCATTAGCAAACTAAATATTTATATCCAAAATATGGTTATATTAATTACTTATGAACTGAGTAATTCATTTTTCATTATACGATATATGCTCTATAAGTTAAATAGCTCGTATAAGAACATAATCAGGTTTCATTCATTGAAACATTAATAAACTATATACAAGAATACAACCATATTTTTATCTAAAAACACCAAAATATTATTGGTTAATGACCGAACCATAACCGCCGATTAACCAAACCATGGTTAACCGCTTATCGGTTATGGTTACGGTTAACACTTTTAGATTGACCGAATTAGCGGTTAACCGACCTTCGGTTAATCAAACCGGCGGTTAACCGACTTTGCACACCCCTAGTTGTAACTCTATACTTTGAAACGGTTTGAAACTCGTAAAATCGGGTCCGAACCAGTTAAATCATGATCCATTCCCCTCAAAACCGGTTCCAACAAGACCTGGTCGGAACCCCTTTTGACTTTTGTTGACTCAACTCCACCCGGTTTCACCCCGATCGGATTTGGGCCCATAACCCTACTACTTGTGCACCTGTTTTAGCAACCACCATGTGTACTGAGCCTTGGTCGATCCAAGAGGTGCAAATGGGCTAGGGGTGCCGAAATCAACCAAATCCACTTAAAATGACTGATCCAACTATCATTTGGGTTATTGGGCACTTCCGATTTAGTAGATCGGACATCTAATAGTGCTTAATGGTCATGAGATAAATCCGAATTTAAATGGTCTGGTTATTTGGTCTATAAACCATATTCGGTTTCACCCAAAAAACCGAACTAGCTTAATAAACAATAGGCGGCCAAAAGTTTTTAGGTTGTCACCTAGCATTGTATTCCAACTAGCAATAGAGTTCCAATTACAACAACCATCCAATGATCAACTCATCAACATAAAAGTATAAAACCTCAACAGAAAAGTTTTAGGTTGTTTAGTTTACTTCAACCATACTATTAAAGGGCCAAGGTCAAGTTCAAAGTTGAAATATCAGTTCTAAATTGGTTTCAATAAAAAAAAAAAAAAAAACCACACACACACCCAACAAGTGGAAGTGACAACAACAACCCACAAAGCTGGGCCGGTAATGACCCAATAAGAAAAGAAAGAAACCCGGATTTTAACCGAAAACGGTGACGCCATCTGAAAAAGTCGTTAGAACATTCGACCACCTTCCTATACTGTCCAAAAATGAAATCTTTCCACCGGACAATCCACAACCCCCACCGTCTCCTCCGCCCATCCACCACCACCACCCTCCTCCCTCTCACCACCATTCTCCGCCGCTCTCTCACCACCATGTCAACCTCTTCATCCTCAACCCAACAAGATTCACAACAATCACTAATCCAAGTTCTCACTTACCACAATCAAACCAAACACTCATTCACCAACTACGCCAGAGGCCCACGTGGCCTCGATTGGGATAACCAACCGAACCCTTTTCGCCGCTACATCTCCACCCCACTCCGCCCCCTTCACCACCCTAACTCCGGCGACTCTGTTCTGTACAATTCCCTCTTCAAATCTCTTCCTTTTCCAAAACCCATCAACAAGATTACAATTTCTGAGTTTTTCTACGATTCTCTTGCGTTATCTGCTTGGAAATCAACTGGGTTTTCCACCTGGTCGCTCAGAGTAAACCCTAGCAGCGGTAATTTACACCCAACTGAAGCTTACATCATATGCCCACCAATTGAATCCGTTTCTGAATCGGGTTTTGTAGCTCATTATGCCCCAAAGGTGCATGCTTTGGAGGTTAGAGCTCAAATCCCATCTGGGTTTTTCACCAATTTGTTCCCAGATGGGTCTTTTTTAATTGGGCTGAGTTCTGTTTTTTGGCGGGAAAGTTGGAAGTATGGTGAGAGGGGGTTTAGGTATTGTAATCATGATGTGGGTCATGCGATTGGGGCGGTTTCGATGGCGGCTGCTGGACAGGGGTGGGATGTGAAGGTGCTTGATGGGTTGGGGCATGATGAGTTGAAGAAAGTAATGGGGCTTGAGGTGTTTTCAGAGTTTGACATTTTTGAAAGAACTGTGAAAGGTAAGTTTGAAGAGATTGAGTTTGAGCATCCTGATTGTTTGCTTCTTGTTTTCCCTAATGGGGTTGATGGGTTTGATGTGAATTATGATAATTTGAGGTTAGCGATTTCGGAGTTTTCTAATTTGGATTGGAAAGGAGAGCCTAATTCACTTAGCAAAGAACATGTATGTTGGGATATTATCTATAGGACATCAGAGGCGGTAAAAAAGCCATTGACATTAGAGAAAAAATTTGTTATTGATACGTTCGAAAAGAGTGCGACTTGTAGCGAGAATTCGTATAATCGTTTAAGGGAACTCGTTAGAAAGCGTAGGAGTGCAGTTGATATGGATGGAGTTACAACGATTGAAAGAAACACATTTTATCAGATTTTACTGCATTGTCTTCCTTCGGGTTGTCAAGAAAAGCAAAAGAGGCAATTAGGATTGCCGTATCGAGCAATGGATTGGGATAGTGAGGTGCATTGTGTGTTGTTTGTGCATAGAGTTGTCGGTTTGCCAAAAGGGTTGTATTTTCTTGTTAGAAATGAAGAACATTTTGATGATCTTAAGAAGGCCACGAGGTCGGAGTTTAAGTGGGAGAAACCAGAGGGTTGCCCACCAGAGTTGCCGTTATTTGAACTCGCTCCAATGGATTGTATGAAGCTTTCAAAACATCTTTCATGCCATCAGGTACTTGTTTATTTAGTTCTAGACCTTTTAATCGAGATAGCAATTTTGACTTATTTGCTCAGAAAGGTCTAATTTGTGTTATATTATACATCTGATGGATAACCTTCATAACATCAGTTGAAAATGAAACGTGTTAAATGGGTCGAAAATGAACCAAAGAGTATGTAACAAAGTAAATGCTTAGTCATGTTAAATACCTTACATGTAATATTCAAGAAAAATGAACAAAATAACGATGACATTTCCACCAAGTTGACCCGTTACCTAACCTGCCAGTTTGACACTTTGACCCATCTTTATCTTTTAGCAATCGTTCCACGTCTTTAAAGCTAATGTTGTATGTCCTATACTACTATGATAAATTATGTAATACTGACATGCTATATTGCTATAATAATATAACCCCTTGAGCATGTCCAGCTGGCTTTCTGGCTTTCCGATTAGAGAGGTACTTGAAATTTTAATGTGTGTTTTATGAAGTAATTATATTATATTGAATAATCATAGTTGGAATAATCACCTGTTATAGAACTTGTACAATATAACCTTTGGATAGAATGACCCAAAAGAAGGGTAAATAAGTACTTTTTTACTTTTTTATTTAACAAGTCATGTTATTGGTGTAGGATATAGCAAGTGATGGTTGCTTTAGCCTGGGTATGGTTGCACGTGTTGAGCCGGCATTACGGGAGAAGGGTGTTTGGATGTATCCTAGGTTGTTTTGGGAAACCGGAGTTTTGGGTCAAGTTTTGTACCTTGAAGCACACGCAGTTGGCATTTCTGCAACTGGCATTGGTTGCTTTTTCGATGATCCTGGTATGCAATTTTACTCTTTGTTGGTAGCCCAGTCTATAACTTTAAAAATTTAATGAATAAATTGTGGTAATAAGACGGTTACAAATGAGTGATCAATTTCTGACCCTTGTTCTTTGTTATTTAATTGTCGAACTACATATATATTGTGTTGGTTTTTTCGTATTTTACCTTACAGAAATTATGTGAGTTTGCGATTATCTTCCAATCCTAACGAAGAAATGATTTGTGTCCGATTTACTTTTCTTTACTCGTGAAGGTGTCCAAACAAGCCAAAATGTGTAACGTCTATGTGCAGCTCAAAATGGATCGAGTTGTATGGTCCGTTTTTCAATTTTTGTAAAAGTTAACATAATTATAAAAACAAAATTTTTTAAAAGTCATAATAGTTTCTCCTAAATAAAACAATTTTACATGTTTTACTTTAACAATTGTTTTTTAACCAGGAATACTCATTAATTTCTGTTTGCGGTTTTGCAGTGCATGAGGTTCTTGGGTTGACTGGATCAAATTTTCAGAGCCTGTATCATTTTACAGTCGGTGGGCCTGTTGTCGACAAACGAATAACAAGCCTCCCTGCGTATCCAGGCCCGGGTGTTGATGCATAACATGCTTTACATGTTTTGTTGTTCTCATGATGGGCTGGGCCAAGGTGGTGCTGGGCTAGTTTCAGTTTACAAAAGTATATTAGAAATTGCTAACTCTATACAAAAGGTTCATCTGGGATTATTACATGATGAGAACTATACACATGACAGAAATTTATGAGCAAATAGAATATGGGTGCCTCAACTTATGAACATGGTGTACAATATTACCCCCCAAAATAAGGCCAATTGTCAAACTATAAGAGTTTTTTTTATTTAGTTGTCAAATTTTTTTCTTTAAAATATAATTTCTGCTAGCTAGTTTTGCCACCTCTTGGATTGACCAAAAGCCAGTTATGGTACTTGGTCCTTGCATGGGCGGATTTATGAAGATTATAGCGGGCTACCCCTTAACTTTCTTAGCGAAGTGTAAAATGTTGTTAACTTCTTCTTCTTTTTTTGATCGGATACCCCTAAGCAAATTATAGGATACCTCTAGGTTCAAAAATTCTTTTTACGTACGTTTTATAACTTCATTGCCCGATCAAAATCAAAAAAACACGCCTAACTTCATGTGACATAATTTTCAGTTTGATTAATACTAACGTCTACGTGAATTACATTCTCTACATCATTGGCGAATATAGTTTCGGTAACAAACTTTCGCTTGCGTATTATACCTTTTAGGTGAAAAAATGCATGTGTTTTATGAGATTTAATTTGTTAGGGTTTGATACAAATTATGTTTTACATTTATTTGTTTGAATTGGTGTTCTTAATACATAAAAAATATACATTGTTAACTTATTAGAACTAATTAAGATAACATTTCTCATTTTCTATTTTCATTGATTATATATAATACGGTTTAGGATCAGATACAAAGGCTCTTAAAAGTAAGAAGTCGTACAAAGGGTATCAAACGGACTCCGATCGACCTCTCATTCAAGCGGCGTTGGAACTGTCTTATCGAACTCTACGATGTGAGATTTTAGGTTTATAGGTTGTAGATTTTAGAATTTTTGTTTATTATCATTATGTCTTTTATTTACCATTGTGTCTTTTCTATGCTTGTGTCATTGTGTCTTTTTTTCTCGACATTGTGTTATATTTTTTCAGCATTGTGTTATATTTTGTTCGACATTGGTCATCTGGTATTATCCATTGTGCCTTTGTACACTTTTTATTTTTAGGAGCCTTTATAGAATAACTTAACCCTGTATAATACATTGTTGGAATATGGAAATTACCAAGCATTACATAATATCTTCTTTTTATCACAAGTTATGGCTGTATTTACACTTCCTAATTAACCAATTAACTGTCGAACCAGACACTAACAACATTTTACGTATGTTAATGGCCAAACATTCAAACAATATCGTCTTACTTTAGGTTGAGAATATGCTTAACAAATGTAGTGTGCATTACACCAAAAGAAAGAGGTGGTATAAGAAGACTTGAAGTAAACACTTTGCTAGATGTTTATATCAAATATTTTCGCAAGGAATAAACTCCTAGTAAAGTGACTATTCCAAGTCATCTCCCTAAATATCTCTATCTATCGGGAAAATTGTATGATAGACATGTCTAAATTTAACACGGAATATCGTTGAATTCCTTTAGTTGTATTGCAGTGCACTGAGTTCTTCGGTTGAGTGGATCAAACTTTCATAGCCTTTATTATATTCAAGTTGGGGACTGTTGTCGACAAACGTATAGTGAGCCTCCTGGCACATCCAGGCCCGGGTGTTTAGCACCATGATAGAGCATAATCAAATAGTGGCTCTTAAGTATTCAACTATTTTGCACGACAAATCCATTCTTAAAGAAATCAACGATGATGTGTTTACTTTGTTAGTTGATAGCCGCGAGAAATCGAAAAGACCAAAAATAAACTAATAGTTTTGGTTTTGCTTTGGAGTTGTTAAATGTTGTATTTATTTGAAATATAACTTAGCCTTAATGAAAACTAAATGTGTTTTTGGTCGTGTGAATGTGAGTTGATTTTATGTGTGGACTCAAAACTGGATTTATAGATGTTCATATAGTATTCTTATGTTAAATAGGAATCATGTCACATATAACAAAATTTACAATCAAATAGAGTATGGGTTCTTCAATAACATTGTGTACAAAGTCAACCCCAAAATAACTTAAATCGTCAAATTAAAGATTTTTTTTTATTTTAACGCTAGATATTTTATCTTTAAAATACAATAATAAGTTTATATTGTTCGTTTTACCACCCCTTGGATTGACCAAAAGCCAATTATGGTAAGTGTAGGTTTCTTATATTCCTGGATAACATTTTGAATCGTGTATAATCTTATTATCTTTTATTTTGAACACAAATTTGGATAACTGAGAGAACACTGGAGTATCATCGTGTTACTAGCGGAACCATCTGATTATAGTCATCTCCACTTGACAATAATGCTTATACACCAATTCAGGAGAAAACTCAATAAATCTGGGTATATGAAATCTTATTATTAGATTAATAACTTTGAGTATATGAAATCTTAATTGAAAAAGATAGAAAGTTCAGCAAAAGGAGAATGTATTTTTTATGAAACAAGAGCTCTGGTTTTGTGTTTTTATGTAGCCAAAAGATTCACCTTTTATAAGTAGGGAAGCAGGGAACTATAACAATGATTAGATTAAAACATTGCAACTCTTCTTATAAATGTCAACAATTAGAAAGTTACATTATTCGAAAATCGCAATGGGAACTTTGTTATCAATGTTGTAAGTTACTACCGATTAGTGACAACTTGATTGAAGTTTATTACTGATCAGCATGAAGTTACCACTGATTAACATACCAAGAGATATATTAACATGCAAACATGCATACGTATATCTTTTATTATATACAATATGTGTGTATTGTATGTATGAATGCATGTGTCTATATACCGACGCTATATATACATACATATATATATATGCATACATATATATAAGATATATGCCTTCAATATACATGTTGTCGTGTTTTTATGAGTTAGGGTGTTATTTCAAATTCGAAAATCCCTACAATAACTGCCAAAAATCGGTTTCATATATTTATCCATAATTAGATTTTACAAGTTAAATTGCACTTATACCCTTAAACTACCAAAATAAAAAGGGACACATGTCACCTCCATAATCTTTCTTATCCTTCTCACACTTTTAAATTTTCTCATATGAACCTCTCTCTCTCTCTATATATATATATATAATAAACTTAATATTCTTGTTATGAATGTGTTTTCATATATTTAAACCAACCAGATTACTTGTCACTAATATTTTCTTTTTATAAACATCCCTATAAGAATATAAATACATGATGCTTTTATGCCAAATTATGTACCATTCACTTCTCTTTTGCTTATGGCCTCTCGTTATTTAAAAGGCCATATTTAAGATTAAGACTCTTAAATTTGAGATTAACATGATTATTACTTTGTTTAAGTCTTTTTTTTAACGACTAATAAAGCCCGGTCACCCGGATACACCCATTGTCAAAAGGTCATCCATGTTCACGATCATCGACATCGTTGGTGACCAGGTCCATTGTGATAAACCCCATGACTCGTGCATGATAATTTGTCACGAGCAAAGACTCCAACTGACGACCTTCCCTAAAGAAAGTTATCGCTAAGGCTCTTAAATATGCCTTTGAGATATACTGATTTACATTTGTACTTAAAAAAACATATATTTTAATTAATGTGAAACATGTACAAGACTACCCCTAACCTATTATGACCTTTAATTAATGACACAAATATTAAAAAAATTGCACTGACTTGATCTCAACCATTAAACACACCCATCGGATGGCTTAGATCACTTCTACATTTTGTAGAAAAAACACACGTTGCACAAGAACCCTACTATATTATATATATATATATAATTTAAAACAAAGTATTCATAGATAGCAGTCTTGAATTTTTAAATAATTGTTTCAATTCTTTATTTTTTGATTATTTTCTTAATAACTTGCGTTTTATGTTTATTTTTTCAACATTACGATATAACAAACTGAAAACGGATATTTGCAACTATCGTACTAAAGCGCACTGAAACCGATTGTTTTTCTTTTTCAACATTGTAGAATAAATTTTATTGAAAACGAATATTTTCCCGCCATCATACCAAGAACGAACCGAAACTGATCGAATAATATATGTATCGGTACCAATATTTATTATACATATGAAACAAAGTTTTCATGAACAGTAACAAAACATATTTAAGTATTTATTTATTACATATATTTAAGTATTTAATTATTAATTAATAGTAATTTACGATTAGATCTTTTAGTAATTTTAAATTTTAAACCTACACCTAATTTTATTTACTTTTTTACCATTTAAGTTGCAGATATCGTTATATAAATGAAAATTTCCGAAATCGAAACCATAAAATGAATCTAGGTACCGATGCTCCGTATGGTAGCAATACATCGTCAACTTATTGAAAGAGAAAACAATAAGATAAATACTCGTACCAAACCATTGTTGTACGTTCGGTTCTCTACGGTAGCGGCACGATATCCATTATCAAACACGAAATCATAACAATGAATACATAGCAGTATTGATGTTGTCAAGTTCAGTTTGGTACAGTATGGTAGTGATACGGTGTCAGCTTACCCAAAGCAAAAATAGTAAAAATAAATACCGGCATCGATGCAAATTTTGTTCAATCGGTTTTGGTTCGGTTTGGCACGATGGCAGCATAGAGTTCGTTTTCAATAAAATCTATGCAATGTTGAAAAAAATAAGCAAGAACACAAAGGAATCAAAGCAATATAACCTGAACAACATCAGTATTGGTGTCGATATTTGTTTTTATCATTTTTGATCGATGTAAGGTGTTCTCTTAGGATTAAAATAACGAGTGTCGGTACTATAACGAACCGAACTAATACCAACCGATTTTCCGCCGCGAAGCACGGAGAAATACAACTAGTTTATATTGTTTTTGTTTTCAATAAACCGTATTTATTTTTATTATTTTTGTTTTAAAAAATTGACATCGTATCGCTATTATACCGTGTCGAACAAGTTGGTACCTGTACATGTACTCATTTGTATGGTTTATGTTTGGTAATGAATTTTGTGATTCTACCGTAGTTAACCAAACCGAAACCGACCAAACAAAATCGGTATTAGTACCACTACTTATTTTTATTGTTTTTGCTTTTGATAATCTGATGTATCCTTCTGAACAACATTGGTACATGTACTTGTATTCATTTTTATAGTTTCTGGTTTCGACAAAAGAGTACCGCGATAGCGTACCGCCGCAATGCGCGAGAAAAGAGTTTAGTATTTATTAAACTGCGTGTTTTAGACAAACAGTATAATCCGTTTAATAAATATATTATGTCCGTGTTATGATAAAACCAAATAGAGTCGCCTGCTAACCCATTTAAGAATTATAAAGCTATATTTAAGAGACTGTTGATTATACTAATTCTATTTGTTTGTATCAATGTTTTTTTAAAACCAACATTATGCATAGTGCATTGAGGATAATTATTAAGATAGTGAGAGAGAAACTGTAACGGTTATTATGTATTACTTGTAATGCTCAACGTACATATATATTATTCGGGTTTTGGATTTCTTAACATATCAATTGGTTGTGACTTGTGAAAATAACTCCCTTCACTTCACTTGGGTTACATATTCCAAATATTAACCGGAAAATCCTAAATGATAACGTCCCTAGATATTGAAAACTGAAAATATATACTTTTAGGAGTTGACTAAAAGATGCCTGACATCACATTAACAGCCGTTTAATCCTCTCTTAACAGCACATCATCCTTTATAAAATGATAATGGTGTTGAAAATGGAGATGATAAAGAAAGAAAATGGAGAAAAATTGTTACCATCAGCATTTATGGTATTTTTGTTAGGGGTGATATTGGCAATAATAAGAGAGCCCAAAGTGATCAAAGGGTTTAAATTTGGGCCTTCTAGTATGCATGTGGTTAAAATTTCCAAAAGTGCTTGGAAGAGAGGGTTTGTCAAGGGTACAATTCAACAACTACCCTTGTCGATTCTCAACTCAGTTATCGCGGTATGCAAGTTATCGACGGATCTTTTCCCAAAGAAAAGTGTGACGGTGACCTCGGTTTCCGTGACGGTCGGGTTGATGAACCTAACCGGATGTTGGTTCGGTGCAATGCCGTGTTGTCATGGGGCGGGTGGGTTGGCTTGTTAGTATAAGTTTGGAGGGCGGAGTGGGGGGTGTGTGGCCTTACTTGGTACAACCAAATTGGTACTAGGGTTGGTACTAGGTGGATCTATAGTTAAGATTTTGAGTGCATTTCCAGTTGGGGTTTTAGGGGTTTTGTTGTTGTTTGCTGGTATTGAGCTAGCCATGTGTGCTAGGGACATGAAGTCGAAACATGAGTCGTTTGTTGTGCTCGTGTGCACCGTGTTTCACTTGTTGGGTCGAGTGCAGCACTAGGGTTCATGACGGGCATGGTAGCGCACTTGCTTCTTAGGCTTCGAAAACTAGGTGGCCCGAAAAGGGTCGAATCCATTTCGTCGTTTTGGATGAATAACCCATAAGAATAGTCATCTTGTTGCCGATCAAATTATCGTTTGTGGTGAACCTAGTAATGTTGATGGTGTAAAAATAATAAGTTTGTATGTAAAAACTGATTATGAATTAAGAAACGTGTTCATGTTGTCGCCAGTGTATTTTTTATATTTTAGAACGGCTGTCACAAGTTTATTTTATGTTTATTCTTAGTGTCACAGGTTTGTTTGGCTCACCTTCTAATTGTCTTTTGGCTTATAGAGTTTTGACTTGGTCAAAATATGAGTTTTGAGAGGAGTAAGGTGAGATGTGCCGAAACTTCACGTATGTTATAAACAACTTATGGATCCAGGCCCAACTAGCATCTATAACACTATAATGGACCCAAACAAGCAGCCCAGTAACATGGAAGAAATGGGACCATCGCTAACGCTGGTTATAAGACCAGGTGGTGTGGTATGGCGTCCCCTGCCACCCCACCATCATTGGTGCCCTTACACCACCTCGCCTCCTCCAAGGGGGCGCTATACTTGGCATCCGCCAAAGCCATAGTGGGCGTGAAAGGAAGAAGGGGATGGGCCCATTGCTTGAACCAATCAGATTTGAGTTTATTTTGTTTTTTTATTAATATAGTTAAAAGGGGCTTTATAAGAGGCGCTATTCCACACCGTACAAGTCAACGAAACCCCCCCCCCCCACACACACACACACACGCTTATGTGTCGCCTACGTGGCGTGATAAAACCCCTAGGTGAGACCACACCACCCAGCCTAAGCAATGGGTAGAAAGAGATGTGGGGTTGAATTAGCTTGTGAGTGATTTGTTCTAGTTTCCCGTCTCATTTTCTCTATATTTCACATCAACTTGTTATTGGTTTGAGTAATATATACGTGTTGACTGTCTTAGATTTATCTTGTTCGATTAGTGAATATCAAATCACTTCAACATACCGGTGTCAGAAATGACAACATGCTAGTTTAAGTTGAAAAACACGAGAACTAGGAACCAGATAAACATTTAAATGTTGTGAATGTCAGCTACAGTGAATATAAGAGAGACGATCATATGATTAGATAACTATATTATTTATCACAACTAAATGACATAATAATATAAGCATGTGTTCATGTGGTTATAACATAATCTTCTAAAAAGTGGTTATGCCTCATAATACATGACATGTGTTTGATACAAAACAATCTAAAGCAATTGCATGTTACGTAACGTAACAATATCACTCTCTTTGATTCTCTTTCACATCTAAAAAGTGGTTCTGTCTCATTATTAGTGGGCATGATGTCTGTGTAATTTACAGATAATGTAAATATCATAAATAATGTTGAAATACATTAGATTTTTGTAGCTATTATTATTTACTAATTTAATATAAGAGTTCAACAAACATATACAATAATGCAAATAAACCAGTTGAATTTTGATAAAGTAGAAAAATCAACCCATCATCATTTGTCCGGTTCTCATGTAAAATATCATTTGATAAAGTAGAAAAGGGTGTATAAAATCACTAAGTGATATATATTTGAACAAATTAACAAGTTAATAAAGCTCTACACTTGTGTTTAGAAGCTGGTTTATGATATTTAATTTACAAACCAACTAGTATATATTAATCAAATTTAACTTTAGGAGTTATAAGCGAGTTATCATCATAATAGATATGTCATTCGAATTGTACTAAAAAAATTGAAATATAAACCAAATTAAGTGAAGAATTTAAATTCAATTTCTGAAAGTCGAATTTGATCGATCAACTTGAATTAAAACTTAATTTGAATTTTGATTTATAAATTCATACGATATCATTTTTAGAAAACTAAAAAACCAATTTGATAGCGAGTTTGTATATAATATAAAAAGAACATAATAACAATCTCAAATCCCAAATACCAAATAACAATAATCATCAAAATAAAGGCCCTTCATTTACCACTCAGAACCCCTAAATCCCACCTCCTAATTATACATCCTAATTAAAAAAAAAAAAAAGATAGGTGAAAGAATACAATCTAGAACAAAAGAAAAGGATTAAAAAAGGTTGGAAAACACCTAATTTTACCCCAATTCTGTATGAATATTCCTGTTATTTTCCTAGAGATTAGCATTTAAGCCTTTCTTTGACTATTACCTTTTCTTGATTTTGTTAATAATCTGTACCATGAATACCCATTATCATTTTAATAAAACCTTCAAAGCCATTGTTCCTCCCATCTTCATTAGTCCACCTCCCTTTATCTTTCCCTTTTCTCTCCCCAATCACACATTTCTTTCTGCAATCAATCTTTAGAATCAACAAAACCCACAAACTCAATCCATCACTCCCTTCAAGAAACCCCAAGATTCCATCTTTTTTCAACAAGATTAGGGAACACCACCACCCTTTTGTTCTTCTTCATCAATCACCAGTTTCTTCAAAAGATTTCATCTTTCTTCATACCCATTTAAAAAAAAAAAAAAACAATCTTTTTTGCATTCCAATAAGACCAGACCTAAAATAAAAAATAAAAATTGGGGTTTTCCATTTTTTTTTCTATTTTTTTCCATTTCAAGATTTTCTTGGAAACCATGAAGTTATCTCATATGGATAATATTAATACCCCATCAACACCTGGGAAGTTCAAGATGGAAAAACCCAATTACAATCATAGATTCAGATGGCATTATTCTTATCTTGCAAAGCTCACATTTTGGAGCTTTGTGTTCATGGGATTAATCTTCATTTTCTTCTTCAAATCACCCACAAATCAAACCCATCATCCATTTCACCAGATCTCTCTCGCAGATCCTTAAAAACCAGATCTTGGGGCGGACCCGACTGGGAAAAACGGGTCAAATCATCCTCCAAGATCCGATCAAAATCTGGGTGTTCCGTTCTAGTCACCGGCGCCGCCGGCTTCGTCGGAACCCACGTCAGCGCCGCCTTGAAACGCCGTGGTGACGGCGTTTTAGGGTTAGATAACTTTAACGATTATTACGATCCTGCCCTTAAGAGAGCTCGTCAATCTTTGTTGGAAAGAAGTGGGATTTTCATAGTGGAAGGGGACATAAACGACGCCGCATTGCTCAAGAAATTATTTGAGGTAGTTCATTTTACTCATGTTATGCATTTAGCTGCTCAAGCTGGTGTTAGATATGCTATGCAAAACCCTAACTCATATATCCATAGTAATATTGCTGGTTTTGTGAATCTTCTTGAAATATGTAAAAATGTTAATCCACAACCTGCAATTGTTTGGGCATCATCTAGTTCTGTTTATGGGTTGAATACCAAAGTACCCTTTTCGGAGAAAGACCGAACCGATCAGCCCTCGAGTCTGTATGCTGCCACGAAAAAGGCGGGTGAAGAAATCGCCCATACTTATAATCATATCTATGGGTTGTCTTTAACCGGTTTGAGATTCTTTACGGTTTATGGACCGTGGGGTAGACCGGATATGGCTTATTTTTTCTTCACTAAAGATATCTTGAAAGGGAAGTCGATTCCCGTTTTTGAGTCGGCGAATCATGGAACGGTTGCGCGTGATTTTACGTACATTGATGATATCGTGAAGGGTTGTTTGGGTGCTTTAGATACTGCGGAAAAGAGTACGGGAAGCGGTGGGAAGAAAAGAGGGGCTGCACAGTTGAGGGTTTTTAATTTGGGGAATACTTCACCTGTTCCTGTTTCTGATCTTGTTAGTATTTTGGAGAAATTGTTGAAAGTGAAAGCGAAAAGACGTACGATGAAGTTGCCTAGAAATGGTGATGTCCTGTTTACTCATGCGAATATTAGTTTTGCTCAAAGGGAGTTTGGGTATAAACCAACAACAGATCTTCATTCGGGGTTGAAGAAGTTTGTTAGATGGTATGTGAGCTATTATGGTTCGGGAAAGAAGAGTGATCATTGAGGCATGACGCGTTGTTGAAAAAAAAAGCGGTAAACTTGTTCTTGAATTGTTATTCGTTTTGATATATCCATATGATTGTTTTGTTAATCCAATACTTCCGATCATATTATCTTGTTTTCGACTATTGGTATTCATATGATGTGGGCAAAAGGAAGGCGGAAGAGAGGGATCTCACACGATGAACAAGTTTTTGGTTCGTTTTGTTTTAAGTTTTCGTGGTGACTTTGATATGTAGCAAAAGAAATTCAAGAGCTTAATGTTGGTATTGAATCATGGGAATGTAATTTGTTGTAGCATTATTTTGTAGGATTCATGACTGGTACTCTGGTAAAGCAAATTTGCTTTGATTAGTTAACTTGTATCGTCTCTTGGTTTCATATAAATAGAACACATTGGTTTGAATGTTATGATGTTTTCAAGTTACACGTCTTGATTCAGGTTTGAGTTTGATCATTAGTATTCTTTCTTGTTCTGGAAATAGGATACATGGTGTTCTTTGAACATAACTATCGTTGTAGACTGTTAGTTTAGTGAGCCTGTGTAAGTAAATATAACATTTGACTATGATTAAGATGGTACGGCTTCGGAAGTGTGTGGAATCCAATAGACTTGGTTTAAAACACTTTCAGGATGGTACCAAGAATCTCTAGTGCCAGAGGCTCTTAAGCTGCCATTGGTTTTGAGTTATAATATGATTGGTATGTCTTGGTGGTTTGATATGTTCAAGACACGGTATCTAGAAAAGAACTACTACAAATAGTGCTGTCCAAACTGCTTCACGCATATTCGGAAATTGCTCGTTTGAGCCGAGGCTCGATTGTAAACGAGTCAAGCATGAGCAAAGGTCCGTTCGAATTATCATATTTAATTACTATAATATATATATATATATATAAGGAGAAGGATCTGTTAGGAACCACTCTTTATTGCGAGAACTGCGAAAACCAATGTAAACACAACCAAAAAATTAAAAAAAAACAATTTTTTTAAATATATATTTTTTTAAAAAGCGTTATATTTCGTCACTGAAAAACCAAAAAAAATCGAGTAACAATTATCCATGCACATGTGTATATGTATCATTTCTTTGACAAATTCTGTAATACATTACTAGCATTAAACAATTGCACTTTCGTTCACACTATCATCTATAATACACTATTTTTTATATTAACAGTATTAGAAATGCACATGTGCATCTATATGTATATAAACATGATATAAGTGTTTTGGTACACTATTTTGAATACACTTTCCCTTTCATCTATCATACCATCCATAATACACTACCATTATCTTCTACCATCCATAATACAATACCATTACCTCCTACCATCCATAATACAATATCGTTACCAATATTTCACTTTATTACATGTACATCAACACCCTTTATACCATCCAAACAACATATTACATCATAAATTGACAAATTTAACCAAACCATCAACTACTAGATATAACTAACCAAAAAACATGTATATGAGCCTACTTTATCATTCAAAATCACAAACTTTTTTACCAAAACACGTTATATCATGGTTATACATAATGATGTACATGTGCATTTTTAATATTGGTAATGTATAAATTAGTGTACTACGGATGGTATTGTAAATGAAAGTGTAATTGTCTATTACTGGTGATGTATTACGGAATTTGTCCAAGAAATGATACATATACACATGTGCATTGATAATTGTTACTCGAATTTTTTTTTTTTTTTTTGGTAACGAAATATAGCAATTTTTTTCAAAAAAAAATATTAAAAAAATTATGTGTTTTTTAGATTTTTTAGGTATTTTTTGTGTTCATTGGTTCTCGAATGAACCCTACCATATATATATATATATATATTATAAACACACACAAAACATATACACATACACGACAATTATAGGAAGAAATCCTATATTAGTTAAGAAAAATAATAAACCCAAATGAATGGACCTTCTTTTGCATGTGTTACACCTTTTTACATACGTGTTATATGTAAAAACCAAAGCTGCCCCGTGTTTCGTAACAGCTTTTACTTTTTCAAAAAAAACTGAAAGTCTGTAAAAGTTGTTATAGTTGTGAAAAGGTTATTACTTATGTGTAACATAACGCAATGGGTGGGGTTCATCCACTTCATCTTGTCCCGTGTAAGGTATTATACTCTTTTGGCCAATTGGATATAACCATTTTAGGTCAATGTTTGAATATTGATTATACCATGTTGAAAACCAATTAATACTCAATTGTAAACTATGTCCGGCACCTTGTCCCAGATCCATCACCGTCGAGTTCGCATGTTTTGAACATGCATAAAAGAATTTGTTATAACCTTATGTTGTTAAAATTACACATAAGAAGCATTCTCATTACCGCTAAGTAATCTTAAACTTACCCAAAACCAAAATTTAAATATCAAATACTCAACTATACTTCTATAGTTATTAAACTTTCTAAGTTTTTAAGTTCAAAATACTATTTATTATATTTTTTTTAATTATATAATATATTCAGTTTTGACACATGTAACGTGCGGGATCAAATTCATGTAATCCGACGCATATTTCCAAATACCATGCTCATAACAAATGTTTCAGGCTTCATGTTTTCCCACTGGTAACAGGTTGCCTACCGCCCCTAGATTATAGTGAAGCCGACGTCGACAAAGGTTTGAAACGAAGCATATGCTTCTATATATTTTTACCAACTAGTTTTCTAAACATTATTATTGAGCACCAAAACAACACATCTTTGGGCATACCCAAGCTTCCATAAAAGATAGGCCTCACTTCACCTATTTATAAGTGTTTTGTCTTAGGATTCCAGAGAATTCAACATTACTAAAGACTTGAATTTTATGGAAATGTATTAGACATTTGCCCAGAATCAATATAGACTTCAAGAGTTTCATGGAGAACTCAAGTAGTCCAACCATAACATAGCTATTTAATACATACTTAACCAAATATGTAGACTTATATATACATGTTCTTATTCATCCAAGTAGATTGAGCCATTAGATTTAAAGCTTTTGCAGTATGAATATAAAAACAAGAAAACAATTTAAACTCAAAATTTTAGTCAAAACTGCACCACATAATACTTGTGATACATACATAGTACACAGCAGTTATTGCCTTCGTGTATACATGCCAATTAGCTTCATTTACAAAAGCTTTTGCGACAGTGCCTTAAACCAACGGTGAGAAAATACGCGAACGGAGAGAAATAATAGACTCTTGTATATATTTACCTGAGTTATTCGGATCTGGGACCCACGAAATCTCACTCATATTTGGTGATTCCACAAACGCCATAGTAAACTCTCCTACCTTCTCTACCTTGCCTCTTTTCCCGGCCCTCAAAACTAAATGATTACTGCGATTATAAGAAAATATTCCATTAGACAAGCGCACAATATCTCCAGGCTGAAAAGCCTCACACTCTTCATTCCAGAATTGAAAGTGAACCGACGCAGACTCATCTGCCACGAGTCCCAAACATGTCTTGTTTTCACCTCCTTCTAATGTTATCCTCCCTTTTTCCAAAACTATGAATTGCGTGTTTATGTTGTTCCGTGCTGCTGGCGTGATCTCTTTTAAAGATTGCATCTTTGTTGCTATGTCGATGCTGTCATAAACTAGGGAACTAGTTGTTAGCTAAATGTCTTCAGCGGGCTAATGTCATAGAATAAACGACGTAACTTGGTGATCTGTTTTGGTGATTTATACTCAATGATGTCCAAACTTGGCAATCATATATATATTATAATGAGCTAGCTTGGTGGTTATATTTTCTTTAACGCCAAACAAACTAGCAGCAGCAACTATATCAGTGAACTTAGTTCTAGCTCAACAACAACAACAAGCGTACCCAATAAATCCCACAAATAGCAAAAACTATTGGTAGGGCCTGTGGAGGGTGGGATGTAAGCAAACCGTACCTCTATCTCAAAGATAGAGAGATTGCTTCCAAAGAGACCCCCTGCTCTAAACAAACAACAACAGACACATAGACGCAACAAAAGATGGAAATATAAGCGTAACAACAATCAGATGTATCATCAGAAATCACCAAATAGGCATAAAACAGGAAACCCATATCATTGGAAAACACCAACTAGGCATAAAACAAGAAACCCAACCGATGTAGGCGTACCTAAAGTGTAAAAGAAAACTAAGCTTAAGACGAAGCTAGGACACAACCATACCGTCCCCTAAAAGTCCTTAACCTTAATCCTACGTCTCCGCGTACTTCTATCCTGGACCATGTTCTCAAAGAGGTGCAAATCTATCAAATAATGCCTAATACGCTCGTCCCAAGTCAACTTGGGCCTACCTCTACTTCTCCTTCCTTCCACTGCAAGGGTTTCAACTGCTCTAACTAACTCCGGCGATTGCCTCCTCTTCACATGCCCAAACCATCTCAATCTTCCTCCCTTATCTTGTCCGATATACTAGCTACTCCTAACCTTTTCCTCAAAACCTCATTTCTTATCCAGTCTAACCTTGAGTTTCAAAAATACAATTTCCGCTTTCTATCGTCAACCAATAACACAATATAGTTTTATCGTATTACAATGCTGAACTAATTTGGACTTGTAGCTTATATAGATCATAAAGTGAACTTATTTGTTCCTAAAATTTTGAGAGCATGAAGCTTTTGTTCCCAAGTTTAGGTACATGATGAGCTCACCACTATTTCATGGAAAACTTCACACCCCATTTAGGCCCATTATAACTTTTCATGTATATTTGCATGTTGTACAAAGTTGATGCTATTCCAGACACAACTTGTTACTAAATGATGCTAAATAACAACCATAGTTGTTAAAAGCCATCGCCTCTTGTGTCTAGGCCCATTTTTCAGGCAAGGCAAGGCAATTGCGCTTTAATTCTCGAGGTGATGGTTCAGGCGCAGATTCCTAGATTCCAGAGACTTTTTGGCCAAATTCTCTAAATTCAGGCAAGATTTCAGCTATATTTCTACATATATATAACGAAAACTACTTTTCTACACTACTATTTTAGAACTTTTGGTGCTAGATAGATGATATTAAATGTAATATTTCTTTTCTTTTTGCGCTTTTTTTCTTACGCCCTCGCTTTTTTGCGCCTTATGCCTAGGCCCCAAGAGAGGCCTATGCGTGTCACACCCCAACCCGCAGCGGAATAGGTGATCGGGCATGATTGGGTTAACTCGAGAGCTTATGACTTGCTATTACTTGTTTTAAATATTCATTAATTCATATCAAGTGTCTCACAATACAAATAATTCACATAAACAATTACGAACACAAGACGATGTTTATAACAAATATATTGCACTAATCCGTTTCTTGTTAACTAAGGCCCATCCTATGTCCAATCTTCTCTTCGTACATGTTCACCTGTATCATGTGTAAAAATGGTTTTTGGGTCAACAAAGGTTGGCGAGTGAATCTCATTTAAACATTTGGAAGAAAATAGTTATATTGATTATTTTAATAAAATGTGCATAAACCAAATATGAGCATACGTATATGTAAATCTATCCACAAACCACATAACATCAAGCAATGTACACATGAGCATGATAAATGATGAACTGTGAGATCAAGGCTCAATCAAACAAAGCCGATCTAATACGGCACGCGATGCTCAACTCGTATCCAACAAAGAACTGATGGGCCTAATGTGAATGATTGCACCGAAATGAGAAAATGTAACCACGTATAACAACCAAACATTACACAAACGTTAGATCATATAATGGTAGCAGCACAAATGTTTGAATAAACAAGAATATGTAAACGACACATGATACACCCCAAAACATGAATATTAAGGGGGAATTTGTAAGGATTCACTCACAGTGTTTGCATTTTTAATCCTTAGTGAAAAACCGCACGAGAATAAGGAGAAAATCCAATTGATAAGCATGATTTAAGCTAGACAAACGAATGCAACAAGAAAAGGGTAAACGTTATGCTAGGCATAGCTAAATGAACGAACATGATATGTTAGACTCGTTGAGCCTGACGAGCCTCTACAAGGCTACGCCAAGCCTAAAGGCGAGCCTAAACTAGGCTACCTTAACGAGCCTCATGCTCCTTAACTAAGAACCTAAACTAAACTAATTAAACTAAGAAAGCAATAAATAAATGAATATAAAAAAAGAAAGGAAGATTACCTCGAAGAAGAACTTGACAAAATGAGAAGAGCTTGAAGGGCAGCACTCCTCGTCGAAAGCGGAAATAAAAACTGCTACACACCACACCCAAAGGGGTATTGTGCTTGTGGAGCCACCAAATTTGGTTATTCCACTTGTTTATACTCAAACTAGGAGTGGCAAGCTATAAAGAACCAAGCAAGGGTATTTATAGGTGTGAAATGGAGCACAAAATGGTGATTGGGGCATGTGGCATGACTTTAAAACAAGATTTTCGCGTCTTTCAAATCAGCAACAAACACCAAACTTGTTTTCCGCGATTCCCGCTTCGTTATAACTCCATTTCGCGCACGGTTTTCGCCTACGTTCATTATTTTCAGAGTACTATCATATGGAAGAGAGTGATCTAACATCCATGGTGTCGAGAATTGGGCTTAAACCTTGGATATTGAAGTGGGTCGATGGTTATGTTCTAAAACTTGTGTATGTGATTCCCGTTACGCTGGAGCTCAGTTTTATGCACCATTTGAACCTACTTGATCCTTAGTATACCAAGTATATCTTGGAGCTTTGAATGGACAGAATGATAGCTCAAGGATGGAGAAAAGTTGGCAAGAAAGTCACCCGAAAGTCATCTTATGACAAAACTAAAAATATGACATGTAGAGCTTTTTCTTGCTATCATTTACATCTAAACCTCCAAAACACAATGTCTTATCTTAAGGCATGTATATAATGAGGTTTGGATGATAAGAAGGTTAGGATATGATGTGTTAGGTATGTTCACGAAGTCTCCAAAGTTTTTTATTAACTTAAGGAAAACCTTAGTTTTAGACCTTAGAGATATGGAGAGTTGCTTCAAAATACATGAAAATGGATTTACAAGGTTGTCTAAAACATGTATAAGACTATAAATCAGCAGATATGATAACATGTATGATCAAAATATAGAATCCAAGACATTTTATTGCTTAAACATTAAACAAAATTACGTGTAATATGAAAACGGATCGAGTTACAAAAAGGGGTCAGGTTTTAGGATTCTTTTTTTTTACGAATGTTACAATGCGCCTTAAGTGTGCCTAACGTCTTTAATAACTATGATAACTACATAAAACTAACAGAAATAGTGATATGCGATTTTCTGCGACATTCTAAGCGAATTTCATATCATTTAAAAAAAACTTGCCCACATGAAGGATATTGGGCCATAAGGAATGCCCATAACACCAACATTTTTGGTCACACTAGCTATGAATGATAGGAACTCCTACCTCCTAGGAAGTTTTACAAAGGTTACCAAAAACATATGCGTAAGCTCTTTGTGGGCAAAACTAACAATATTGGTACTATGGTAGGATACTACGCTTTCTTTTAGTTAACTGCCATTTTCGTCCCCGTGGTTTCTTCAATTATGCAAATCTACGCCAAATTTCAAATTTGTACCACTTTCATCCCTTACATTCTTGAAACATGTCAGTTCCACCCAAAAAACTAAGGTTGAATCGAATAACTGGACAAACCACAGGGACGAAAATGGCAGTTAACTCATGCTTTTTTTGGACGGAACTGACATGTTTCAAGAATGTCAAGGACGGAAATGGTACATATTTGAAATTTGGTCTGAACTGGCATAATTGAACAAACTACATGACAAAAATGGCAGTTAACTCTTTTCTTTTTGTTAGTGTTTCTAAGTAGAGGTGTACAAAAAAACCGGTTTTAGAACCGAAACTGGAAAAAAAAACGAGACCAATTTTTTTTAACAGGTTTTTCTATAACCGGTTTTAGAACCGAACCGAACCGGTGGTTATAGACCGGTTAGGGATCTTGAGCTTCGAAACCGGTTTTAAAACCGAAACCGGTTATAAAAAACGGGTTTAAACCGGTAAAAAACCGGTTTTTTTTTAAATAAACCGGTTAAAAACCAACCCTAAACGATTGGACCGGTTATTGTTTTGACTTAAAAAAACTGGTTCGTAACCGAAACCGGTTATAAGAAAAACCGGTTTTTGTTTTTGACGTAAAAAACCAGTTCGGTTAAAAACCGAAACCAGTTATTAAAAAAACCGATTTGTACACCTCTATTTCTAGGGCTTGAGTTGGAACTGAAGCTCATTTAGTTTCAAAAGTGTACTGATTTCTCTTGAATTACAATTCCCCTAATAACAAAATCAGTTGTGAAAGAAATATTGTTTCTGATTTGAAACAAAAGGGTGTATTTTGACTTTCCAAGGGCCTTTCAGATGCTAAACCTTCACTTTGAAACGAATAATAATGATATTAATTCCTGAATGAGTAGCAAATTGTTCATCCATTACGTATTATAGGATTGAATAAAGCAATTTCTAGAATAACAAAGGTTACCTGACCACTGCAACGAATCGCCGTCGGATCAGCAGGGTTGGAGATTTTCGCAAGTTTTATGCCAAAATGGGTTGACCCGTATTACTTTTGAATGTGGGCCGATGCTTCTGCTGGGATTAGCGACAGACCTTGGGCTCAAGTTTGGAAAAAGACGTTATAAAGTAAAGATGGGCATAATCGGGTTTTATTATTACCCGGAACCGGTTCTGTTTGGATGTCATTGGAACCGGGTATGGTGTGGAACCGGGTCCGGTTCCTACCCGGGTTCACACCCAAGAATATGGAACCGTGTAGAACCGGGTACGGGTATTATGGAACCGGGTATGGTGTGGAACCGGGTCATGGTGCGGAACCGGTTCCTGATAGTGTTCAGAACCGGTTCCTGACAGTAAAAACCTAGACTTTTTACTGTTCAGAACCGGTTCCTGATAAAAATTGATTACGTTGAACCGGTTTCCTGACATTTAAAAAACGACTTTTATGTTCAAAACCGTTCCTGATACTTACCGTGGCTTCCTGATAAAATCGTTTTTTTTTTAATAAACTCTATGTGTAATGTTTCTTTTTTTGTTTGTTAATGTTTTTCTATTTTTTTAGTTATTTTATATTGATGATAAATAAAATTAGTAACAATAATCGGTTAAAATTAAAAACAAATTAATCGGTTACAATATATAAAAAAATTAACCGGTTACAAAAAATAAAATAAAAAATTACTCAGAACCGGTTCTAGTAAGATTTTATTTCTTTGATCGTTTACTAGCGGCAGGTGCAACACTTTCCGATGAGTTTCTCTTAGGTGCGGGTACCTTGGTACAATCGTCGTCCGAATCGTTAGTCTCCACTTGTTCGTCCTCCTCTTCGTCAACAATTTTATGCTCTAACTCAACTTCATCTTCTAGACTAGTTTTATGTTGAACACGATCAACGGCATCCAAATGGTCCTTTAAGCATATTGTCATCTCTAGCGATTCCGGAGTTAGTCTTGTTCTTCTAATTGACAAAACCCTGCCACTAAGAGAAAACACACTTTCCGAAGCTACCGTGGAAGCTTGGACCGTTAGTATATCACGAGCCATGGTGGCTAGAATCGGGTATTCGGATTCTTTCGATTTCCACCGTGCCAAAACATCAAATTTCCTATACTCCTCGGTGGATCCCCGCTTGTTTCATCGTTAGAGGCCGTGGACCGAGACTCAAACAAATTTGTATGATTTTTTTCACCATATTTTTTAAAATAATGATCATAAAGTTTGGCCATACACTCAGGAACCGGTTCCAACGGTAACATTTTAACTGCTATAACCGGTTCCAACGGTAATATTTTAACGGCTATAACCGGTTCCAACGGTAACATTATAACGGTCAGGAACCGGTTCCACGGTAGGAACCGGGTACGGGTAGGAACCGGTTACTACCCGATTCAAATGGTAAAATTGTGGAACCGGGTTGGAACCAACGGGTATTTTGAACCCGGAACCGGTTCTACTTAATGTCGGTAGGAACTGGAACCGGTTCCAGTTCGGTTCTACCGGTTCGGGTTCGGAACCGGTTTTTATGTCCATCTCTATTATAAAGTGCAAAGCATAGGGACTATCCTAGAGACTAAATCTAAAATTTTAATTAATCACTGGGACCATCTGTGTACTTTACTCTATACTTTTAAAATGGGCTAGCGTGGTAGTTATACATTTTAAAACTCCAAATAAACTAGCAGCAGCAACTATATTAGTGAACTTAGTTATAACTAAATACTCTAAATGCACAACTTATATTAGTCAAATATGGATGTTTTGACTTTCAAAAATACAATTTCCGCTTTCTATCTTCCACCAATAACATGATATAGGTTTATGTATTACAATCTAAGCAGTTAATGCGGTAACAAATCGGATATCGGTCAAGGATCGATATTTGAGATATTGGTAATCATGGTGGGATATCGGTTATTTAATATCATGCAGAACTTATACATATATAGCATTTTAACACTAACAATTCAGTATACTTTCCTATCATTAACAAATTAACATTTTGCAACTTGCAAAACACTAACAATTGTAGCAAGTGGAAACTAATTAAGACTTTAAACACTAACATTTAACAATTAAGACTTAAAACACTAATAGCAGCAATAAGAAGAAAGACGAATGGTAGAACTAAGAAGAAAAGTATTGATATCACGAAAATCGGTGATATATGAGTCAAATATCGGTCAATATCACCCATAATACCAGTACCGATATTCTTGCCAATATTTTGCACTGATATCTCACCAAATGACTTATCATCACACACCAATATATGGGTGATATATCGCGTTATTAACTACATAGATTACAATGATGAACTTATTTGGACTTGAAACTTATATCGTTCAGAAAGTGAACTTATTTGTTCCCAATATTTTAAAAGCATGAAGCTTTTGTTCCCAGGTTTATGTACATGATGAGCTCACCACTGTTTCATGGAAAACTTCACACCCCATTTAGGCCCATTATAACTTTTCATGTATATTTGCATGTTCTACAAAGTTGATCCAGACCCAAGTTATACTAAATGATACTAATATAAAACTACTTAAAACTAGCAAGAGATAGGGATATGTGATTTTCTGTGACATTCTAAGCGGATTTCATATCAATTTCTCCAAACAAAAGTGTCCACACGAGGGGGTATAGGGCCATAAGGAATGCCCATATCACCAACATTTTTGGACGCATTGGCTATAGTTAAACATGTTTATGTGAGTTGATCTCAAAGGAGCAGTAATATGTAGGGATGTCGGATTTGAACCTGTGACATTATTCAAAGAAGATCGTTTAACCGTAGCAAGAGCGCCATAAAATTGAGTGGTTCTTATCACAACCTTTTTTCGTAGCAGAAGTATTTACAGGTTCTCCGGGAAAATATGAGTGGGTGCAGTGGAATCCATATGGGTAACATCCTAGGAAGTTTCCACTCAGCAACCGAAAACAAATTCGTGAGCTCTTTGTCGGTAAAAGGAACAATATTGGTTGGTAACGAGGGCGGGATGTTACATTTTCTTTTTGTTTGTGTTTCTAGGGCTTGAATTGGAGCTGAAGCTAATGTAGTTCCAAAAGCGTGGTAAATTTTCTTTAATTACAATCCCCTAATAACAAAAGCAGTTTGTGAAAGAAATATTGTTTGTGATTAGAAACAAAAGGGTGTGTTTTGACTTCCCATGGTCCAAGGGATAGCCTTTCAGATGCTAAACCTTCACTTTGAAATGAATAGTAATGATATAAGTTCCTGAATGAGGAGCAATTATTCTTCCATTATGCATTGTAAGATTAAGGGCATGTTTGGCTAAACTTATTTAACTTAAAGGGATATCAGATTTAAATAACCTTAACTTTCACCTATTGGCCAATAACACTCCCAACTTTCTATTTATACACCAGTACTCCTAACTTTCAACTCATTGGCCGATAACACTCCCTAACTAACTGAATCCTAACTCAATTAGTTTTTGCTGATGTGGCATTTGATTTGGCCCTTTTTGCTAACGTGGCATATGATATGGCAGCTGGCGTTACATGTTTTAATGATGTGACAGGTGATGTGGCATTTTTATGACGTGGTAGCTGACATGGCATTTTTGATGATGTGGCAGCTGACATCAGCTAACTGGGTTAGAGTTCAGTTAGTTAGGGAGTGTTATCAGCTAATAAGTTGAAAGTTGGGAGTGCTGGTGTACAAATCAAAAGTTGTGAGTGTTATCAGACAATTGTCGAAAGTTGGGGTAATTTAAATCAAATATCCCAACTTAAAAAGGACTTTTTGTTAGAAGTACTTATTGACTTATGACTTTTTGAAAATTAGTTTTTAAAAAAGTGTTTGAATTAGCTTATGTGGTGAGAAAAGCCAATAAACCAAAAGGTTTTAAAAAGATAGTCACCGAAGAGAGGAAATTACAAGAATACCCTCATGTGCAAGACACATGACCAGATTTAGTCAAAAAATATAACTGGGTTTGGCCTAAATGACATAACGTGCAAGATTTTGAAACATTAAATACATAACTTTTACGCTAAAGAACACCACCAACATTTTGATGTAAACATAAAGGACAGGACAAAACTTGTAATTTATTCATTTACTTATTAAATCTATATCACTATAATTATTTATTTAGTTACTAATTCTAGAAACGAATGGATTAACATTTATTTTCTATTGGAAAAAACCTTTCCTAACAGAATGGGCTGTAATATTTTTACAAGAATAACAAGCACATACTACAATAAGGTAATGCAATTGATATGTAGCATTATTTGATACAATCACACGTGTTACACTCATAACTATAATATATATATATATATATATATATATATCTTTTAAGATATGATAATTAAAAAATTATAAATATATCGTTACAATTAGCTTATTTTTCCCGACGTTTCATTATAAATTTTATTCGTAATCAAGGTATAAATTAAAATCTATAAGTCATTCATGCATCAATATAAAATCCCTTTTAGTACTTTTATTGTTTAATTCAAAGTTTTACATGACCCCATACTTTTTTTAGCTATTTACATAATAGTCTTTTTCTTTTTTCTTTTTTAAGACTCGTATCATTCATCTTAAAATGTTTTTTTTCCTTAAAAACATTTATTTTAGTTTTCTTAATGATAACTGATCGAAACTTTGGGTAAGTATCATCGGTATTCTTAAAAACTATAAAATACAAATTTGGTTAATTTGATAAAATATATAATAAAATATGTTAACTATATTTGTGCTTATTAAGTCTATTTTTTGTTAAATCTATAAATACCTGATATTAAATTTACTTTTTTTTGTATTTTTATCCAAACAAGAAAGTGCTGTCTCATTCACACGATGGTTCACTTTTTTAACCTTTTGTTGGTGCTTTTCAAGTTGCAAACACTAGAGCACAGTATTCCTTCTTCCAAAAAAAAATAAAGTTAAAAAAACACAAGAAGACAAAAGAAAAAACCAGAAGATCAAATCGGGTATCTTTTTATCATCACCATCTGTTCCTGAGGCTGCTCGGTGTGGACGATCGTCCAGGCCTACCGACGCCTCCAACATCATTTCCGGTGGTCTGGCGGTGTCGAGGACGTCTGCCCCCAGACGTTGGAGACGGTCCACAAGCTCTTCTTCTCTACACACCTATACATACATACATACAACTTACATACATACATACATACATACATACATATATTTAGCCTCATCCTCCATTTCCTAGGTCCATCCCTTTAGGCCCGTCCTCACACCCATCCTATATGGCGCTGACGTGGCGGATCGTCCTCCAGGATGCCCATCACCCACACCGAGTAGCCTTAACCAAGAATGAACCGACATGTTTAATTCAGATGTCAAATTTTATGTCCAATAAAGATGTTGAGACTTGAGATATGTATTAAGATCAAATGTTACCATTGAAAAAAAAATGTTCAAATTATTAATGTGATTAAAGAAACCAATTTGGCTACGTATAACCCCTCTCTCAATGAGAGACTGGCATTCAATACACATTCAACTACATCGCACAATTCTCTCGCGAAAATTTACCATCTACAATGAGACTGGTTATAGAGAAAACTCCATCTTTGTGGGCTTGTGACGATACTAATGGGCGTTGCTTTCCTTGCAAATGCTATGTATAACCAATGGTGTAAACCTCATTCTAAAGAGTAAAGAGTCGTAGGATACTCCGGATCGGAAGATCCATTGTAGCTTCACCAACTATCAATTTATGATGACCAAATGCATACCTAATTATGATGATCAATTACAAGCAGAATGAATCATATAGTCACATAGCTAAAGATAGTAAGGGTTGAAAGTAGGTTGAAGAGAATGAATGAGATTGTCACATCTTCTAAAAAGATAAAAAGAATTGTTTATTTAATCCATATGTTAAATATGCATTCATTTTAAAGACAACAAGTGTGACATGTTAGAATAAGAATTATTTTTATAAGTTCATAGAGATTTTTTCATGTAATCTGTATAAAGTAAATGGGCAAAGTATATAATTTACTACATATTTTATTTATCCTCAACTTTACTAATTCTAATATATTTCTGTAGTTTTGCCTAAAAAGAGAAGAATGATATCAGCATGAGAACATTTATATGATATTCTAACATGTAAGACCCACATTGGTAGACACTATTTTCATGCTCCAAAGGAAGACGACAAGAGTAAAGAACAAACAAATACATGTTGGTAGAAAAGTTGAAATAAACACTAAAAATTTTCCACTAAAATAAAAAAAAAACTTTGTCCACCAAATGATTAAAAATAAAAGTCATAGTTTCATGTATTTCATGATTACAAGGGAAATTAGAGATGACGATAGACAATGTATGAGAGATAGACGTTGCATTGTTCGGTGTTGAAAACCGCAATATGGGTTCTTTGATGGTATAACCGAAAAATCAATCTAATCCGACTAAAATTTGACACATGATTTAGTTATTTTCGCTCTTTTTATATTTATCTTTAACTATAGTATTTGTTTAATCTCATGTGGGGTTAATTTCTAGGTCGATAAACTTTAGTTCAACAAATTCTATTTATAGGATTAGAATCAAATGCGAACCACTTGTTATTTGTGAACTTAAGTAAACCATTATCAACCAAGTAAATTTTTTGAATTTTTTTCTTACTTTTATTTATATGTTACTAATATTACCAAATAGAAGAAAAAGTGAAAAAAAATTATATAGATAAACGGTTACATCTAGTACATCATAAACTACATATATTAATCTACACATATTATATCGTCAATCTATATATATTATTTTTACAATAATAACATTTTAATAAAAAAAACTCACAAAAAAATTCAAAAAAAATACTTAGTTAATGATAGTTCTCTCAAATTCTCAAACAACAAGGTCAATACCTCCACCATCTATTTGTAAGCTTTAATAAAATATTTAAAAAGCATAGTGGAGAATACTTCCATTAACAAGGATATGCATAGCCAATGATCTCTAGCTCAAGTGGTAGGAGAGTTTGAATTATTCTATGAAGATTCAAGTTCAATTCTCACTTGGCGTAAAAAAATGAGTGAGGCACTGGTGGGCGATGATAGGAGACCCATGGCAACCTGGGTTCAATCCTTGAGCCAAACGGGTTTTACCGGTAATTTCACTGTCGTGCCTACGGACGGGTGGGTTACCGGGTTTTCTCCGGAAGTGGTGGTGGACGACTCGGGTTACTCTCAGAGTACTCCGTTTGTCCAGTGTGTGCCCCAAGAGTACTCGGGATTGATTTGTTGGCCGTTCAAAAAAAAACAAGCATATGCATATACATATTAAATAATCAATTTTATTTTATTAATTGTAAAAAAAATTTCATAAAAAGTTGTCACGTCTCTATTCTCACGGAGCTTTACGACACAAGTTAATGTAGGATGGCTTTATAAGATTGTACTTCAAGTTTTTGTTGTTGTACGTGCAAAGGTGCATTCATCTCATCATGTTTTGGTAGAACAATTCATTCAATAAAGTTGGGAACACAAATGTTCGACTAAAAAGAAAGTGTAAATATAACGATTATTGTTTAAGGGTTATCTTATTTTCATATCATAAAATCTTATTATTAACCCTTTTTATTCTATCTCTCTATATTTATACAGGGGAGGGGTCTGTAAGTATTAACATCTACTAAAAATCTATAAATTTTGTTTCCGTTGTAAAAACGGAATTGAACTGTTAGTAAAAAATATGGAATTAAACTAATCATGTTTTTGGAATTTATAAATTTTAAGTGTGATATCTGATTTTATTATAAGGGGTTGCCTAACTTGTGTTTTAACAAAAAGAGTATTACACATTAGTTTCTAGATTAAAAAGTAGGGTTTTTTTTATTTTTGTAAATTCATCATTAACTTTTTTAGTATATTATTATTTAATTAATTAAATAGGATGCATATTTAATTAGTTTGCCAAAGGGGCAATGCTCTAACAGTATCCAATAGCTTTCTTTAGGAGGTCGTCGGTGAAATTTCGTTCGTGATAATATGTCATGCGCGAGTTAACAGTTTTATTCTAGTAGGCATTCGGATGATAAATTTTCTCTGAAATTGATGACAATCCAGATCAACAACGCTATGTGCAATTGTAGGCGTAGATAAACTTTTGCTGGTTTGTTAGAAATTAAAAAAAGTTAGTTTTCTTTGTATTAAATATGAGTTAAAAATATCAATATTTTGAATTTGAAAATTGGAAGAAATAAATGTTGCATTGAATGTATGAAGAACAATAATGGTTGTTCTCCAAAGGTTGTGTTTTATTAAAGTTGTATTCTCCTCATAAATATTATAACTAGCTGTATTTTAGAGTATTTTTAATTGATCTTTTATATTTATGTGAGTAAATTTTTTATATTTTATAGAATGGTTGTGAGTGATAAAGAGAAAAATTGTTACTATTCATCTATGAATTTGAAGAGATACTGTTTACCTTTTATAATTTTTAAATATTCTTTTTAAAAGTAGTTGTAAGCAAAGGAGAAAAAAGAAATAATAAAAGTATAGAAATGTAATATTAAATTGAAAATAAAACACTAAATGTAATATTTTTAATGTAATTATAAAAAGAATAGTTGGTAAATGCTGTTAAATAGAATAGGCTTGCCAATCATGTATCATTAAATGTGAATTTATGTAAGAATAAATGTGTTCAGAATATACAAATAGTTCTTTTTTCTTCTTCCAAGCATTACATATAGTTTCGAGCTTCAGTAAGCAGTAACATGTTATTTTTAACACCGGTGAATGCATAATTTTCTTTTGGTGGGCAATTTGGTAGTGTAACCAAATTTTTAGTTAGGATCAAGAGTAATAAGGAGGCTTAACCATATTTCTTGAGGGACAATTAGGATTTTTCATTAAAAATGAAATTAATTATTTTTAGAGTCTGATAAGGTTGTCACTAGAAAAAGTAGGATTATTGAGTTAAAAAGAGGATATTTGATTTAAATACTCTATTTTCATCAGTTGGTCGATAATACTCCCAACATCAGATGCAATGTCAACAAAAAAAATTGCCACTTCAGATGTCATGTCAGCAAAAAATGTCACGTCAGATGCCACATTAGCAAAAACTAATTGAGTTAGTGTTCAGTTAGTTTGGGAGTGATAGAGAAAAATAAGTTGAAAGTTGAGAGTGTTGTGATACAATCAAAAGTTGAAAGCATTATCAGACAATTAAGTTGAATTATTAAAATTCAATATCCAAAAAAATGAATCACCGAGTGTGTAAGTTAGTAAAGTATTATATAATACAGGGACTAATATTGACATAAACGAAAAATACAAAGGTCTAAATGCAACTAATTTGAACTCAACAACAATACCGTTTCAACCTTGACAAGATTGGCACCACTCCACTCCGAGTGTATCTTTCACATGTGACTTTTGTCAGTTTCTCTGCTTCTTCATTCACCATTTCAAATTCTCACTCAAAACCTATGATGCACTGGGACAGGTACGGGTACGGGGACGGCTACGGGAAACGGCAAAACTAAAAAATTCAAGAAGCGGGGACGGGACAGATACGGGAATAAAAACATATAAAAAATAAATATATATCAAAGATAATGTAACACAAAACCCCAAAATAGTTATATATTGATGTAAAGCTCAAAAATCTCATTTCTTCCTAATCTAATGTAAGGTAGTGAAAATAGGGGGGGTAAATGTTAAAATACAAAAACTAATTTTACACTTTTTATGTAAGTTTTACAAGTTTTAATGACTAAAAGTAACCTAATGAAAGATAGAGGGGTTAAATGTTAAAATACATAAACTTATTTAACCCTATAAGCAAAATTGTATTATATCTACATAATATAACAAATTTTTTTTGTAAGTTATATTAATGGCTACATACCATGATAAAGCTTTCTTGTTGACAACACGAGGGTGAGTCTGAGTTCCTCTTCCCACATTAACATCATCCAAAATTCTCCGGTTATCGCCTCGGAAGCATGGAAACGCCTGGGAGGTGCCGTCACAAAAAGGCAGCCGCTCTTCTTCTTTACAGTTTCCAGCAAGTCTCCAGCAAGTTTCCGGCAGAAATTGCAGGTTTCCGGCCAGAAGTCGTCGTCGGAATCCGCTATTTTCACGCTATTCAGTCGAACTATGACCGGAAACGTACAGGAAACGTTTCCTGCGCGTCCCCATACACCGTCCCCTTCTCCTGCACGCTTCCTGGCCGTTTCCTACCTGTCGAGGACGTTTCCCGGCCGTCCCCGTGCCGTTTCCGTCCCCTAGCAGTCCCCAGGACGGGAGACGGCACCTCCCAGGCGTATCCGTGCTTCCGAGCTGAAAACCCCAACCCATCACACCACATTTCCCCAAAAATATCGCCATGAAAATCCTCTCTCTCCTCTCTTCTCTCCACCTTTCTTGTTCTTCTTCTGCTCAACCCCTCATTGCAAACCCTAGCAAAAGACCAACAAAAATCAGAGCTTCAAACCCTCATAAAAATCAAATCTTTTTTAGACCCAGATGGACAAACCCAAACTTCTTGGTCTCCAAATGCCTCCACTTACTGTGGTGGATCTTTTGAGGGTGTTGCTTGTAATGAAATGGGTCAAGTAATGAACATTTCTCTTCAGGGTAAAGGCCTTTCTGGTCAAATACCTCCTGAGATTGGTCAGCTCAAAAGCTTATCTGGGTTGTACCTGCATTTCAATGGGTTACATGGTGAAATCCCTAAAGAGATTGCTGAGTTGACTCAACTCACTGATCTGTATCTCAATGTCAATAATCTTTCTGGTCAGGTTCCACCTGAGTTTGAAAAAATGGCTAATCTTCAAGGTTAGTTTTTGTGGGTCTGTTTTAATTTTTTTTTTACTTTTTTTGTGGGTTTTCTTTAAATTTCATAAAGTTTCAAGTTTGATTAATGCATATGTTTTAGACAATTATTTGCAATTAAATGAGGCTTAATATACTTGTGTTGGTATACATCAATCTGTGTGTCTAAAGAATTATTTTATTATAAATACATATATACTAATTGATATTCCTGGAAATGGGAATATTACATCTCTCAATGGCTAATTTGCAAGTCATCACAGCAGCGTTAATAAGGGTTTGGAAGTTCATGATGTTGAAAAAAACAAAAAACATTCATGTGGTTTTTTGATTCCATCAGTTCTGTCATGTTACAAGATTCTTGATTGGCCCAAACTGAGTGAATCTAGCAGTTTGACTGTTGGTTTGGTTGAATGTTGGATCTTCTGTAATTGGTCAAACTGTGTTGTTAGGTAACAATAGTGTAAAAGAACTAAACTTTAATCTTATCAAATACTATAATGTTATCTAATGCTGTTTATTTGTTTTCTTGTTGTATTGTAGTTTTGCAACTATGCTACAACCAGTTGAGTGGAAGCGTGCCTGCACAATTTGGTTCTTTGAAGAAGCTCAGTGTTCTTGCTCTTCAATACAACCAGCTAACCGGTGCAATCCCGGCTGCACTTGGGAATCTGGAGACCTTACCGAGGTTGGATTTGAGCTTTAATGGCCTTTTTGGCTCGATCCCGACGAAGTTAGCAGATGCCCGATATTGCAGGTGTTGGATGTGCGAAACAATACACTTTCGGGCAATGTCCCTTTAGGTAATTTCACGTTATGTTTATAACTTTGGTACTTCATTGGCACATAATTCATTAATTTGCTTAGATCTTTGTTGTTAATGAGTTCATGGTGTTATAGTTTCCGGAACATTTTAATTTTGCAGAATTTATCGAAAAATTTATGTTTTTTTTTTGAAGATTTGAAGAAACTGGATGATGGATTTCAGTATGCAAACAACACAGATATTGTGGATCCGGTTTTGCGGATCTGAAAGCCTGCAACTCTTCGTTTGGTCCTGAAAACCCGAATAAACCCGAACCATTTGGCACGCAGTCAAAAGGAGCCACACCCAAGGCCATTCCATAGTCGGCAGACGTAACGGGTCAGTCAAGGTCAAAGTCAAGTCAACAAATGCCGGACTTGCTGCTATACTTGGAGCTGTTTTAACCGTTATGTTACTAACCGGGGGAATCTTTACTTTCATTTGGTATCGCCGGAGAAAATAGAGAATTGAGACCGCCTTCGAATCATCCGATAGCCGGATTAGTACGGATCAATTCCAAGTCAAAGAAATAGTCAGCCGAAGAAGTGCATCCCCCCTCATAAGTCTCGAGTACTCAAACGGGTGGGACCCGATGTCGAAAAGTCACACGGAAGCAGGATCTTGCAAGAAATTCTTGAGAGCTATATGTTCAATGTCGATGATGTTGAGTCAGCGACAAGATTCTTTTCTGACTCAAATTTGCTAGGGAAAAGCAGTTTTTCGGCTACATATAGAGGGATTTTACGTGAGGTCTTTTGTTGCTATCAAACGTATTGCAAAAACGAGCTGCATATCGGATGAAACTGACTTTTTGAAGGGATTAAAGATACAAATCTCGTTGAAACATGAAAATCTTCTTCGGTTACGAGGTTTCTGTTGCTCCAAAGGTAGGGGAGAGTGTTTTTTGATCTACGATTACGTTGCTAAAGGAAATCTGTTGCGGTATCTTGATGTCAAGGGCAAAACTGGAAACGGAAATGCTCTCGATTGGTCGACTCGGTTCTCGATAATCAAAGGCATTGCTAAAGGTTAGTCACTTAGATCATTAGATTTGTCAAATAGTTATGTAATCACTTTCAAAACGCACGTCCAACTACCAAAACAATGTTCGATTTTTTTATATTTGTTTTTGTGTTTGTTGTTTTAGGTATCGAGTACCTGCACGAGGCCAAAGGAAAGAGACCGGCTCTCGTTCATCAAAACATATCAGCCGAAAAAGTGCTAATTGATCAACATTATAAACCATTGCTCTCAGGTTCAGGCCTCCACAAACTACTAGCTGATGACATCATCTTTTCTACCCTCAAGCCAGTGCTGCAATGGGATACCTCGCTCCCGAGTACACCACAGCTGGACGATTCACCGATAAGAGTGACATTTACGCATTTGGGACGCTTGTGTTCCAAATCGTCTCAGGGAAAACAAGAATTGGTTCGTCTATTCGCCAAGGTGCCGAGGTATGCAAGTTTGAAGACTTTGTGGATGCTAATCTTGATGGGAAATTCAGAGTCTGAGGCTGTTTTGCTTGGGAAAATTGCATTGATCTGCACTCATGAGCATCCGAACTCGAGGCCTACGATTGCAACCGTGGTTCAAGAACTAAGTAATGTTGGTTCCGCCCACTGATCGGTAGTTATATATATGGTTCGAGTTTCTCGCTCGAACTGGTTAGTAGTTAGGTTCATGTTTGACTTCACCTTTGGAATGATCGTCCGATGTGGGCTTGTCTGGATATGCACTTTGGTTTAGTTTTCGACTTTAATTGTAGTTGGCTAAGACTTATTATTTCGTAAGTAAATTTCTAAATCCAAAGCGGTACACAAATTTTACTGCATTGTATTTGTTGTTTAGAATCTGAGAATTTTGGCTCTATAATGTATGTGTTGTATTATGAGGAGTGTGTTATCCAGGAGAATTTGAGCTTTTCTAGGCTTGAGCTCGCTTATTCGCCTTAAGAGCTGTTTGAGCTTCATGTCCAAAACTTGAACTCGACTCGTGAGTTTTCAAATTGTAGCGCGTTTGGGTTTAGCTTGTTTATCATGTATTAGCTAACTCACTTATTATATACATATATGCAAATATATTTGATAGATTTAGTTATTTTTATTAGTCATATAATAGTACATATTACCTTATTATATATTTATTATATTTATTAGAAAAAGTTATACTATAAAAATAGTCTCGTTTAGAGTCATGAGATGAAGCTCAAGCTCGTTTATCAAGTCAACTCCAAACTAGGCATAAGAGTTTATTTAAGTTTGACTTGATTTGAGCTGTTAATGCACCTATCTCAACTAGTTTACAAATAGCTTCACTTAATTACATATTAAGAGTAAATTATAAGTGTTGGAACTTATACAACACGTATCCAAATATCCATTTTTTATTACTTTTTTTGAATGACGACTTTCAATTTATGCAACATTCGGTCGCATCCCACACTTCGGGAGACCCACCACCCTGCTCTGGTCAGTTAAGTTGTCTGAACCGAGCTCACACTAGTTCTAGAGTCTAGTTGGGCGTTCACAAGAAAAACTAAATAGGTAGTCACACGAATGGTTAACAGGAAGTGACCCCACTTACATGTAAAACTTGCTGGCTCCAAGACTTGAACACGCGACCAAAGGCCGGGTCCAAGCCTTATCATTGCATGGTGTCCACTCAGAAGACAATATATATATATATATATATATATATATATATATATATATAATTCTTATAAATATTATATATTTAGTTTTTTTCTATCAAATTTATTTATTTTTGTATTGTTCTTGTTAATATCTCCATGTGTTGTAGTTTTATTGAGAGCTGGAAAAGAGCACTCAATTCAAAACATTTGGTTGTAAGCTAAACTAAAAATTTCATGTAATCAAACAAAAAGTACTTTATTCTGTACCCCTAAGAAAAAGACAAATGGCCTAAAAGGTATCCTTTTGAGTAGATAATAGTAGTGTTTAATGCCAAGTAAGGTGATTGTAAATTTGTGAACCCTTGGTGTCCTTTTCAATAAGCAATCAAGAATCCATTGGGACTCAACGAACATAGGAGATGGAATGACACTAATATCAAGTTGATGGGTGTTTAGTGTAACTTTTTCTACTCAAATTACTTTTGCATGTAAGGACAATACATTTACATAATTGTCACACAAACCCCTGTTTGTCAAAACTATGGTAAATTTACCATATAACAAGTTTAGCAAATCTGCAAGGTGTGTTTCAAAATACTTGAATAACATATGGTTCCTTGGAGCTATAAGATTCAGCTTATGTTCTAGTCATTTATGCTATGATGCTCGAATCGCTTTCCATTAAACAATTGTATTTCATTTTTAACTTATTTACGAGTCAGTTTCTTTTCGGACATTACAAATATACATGAAAAGCAAAACGAGCTATCAAATATTGCTACCAACTGACAACAAAACAGGCTCGAGTTTAGATTGTAACCTCAAAGATTTAACCCGAGAATCGATAGGAAAGCAGTTATCCAACACCGAATAAATCTCTGCAACTTGAGGATGGGATCCATCTCCTACATAAAACTCATGAAAAGTTCCATCAAGTTCTATCCAACTAACACCAGGAACTTTCTTAATTTTTTGTTTTTTCATCATTCCCCGCACCCTTCTAACCCGTCCCACATGCCAAACCGAGCGTATATGTTAGATAACAACACATAACTACTTGAATCATAACTATCCATCTTGATTGCTTGTTTCACCATGGGGCTTGTTTCTATGCTATCTTCAAGATTATTACACGCACTAAGTAAAGTACGCCACAACACATCGTTTGGCTCAACGGGCATTTCCTCTAGGATGGTTGTCGCCTGTTTTATCTGCCCCACGCGGGCAAACATGTCAATGAGGCAACCAAAATGTTGGACTTCTGGCTCTACGTTGTAAACTCTTCTCATGATTTCAAAACACATAATACCTTCCTTTACCAAACCCGAATGGGCACAAGCATTTAAAACGTTGACGAATGTGATTGCATCTGGTTTTAAGTTTAACCTCCGCATCTCAATGAACATATCAAAAGCTTGTTTTCCGAACCCATGTATAGCTAAACCACCAATTATGGCATTCCAGTGATGGACGCTTTTTCCTGTTATGGGATTGAAAACGCACATAGCAGTCTCTATGCTGCCTGATTTGGCATACATGTCTATAAGTGAAACACCAAGTTTTCCATCCAATTTAAGTCTGTTTTCGGTTATATATGTATGCACTGCAACACCTTCGTCATGTCGTCCTAATTGTGAGATTGCAGAAAGAGCGATTGATAACGTGGTATCGTCAGGAACTATATTTCCCTCACTCATCATATTATGAAAGATTTCTAACGCTTCCACACAAACCCCGTTATGCATATATCCTGCCATCATTACATTACATGAGATTACATCTCTTTCAGTCATTTCATCGAACAACTTTCTCGCGATCTCAATGCTTCCCAGTTTTGCATACCCATTGATCAGTTTAGCCCAGGTGATAACATCTCTTTTCGGCATCCTATCAAAGAGCGCTCGAGCCAAACCAATCTTTCCACTCTTTATGCAGCAACGAATCATTAAATTCCACGAAACCAAGTCTCTCTCCGGCATTTCCTCAAACAACTCCCAAGCCATCTGAAACCCATCTTCCATGACACCATATCCACTAATCATACAATTCCAAGACCTCAAATTCTTCATTTCCAGCGAATCAAACAACTCGCGTGCCAACACCACCATCCCACTCTTAACATATCCATCTATCATCGTGTTAAAACTAACCGCATCCCTTTCAGACATTCTATCAAATACTTGGCGCGCAAACTCAACACAGCCACACTTCACATACATACACATCAAACAGTTCTGTATATACAACTCATTATCAAGCCCAGTTTTTTTCAAAAACCCATGAACCTGCCTTCCTTCTCTAATCAACCCCAACCGCGAACAAGCCTTTAACACCAACGAAACCGTGAACTTATCGACACAAGACCCGTGTTGAAGCATCAAACCCAAAACAAAAACAGCTTGTTTTGGGTCATCTCCATGTGAAAAACTCTTGATTACAGCATTCCACACAAAAGGGTCGTCTGTTTTTGAGCTATAAGGAACCAAATGGGCGAAAAAGAGATGCCGAGCGAATCGAATTAGAGGAACATGTGGAGAAGAAGCAAAGTTGAGGATAAGTTTGGTGATTAAAAATGAGTTTTTTATGAATCCAGTAGTGAGTAATCGAGCGTGAATTTGGTTTACATCGAATTGGGTTTTGCAATTTGGGAGATGAATAAGTTTAGGGAGTGTTGAATTCCCTGGCTGCTGGTTTGAATTAACGCAAGTTAGCATCGGAAAGCGTTGCAGGGCACCAAGATATTATCTGTTCCTCTGATCCGTTAAAATTAGTTAAGAGGTAGTTATTGTTTGGGATATGTACAAGTATCAAAGCAGTGAGTACACATCATATATAACACTGCGGGTCGCTTTTAAGAATATCAAATACTTAATACTCTAATATATTTTTGATAATTCTATTTTGAAACGGCGGATCTAGAAAACTTTCATAGAGGAAACTTTTAAAAGAAACGGGTAACGAAATCGAAAAAAACGTCAAATTTTTCCAAAATTTACACTACCGCCGGAGCGCCGAGGGGTAGCGGAGGCTACCCTAATTATATGGTACATCCGCCCCAGGTTGTGTCTTCTTTAGTTAAAAGAATTGTGGGACTGGTGTCTTTTAATTTATCACATTTACTCTCCGGTTTGAGTTATATGATCGATTAGTGATTGCTTGAGATTAAAAAGAAAAATTTAATGATGCCAATTTTGTAATTTAAAAATATAAAGTTAAACTGAAACCTTAAAAAAAAACTTATAAGATTGAGAAACTTTGGGAGCATAACTAGTCATTAATCCACCAAAACCTTCTTCGTTTTGTTTTTAAATCACCAGTTTCCTTGAATTTGTATTTTGGCAATATCAACCTTAGTTGCATCCTCTTGTTCTTTATCAACCCATAAGCAAAATTTGTTTCCTTTTAGAGAGAGGAAAACAAATAAATGAACGCACGCTTTGTTCGTGTTCGTTTGTTAAGAATATACATGTGTTCATGAACGTTTATGAACGCACACAACAAGTGTTCATGAACATAAACAAAACGCAAATGAACTTTAATGTACAAAAACAAACACAAACGAACGTATACTAAATTCTGAATATGCTCGGCATCAAATACATTAAGTAGATCCACCTAAAATATGCCAACCTAATTATTCAAACATACTTAAGTACTTAACATAATTATGATAGAAATAAAAAATATCAATATATAATATATATATATATATATATATATAATTATTAATAATATAAAATTCTAAAAACCCCAAACACAAACGAACACGTTATCGAAACGTTCACGAACATAAATAAACGAACACGGCCTCAGTTTATGTTCGTTCATTTAACTAAAGGAACATAGTTTTTTTTGTCATGTTCGTTTCATTTAATAAGCGAACGGACACAAATGAACTTCTCACCAAACAATTCATGAACGGTTCGCTGAAAGTTCAGTTTGTTTGCAGCTCTACTTGTGCCAACATTCCTGCCTTCTGAAACAGGAATATTTCTAACTAAAATAACTAACTCATTGAGGTTTTGATGAACAAAAATAATCAATCCTTTTTCATAATTTCAGTATCTAACGAATTCAACACTATTTATTATATTTTTAAAATTATATAATATTTCATAAATATTGTTAAAAAGAGTTTCAAAAAGTCAAGGTTTCTTGGCTTTTCAAAATTATTTTTCCACCTTATAAAAAAAGTTATTTCAAAAAATCATTTTCACTTATCCAAACATTATTTTAACTCAAAAGGTCAATAAGTTTTTTCGAAAAGCTAAGCCAAACACCCCTAAAAGCGCCGCTCTATTCCCTCCCTCCTCCCACATAATTAGTTTTTTGATGTTAGCTTATACATCTTATAACACATAACTCAATTTTGTTATATATAATTAAAAAAATAAAAATTCTTTTTCTAGTTTTTCCTTTAAATTACAAAAATATCAACTTTACTGGTTATTTCAAGATTCTCTATAATTTAATTTATTGCTACAAACATAAAAACAGTAACTTTGACGACAAAACCAGTCACGAAAAACATCGTACACTCCGGAAAAAAAAGTTCACGGTTACATACGGTCAAGTAGCCAAGTAGGTATATTTCGTGTGAACCTGCATACACATAGCTGACAGTAATTTCATGAACCCCAACTAATCAAAAATACCGACCACTTCATCTGCTCCCATGATCACGCCTTCATATTTTTTTCTCCAGAACTGGCTGCTGCTTATAACACTGATAACCCAAAATCAACTGTACCATGTTTGATGTATGCTGGTTGTTGGGGACGGCATTCGTGTTATAAATACAGAATATCGTTAATTTGTTTCATTTTCTGGTCATGTTTAGGATTCTTCGGAGTCCAAATCTGGCTTTGAGGGATACTCGAGACCCTGAAGGGCTGGCATTCTACGTAGATCTTCTTCACTGTAAGCTGGAATAAACCAGTATCTCTCTACAGTCCCGAATACCTGACATTATTCATCAAAAGTTAAAGCTAAAAAAGAGAAAACCAACATGCACGCAAAGAGTATAGAAGATAAGAACATAATACCTGTTCAAAGTTTTTCTTTCGGCCAAGATCATATCGCCATTTTGGACTCGTTTTCTTCTCATACGCCTGATCAAAACACAACAGCAATATGGATTCAAAACCGAACTACATGTAAATATGGGCTTAAACTTTATAGAGACAGGAAAACGATACCTCAATTGTTGTAGTATTGCCCGACACTAGAGATGCGTGCATAATCAAAAATCCAAAAACACTTAATGCAAAAGCCAAGTTCAAAACTATAAAAAAAATAGATGGATAAAGATATGGCAAAATGAAAGGGAAGAAGTTTCATATTTACGGCTTCAAAATCTCATACCAAAAGCAAGAAAAGTGGTTGCTAGAGTGCTGGGGGACCCAGCAATCTCTCCGTCACTAAAGAATGCTAAGAAATACGGTAACAATGATAAAGTTACAAGAGTTGTCTCCAGAAGCGTATAGAACTGCATCAAACAACAATGTCAATAACGTTTATATGACCTGTACAGAGTAAGATGATCTGAATATTTAAACTAAATATTATCACTTGAAGTTACAATAACCGGATATTTTGTAGCAAGAAAAGCAGAGGACATACCAGGAAGAGAAGAAAGTACTTGTAATTGAGGGCACCGACACAATTAACAACCCACACACAATGATGGTCCATTTTTAGCACACACCTTCCACCTAAACATTGACAAAAAACCACAAAAAAACTTTGAACTCTAATAGATGAATACTGATACATACCCGGCTCCTATGAGAGTTTATTCAAGGCGAAAAAAATCAAATGAAGTCGGGTCAGCCCAAGGAAACTCACTGGAGCTGCTTTCCTTTGTTTACGGGTCCCGATTTGACCCATTCAAACCTGATCAAGAATATGAGGAGATAAAGGGGCAAGGATGGTGTAAAGTCTGGTGATTATGAGGGAGTTAGTAGGGTGGGGATGCTGAAAAGCTGGTTGAAAATTAATGCTTCATCAGAGTTTGCCTCTATATATTTTGTTCCTGTTTCTAGTTTTGCTATCTTGTTAAAAATTGTTTTTCTGAACCTATGTATTGGAGACCGCCTATCTCGAATCAGGCCTTTCTATTCCTAAATCCAGCAAATTAATCTTTTTCATCCTTAGAATTTATCACTGGTTCCATTGCCGGGAAACGAAGAAGATGGTGAATACCCGGAGTAGTGACAGCAGCGGCACAAACCCTGATCAAATTGCTGCTCAATTAGCAGCCATTGCTGCAAAATTAGAGTCAATTGACACGATGAAGGAAGATATTGCAGCCCTTAAAGCCGGCGAAAAATCCAAAGGAAGTAGATATGATGAAGGGGAAAGTTCATGGCGCAATCGACAACCCTTCAAGCCCTACAACAAAATTGAATTTCCTACTTTCAATGGCGGAGATCCACGAGGCTGGCTTTTGAAAGCTGAGAAGTACTTCAGGTACTACCAAATACCAGATGATGAACAAGTGGAGATAGCTTCAATGCATTTAGAAGGGGACGCTTTAGATCTTTATTCATGGTTATCAGCAGACCGTCCGATTACTTTCTGGGAGGAATTGGTTCAAGCCTTTACAACCAATTTTGGTCCTGCTGAGTTTCAAAACCCCGAAGAGTATCTTTGTAGTATCAAACACGGGATCGGTCCAAGAGTATAGGCAAGAATTCGCTAAAAGATCCTCTCGTGTTTCAAACTGGCCCGACCATGGCCTATTAGGGGTATTTCTAAACGGACTTAAAGACGAATTAAAATCTGATGTACGAATTCACAAACCCCGTACAGTTTACAATGCTAGGAGTCTTGCGATGGAGTTCGAATCTAAAACCACATCAACGCTCTGGGAAGAGTTCCAGTCGGACCTCTAACCCTAAGCCTGCCAACTCCGATTCGAAACCCGTACCAACACCCACATCCCTGAATTCGACCCAGCCAAAAACTCCCTTTCGTATTAGCGATGCTGAAAAACAGACCCGTTATCTTAAGGGAGAGTGTTTCAGGTGTGGAGATAAATATGGCCCTGGCCATCGTTGCAAAACCGGCACTTTGAAGGTGTTAGAAGCTGATGAATTTTCTGAAGAGCAGCCAACTAATGAAATCACTAACACTGATACAATTCAGAATAATGTTGCCGAGATAAGCCTACATGCAATTTTGGGGAACTCGAAACCAACTACCATGAAGGTTTACGGTATGGTTAATTCCACCGAAATACTCATTTTGATTGATGGGGGATCAACTCATAATTTCATCTCTGATGTTCTTGTGAACGAGTTGAAACTCACCACCCAACTCGTGACACCATTTGGTGTCCAAATCGGAAACGGGGACATTATCCGGTGTAGCCGAGTTTGCCGAGATCTCTCGTTACAAGTTTCCGATCTCAAAATTGTTCAGGATTTTTATCCGTTTTCAATTGGAGGGGCTGATTTGGTCTTGGGTATTCAATGGTTGGCTATATTGAATACGGTTCAAGCCAATTGGAAAGAAATGTTCATGATATTTACTTTAGATGGTAAAAAATATAAACTACAAGGAGTTGATTCGGGTCCACAAAAATCTGCTGAATTTCAACATATTTGTCTTGAACCGGATACCACAACTCCTATACCCAACATACTACAACCCCTGATCACCACCTTTACACCTTTATTTCAGGAACCTTCAGCCCTGCCACCCTTTCGAACCCTTTTCATTCCATCCCTCTTATCCCAAACTCAACTCCCCCCAACATCCGACCCTATCGATACCCCCATGCCCAAAAAGCTGAGATTGAAAGACAAGTTGATGCTTTGTTGGCGGCTGATTTCATTCAACCGAGTAAAAGCCCCTTTTCCAGCCCGATATTATTGGTAAAAAAGAAAGATGAGACGTGGAGATTGTGTGTGGACTACAGAGCCTTAAACAAAATCACCATTGCAGATAAGGACCCTATTCCCAACATTGATGAGTTATTAGATTAACTTTATGGGGCCATTGTTTTCTCAAAGATTGACTTGCGTTCTGGTTACTACCAAATTCGAGTCAACCCACCTGATATTGAGAAAACTGCTTTTCGAACTCATTCTGGTCATTATAAGTTTAAAGTCATGCCTTCGGTCTCACTAACGCCCCTTCTACATTTCAAGCAGCCATGAATGACCTCTTTAGACCATATTTACGCAGCTTTGTGTTAGTGTTTTTTGATGACATTCTTATTTACAGCCCAACTATGGAACAACACTTTAATCACTTGAAAACAGCCCTAGAGCTGCTATCTAATCAGCAATTTTACGCAAAACTTTCAAAGTGTTGTTTGGTCAATCTAAGGTATTATTTTTGGGGCACATTATTTCAGCAGCGGGTGTACAAGTTGACCAAGACAAGATAGCAGCTGTTCATTCATGGTCAGTACCTACTAATGTCAGAGAAGTACGTGGATTCTTGGGGCTAACTGGGTACTATCGCAGATTTGTCAAGCACTATGGTCTGATTGCACGACCCCTTACAATCCTTACCAAGAAGGAGGGTTTTAAGTGGTCCGAGGAAGCTACTTTGGCGTTTAATAAGTTGAAGCAGGCCCTCATGACAGCACCAGTTCTAAGGCTGCCTGACTTCTCAAAACCTTTCATTGTTGAATGTGATGCATCATCAGAAGGGTTGGGTGCAATCCTGATTCAAGAGGACCACCCGGTTGCTTATTTCAGCAAAGGGTTCTTTCCGAATAATCGTTTAAAGTCAGCATATGATCGAGAATTACTTGCCTTGGTTTTAGCTGTGCAAAAGTGGAGCCACTACCTTCTTGGCGGCATTTTTTTATCAGAACTGATCATTACACCCTCAAGTTTTTACTCGAGCAGCGGGTCACGACCACTGAACAGCAAAGGCTTCTTTTGAAGCTAATGCCTTATGATTTTTCTATTGTGTACAGGTCTGGTAAAGAGAATCGAGGAGCCGACGCCCTCTCTCGCAGGCCCTCAAATGCTGAACTCTATACCTTATTACTACCACACTGCTTGACTTTAACTGAGATTCAAGAGGGGCTCAAGAAAGATCCTTATACATGGGAGATCATTCAGAAATTGACGAGTGATCCGTCTACTTTGCATTAGTGGGCCAAACTTTATTGTACAAAGGACGGGTGGTGGTACCCGATGATCCGACACTTTGTAACACCATTTTACAGGAGGCGCACGGCACACCTATGGCGGGCCACGGGGGTTCCTAAAAAACTACAAACGGGTAACAGCCCAATACTTCTGGTCCCAATTGAAAAAAGACATTCGGCAGTTTGTTCAACAATGTCTAATATGTCAACAACACAAATATGAGGCCCTTTCACCCGCGGGTTTACTACAGCCATTACCAATCCCCACCCAGATTTGGGAGGACATCTCACTTGATTTTATCGTGGGATTACCTACATCTAATCGGTTTGATACTATAATTGATGTGGTTGACAGGCTGAGTAAATATGCACACTTTTTACCGCTTGCATATCCATTTTCAGCTAAGGGAGTTGCAGCACTATTTTGTAAGGAGATTGTTCGACTTCATGGATATCCCCGGTCCATTGTATCTAATAGAGACGTCATCTTCAAGCAATTTTTGGCAGGAGTTATTTCGTCTCGGTCATACCTCTTTGAAAATGAGTACAAGCTACCACCCTCAGACGGATGGCCAAACTGAGGTAGTTAACCGCTGTCTTGAGGCATCTTCGTTGTTTCGCTTACGAACAACCAACTAAATGGAGTTCCTTTTTGTCTTGGCCGAGTATTCGTACAACACTAGCTATCATACCTCCACTCGCACCACACCGTTTGCAGCCGTTTATGGTCGGGACCCACCACTATTGCATCCGTATGTAATTGGGGATACTAAAAATGCTGACCTTGAAACTCAGCTAATGACCCGTGATGATATGTTACAGCTTCTTCGAGCTAACTTGCAGAAAGCACAAGATCGAATGAAGGCTCATGCTGATTTGAAACGACGGGAGTTGTCTTTTGAGGTGGGTGATGCAGTCTTTCTTCGAATACAACCCTATCGGCAGAAGAGTTTGGCCAAAAGACGTTATGAGAAGTTATCTCCCAGGTTTTTTGGTCCCTATCGAGTTACTAAGAAGGTGGGACCAGTAGCTTATGAACTGGAGTTGCCACCAGATTCTCGCATACACCCGGTCTTCCATGTGTCTATGCTCAAACCAGCTCATGGACAATCCCCATCTACACCTGCTGCACCACTTCCGGTTACGAGAGACTGGGAGATTGATTTGCAACCGGCCCAAGTCCTAGCTCATCGCTGGGTTCATGCCACGAAACCACCAACTTTGGAGTTACTAGTCTCTTGGGCTACTCGTCCTACTGAAGAAGCTACTTGGGAAGATTATGATTTGTTGGCTGGCCAATTCCCAGATTTTCGACTTGAGGACAAGTCGTTTTACCGAGAGGGAAGTATTGATACATACCCGGCTCCTATGAGAGTTTATTCAAGGCGAAAAAAATCAAATGGAGTCGGGTCAGCCCAAGGAAACTCACTGGAGCTGCTTTGCTTTGTTTACGGGTCCCGATTTGACCCATTCAAACCTGATCAAGAATATGAGGAGATAAAGGGGCAAGGATGTGTAAAGTCTGGTGATTATGAGGGAGTTAGTAGGGTGGGGATGCTGAAAAGCTGGTTGAAAATTAATGCTTCATCAGAGTTTGCCTCTATATATTTTGTTCCTGTTTCTAGTTTTGCTATCTTGTTAAAAATTGTTTTTCTGAACCTATGTATTGGAGACCGCCTATCTCGAATCAGGCCTTTCTATTCCTAAATCCAGCAAATTAATCTTTTTCATCCTTAGAATTTATCAAATACATCATGCTGACTTCATAAATGACCACATAAATAATAAAGTTCTCAAATTTGTTGTAAAGAACAAGGAGATGCCCGATGATTAGCATAACAATAGGACTGAACTTTAAGCAAATCATACATAACATCATGCTAACATCATATAACCAAGAAAATTTGTAACACATGGAAAATTGTTTCTTAATTCCACTAAGATTGTAAAATGTACTAATAATTAATAACAATAATATAGAAGGAAGAATGGGACTTACAAACAGAACAGTGGTGACAACGAGGAGGTTTTACATGGTTACACTTTCGACAATAACGGATTCGTGTCCTTGTTGGTTCAGGTGTGGTCAATTGGGTGAATTCAGATCCAGTCAACTGGTCAACATCCCCTCTTTCCTCATCTACTAATGGTCTATAGCTAGGTGGCACACCACCAGGGTCCGTGAGAACCACAGAGAAATAACTCCATAACAGCATCACCAACTGTGCATGTAACAAAATAACCCAATAAAATTTAAAAATTTAAAGAATCAATCGAACGCAAATGTTGTAGGTAGGTTATGATAAAAGAAGAACCGAAGCAACAACAAACTAACTATAGGTAAACTTGATTATTTTAAAAGGCAATTTTCAGTTGAAAGCATTGCGCTTTTCACTTTATGTCTAAAGTGGTCACTAAATTTTAAAAAATTCTACTAAAGCATTTCAACTTCTTTAGCAAGTTTGAATTATACAGTGGTTTTATTGATGATAGTTGGAGAAAATCAAATAAAAAGTAAACAAACAAACACACCCACTAAAGACAGAGAGGCCGCACCCAATGATTATGAGACCCCTGGTCGACAAATAAAAAGTGATGAAGGAAAAATGTGTCGGTACTTATTAAAGATTTCCTAACAACTGCAGTAATCTCTGGTCTTTTGTATATATCAAGTCATCTGTTCTAAAATTAGACTAAAGAATTCAAAACGGTCCAAAGTTTGCTTTTTATGACCCATCTAGCTGAAATTCTTTATTATTCCAAACACAGGCATCCATGGATATCCTGATGCTTTTGAATATGGTCAATCTCAGTTTGGTTTGGTTAATTTATAACTAAAAGCACACACATTACACATACAATCCAAAACCCCAAATCAGTAACATAACATCCCCATTTTACTTAGAACTGGAACTGCGAAAGGTAAATAATACCAGGGTATGAAATAAGAGGCAAGTGTTAATTTGAATCGTAGCCACAAGCGGTCAAGTCATCAAAAGACTAACAATCACAGGTAATTATAAACTTTGGGGGTGTTTGGATGTGCGTTTTCGAAGTGATCATTGTTGTAACATGAATAATCATATTCAGATGTAAGCTGTTTAGAGTGACAGACACTTTGGCCACATAACATCTGTCTCAAAAATCAGGTTCTTTGATCTTAATTATACTTCAATCAAGTAAAAGGGATCTAAAAATCACACCTTTATGTACTAGAAACATGAAACTTGTAAGTCATTTCAACATATACAGCTAACACTTTTATAACTCCTAATTTTCACTAAAACTATAATCAAGAACACATACAAAAACAACATACTGTTATGATCTGGTAGCTGAAAATGTTCCCAATTTGAGTATCAATTCATATCATAAATGTTAAGCAAATAAAAACTTGAAATGAAAATTAAACAATTACCAAGGCATGAAACATGAGCAAGACAGCAAGTGAGATGAATGAATCAAGACCACCAGAGGTCAAAGCAGGGCCATAGATAGACAAAACGACGGCGTAATAAGAAACACCAACAACACCAAGAACCAACAAGATCATGATCGAACCTAACCCTCTGAGTGCCGTACAGAATCTGAACACATTCCAAGCCATCACAGCTCCAGATCTATACATAATAATACTCCTCAAAATTGTCAACAATAATCAAGATTTCAAGAAAATTAAAACCCAGAAAAAAGATTTTATCTTTTCTTCTTTTTTCTATTTGGGTGTTTTAAATATTTGTGAATTTTTGAGATTTGGGTTTTTTTTTTCTTCTTTTTGTGATTGTGATTATGAATTTGGTCTCAAGGGTTTATGAATTTTAGGTAAGAAACCCTGAATCCATGGTTGTTTTTAGGGGTTGTGGGTATTTATTGAACAAAGGTAAAATACTTTTTTGTCACATTACGTGGGTGTTTGGCATTGCTTGTTTAACACAAAATATTTAAGATAAAGTAAGGGACAAGTTTATATCTAGATAAAGTGTCTTGACAAAATAGATTCACTATTTTATATATTATTTTTAGTTTTTAAATTAAATTTAATTTGTTTTATATACAAGTTTAAGTTTATATAGTTAAAGTAAATACAATGTGTCCAGTTATAAATGAAAGAAATGTAACAAGTTCTTATAAAATTGATCCTTTTTTTTTCTCTAAAAAAGGAGTATAATAGAAATGTTGGGATGTTACTAAAATTTGTATTTGAAATTTTTAGAAGCATATTAGTATACTTAAAAGAATACAATAATGTTTTTAAAAGACTTCTATTTTTTAATTATTTTACATCTTTCAGTTTGGTTATTACGATATTTAATAATAAACTCATAATACTAAGAAAGTCTCTTGATTTTTATATTTGTTATGTTGATATGTATATAATTCAGATATGAATGCAAAGGGAGAGTATCTTGAGCTGTATAGGTTATAACCATACTATTGAAATCGGTGTAAGACGATAGCCTAGCTAAGATTAAAGAATAATTTGAGTTGGTTAGTGTCGTAATAGGGTATTGATAGATATTTAGGCAGTGATAGTTGCAAGCCTGCAACACATGACAAAGGTGACGTGTGGAGGAAGACGATGACAGATTGGTGGCACATCTTGAGTTGGTTTGCGTCGAAATAGGATAGTGTTAACGACGACGTTGATTAAGGGGATGCAGTGAAACTAAACTAAACCCTACTAATTAGGTAATAAATAATACTGAATCATCCTTAAGGGTTATAGTCCTAAATAATAATCACATCGGAGCCTAAAATACCAGTTATGTGCGAATCCATCATACACCGACTCATAGAGATCTGAGAAGTGTGACAAATAACACCACTAACATCGTGGCGTGCTTGTTACCTGTCACGTCCTGACAATAACTTCACAGATTTGAGAAACATGTCATGCCACATAAAATGGTATAAAATCTTAGACAATATTAGGAAAAATGTTTAATACACAATCATACTTTTACCTACCATTCCTTAAATAAATATTAATTCTCAAGCTGAAGTTTGATTGCATGAAAAAGTTTGCTTTTAGTGTTACAAGACATAACGATTTTCAGTTTTACAAAAATATTTTAATAGTCTGAATGAAGTGCTCCAACTTAATACATGTGGATCATTAGTCCGGAACAAATAGGTGTCGGATCCTTGCTTAACACATATACATAACTAAATAGCATCAAATTGTATATTATAATATATTTTGTCTAATAAAATTAGGATACACCAACTATTATATAAATTTAAGATTACCTAACACACCAAGAATATTCATTTTTTCCTTCCTTCTCTATGTATCCAAATAAATTTTTAAAAAAAAAAGTGATTCTTGACTTTGTGGGAGTCGTTGCTATGCCATGTATTTGCTTCATGCATGGATTGTGGTCATCATTAATACCTACCCTTCCTCACATTTTATTTTATATTTAGAATGCAATTCATAAGACAACCTTATAAAATTATAAGATAAGATGTTTAGGGGATAGACCAATCATATTTTATAATTATGTCAATTCAAAATAGCATAAAGGGATGGTTAATAACAATACTGTATTTTAGTGGGTGCAAACCGGTAAAATAACATACAAAAATAATAATTAACGGCCTCGTAGTCGGAGTGATACAAAGAAAGAACGTTCTAGGACTATTTCTATACTTACAGGTTTCGTCCCTTGAGAATCATCTTTTACATATTTGGTTCTTCATTGTAGTTTTTGTCTCAATCAACCTTTTATCATGGATGAGTAAGTCGTGCCTAAGCTTCTAATTTTTTAAAACGAGTTGCGTGATTTTACTCTAATATTTCAAATGTTAATTTTCTTTTCATTAACTGCGTTAAATTACCAAAACAACAAATTACAAACAAACGACAGGTAAACGAGTAAGTTGCGCCGCGGAGGTGTTTATAGGTCCGGTTTTGATTTCTTTAGGTTGTTTGGATTTGGAAATTTTTAACTAAATCCAAAATCTGGACAATTTGTATTGAAACTATTTCAAGTGACTTGAATCCGGATATTCAAAGTTGGTCCAAACTAATTTCATATTGGAGACGTGTGTAAAAGAAAGAAATTAGGTTCGCCATCCAAGCGTGAGATGTGTCATTGTGAAGATGAGAATGCATTTGTTAGATTAACATCATTTCACTTGATTTGGCAAGGGTTGTATTTACAGAGAAGGAAGACGTAACGCCACTTCTCATATTCATACATGTGACACATGGATTATGGACTACAGTGTGACCATCATGTCAATGTTCGTATTATAAGAAAATGGTCCAAGGGACAAACTCTTATTTTTTGGAGCCTTAAATGTAAGTTGATATCTTGATTGATACGTAGGTGGTCATGTGTGGATCTTGGTAAAAAAAACATCGCAAATAGACATGCTTTGTCAGGTTGTACACTAGTTTGGAAGGTGGTTCCGAGTTGGGATTTAGGAGCATTGAACTAATGTGGGCTTATGAAGAGCGTTTCATATTTAGGGATGACAATGGGTCGAGTATCAAATGAGTTTTGATAATCTCAATATCATACCCGTCAAATACTAGTTACGTGTTACATGTCGGTGCTCCATGATTGTGATTCATATTACTTGGAACCCACCTTAATAACTGCTTAAAATTAATATCAAATGGTTAATTACACTCCAAAATTTTAATAATCTCAAGTTTCTAACCACTTTACTTCAAAATACTATTATACAACATATATATATATATATATATATATATATATATATATATATATATTTGCAAAGTATAAGTTAGTTTAGGGGTATTTTTGTAACTCCAACTTTTCGTGGGAAACAAAGAGCGCTTAATAACTGTCACCCCTTAAAATATGACAATCTCCCTCCCCTTCCTTCCTTCTCTCTCTCTAGAATTGATTTGTGTTCTTGAAGATCTCCACGGTTTCATTTCTCAAATTTTAGTACCAAATTTCTGATTCTTATTATATTTCAATGTCTTGCATGATTCCGATTCGTCCTCTCACGGCGGAGAGTATAGGAATTTTCGTCAAATCAGCCGCGATAGTAAGTTGGATCTCCATCATTTGATTGAATTATTAGGTGAAATATATGATGTATGATGGTTTTTATTGCACAAAGTTATTGATATGTTGTATGAAATGTAACAATTTTTATTTAACAGCATATGTTCTAACAGTTTAGGAGTTGTTTGGCCTCAAATGCATAATGTACCTTTTTTACACCTCATAAGAATGTTTATTGGTAGCTTAGTTGACCTTTTTTTTATGGTTTTAGGGTATGTAACAAGTTTCACTTATTCTGCTACTATGTATAATATTCCCTCGTTTTGATGAAGAACCGGATTTTTTTTTTTGCAGGATTGCTGCATGAAATGCTCAAATCCTCATCAGGAGACACTAGATCAAGTTGGAAGGTATGTAATTATATTTATCGCATGGAATAGGTTTTATAATGAGTAACCTGTATTGAGCTAGATATTCCTATATCATATATATATATATATTTTAAGATCAAGACCTCTAACTTATTCTAAGCAAGTTTGAACCATTTAATTAAACTAACTGAGAATTTTTTCTCTGTATTTCCCAAAACGGCATTTTGCGACATGTGTTTGTACCTAGTAAAATTTTGTTGTGTGTGCAATTTCTGTAACCTTATATTGTCAAAGCGAGCTAGGTGCACGCCCAAGCATAGCCTTAAGTGCTCCCCGTGCCTTTGACAACTATGCAGTGCAACCTTAATAGCTATGACGATCGAAATTATATTGTTTTCTATTCTATACAGTGTGCTGCTAATTTTCTGTATGTTGTAGAAATTAGAAACAAAACAAAATGGGAACTGAATCAAGAAAACATTAGTTGAGTTTATAATTACCCCAAGAACTCTAGAATGTTGATAACTGTTTGAAATGCTTAAACTGCGAAGAACTAGTATAGCTAAATTTGCTTCCTGCTTTGTCTGATAGTTCAGGATACTAACTTTTAAGCGATAGTGAGATAAAATGTTATTACTGCAAATTTTCATCTTGTTTTACTTCATGGTTTTATGTCTTGCAAAAGATATGATATCAGTGCTAAGACTTCACTGGTCCTTATCAGGTGCTGATCATGGATAAAGTTACAGTGAAAGTTATGTCTGCTTCTTGCAAAATGACAGATATCACAGATCAAGGAGTTTCGTGTAAGCATATCAAATGTCATTTCCTTGTGTTGTGTATTTTAAGTTTCTAAAGACACAACTTTTCCCTCTTACCCATATTGATCGCTATCTTGTTCAGTTTACTTTCATTAAAAGTTTCGATATTTAAAATTGATAAAAAAAATAATGAAATGATAAGAAATACAAATCACAAAGTGGAATGTAATTTCATAAGAAATTTTTTATTGGTAATCACACATTTGTGTTTGCTGAAAGTTTCTTCGTATGTGTGTTCGATATTAAGTGTCTTGTTTTTCCTTGCAGTGGTAGAAGACATTTTTAAGAGAAGGCAACCTATGCCATCTATGGATGTTATATATTTCATTCAACCAATTAAAGAGAAGTATGGTTCCTGTTTTTTGATGATGTTAACTTTTTCATTTTTGTATCTAGTTATGTTGATAGACAAGCGTGAAAACTACATTATCAGTTACACTTAATGGTTAAGATTATTTCTTAAGTACAAATCCCTGAAATTTTATCATTATGTCATTATGTTCCTTAACTTTAATAAAATTAGTATTGTGGCTTGTAAGACTGACTCTTTTCTTTGTTTGGTTTGCAGCATTATCATGTTTTTATCGGACATGTAGGGAAGAGAACCTTTATATAGGAAGTATGCAAAAGTTTGTAACTCCTAGGAAAGTAGGCCTTCTTTTTTCCATTCATTACTTAATATCTCGTATATTTTTTCTTGTTTATTCCCTCTGTCGCAGAGCATTTGTGTTTTTTAGTACTCCCGCACCAAAGGATTTAGTAAGTCGATTAAAGAGTGACATGAGCGTTTTACCACGCATTGGTGCGCTAAGAGAGGTAACATTTCCATCTTTTTCTTCATTTAAACCTTTTTTTTCTAAGCTGGTCTTCAATCTATAATTAAAAGCTTATGAGATATGATCCAACGGTTAATTTCATTGCATATGAATCTGGAATACTTTCCTATAGAAAGTCAGGTAAACATTTTATATTCCCTTTTATGGTTTTTTTAGTCATGCATGACTTTTATTTAACTGTGTTTTAAATGTAGGCATTTACAACTGATAACGATAAAGCTCTAGAAGATATGTACAGTCAGCTTGCGGAGAATTTCCCCAATTTGAGGCTGGCTTGAACACAATGTCTACTCGCATTGCTACTGTCTTTGCTTCAATGAAGGTAACTAAAAGTAAATGACAATAATTTTTATAAGTTATTTGTTGAAGGATGAACATAGTTTCATATCTTTAGGAGCTTCCATTTGTATGGTACCGTGCAAAGGGGATGGATGCATCTTCTGCAGCAACGTCCCGTGATTTGGTGCCTGTAAAGCTTGCTTCCGCTGTCTGGAACTCCATTTCAATGTATAAAACTACAATTGCTAATTTCCCGCAGACCGAAACATGTGACCTTGTCATTGTGGATAGATCTCTTGATCTGGTAATCTTAGTTTTTGTCGTTTTTTAATTCCTTACCGTCTTTAGTTTTGTGGCATCTTACTTTGGCTATAACTTCAGATTGCACCCATCATACATGAATGGACTTACGATGCAATGTGCCATGATCTGCTAGACTTGGAAGGGAATAAATATGTGCAAGAGGTACAATTCGCGTAGAAATTGGTTCTCGGTTGAGTAAAATAATCGTTGAGGGGCATGCAATGAACAGATAAAGCATGTTGTATGTAGGTCCCGGGTAAATCTGGTAGCGAGACTCAGAGAAAAGAGTTCCTTTTGGAAGACCATGATGCAGTTTGGCTTGAAATGCGCCATTTACACATAGCTGAAGTATGTCATTATTTTGTTTTCGGTTCACATGGAAATATTATAAGTTTTAATGATTTTTTTTCACCTGGCTGCCGTATCAGGCTAGTGAAAAATTGAGCGACAAGATGCAAAATTTTGTGTCGAAAAACAAAGCTGCACAATTACAACAAAGGTTGGTTCCATAAAGAAGCTACAACTTTGTAATATTATATAACATTTATATTATACATTTTAGTGTTTTACAATAAGCTTTTTTGTATTTGAAATATTTTCACGTTCACATGAGATATATTAATGAAAGAAGATAGACCTTTTGACTTGAATTTTAGTAATAATTTGTATTGATCATAATATAGTTTGACATTATACTTTATGAGTTTCTTATGCAAAATGTTGACTTGAATTTATGCAGAGATGGTGGTGATTTATCAACAAGGGAGATACAGAAGATGGTTCAAGCTTTGCCTCAATATAATGAACAAATGGAGAAACTCTCACTCCATGTAGAGGTCAGTTTCTTATTTATGTCCTTATATTACCACTTTAGAGAAACGATCCTGGTTGCAAGTGGTCAAATGATTACAGGTAAAATTGAGTTGGTCCGGTTGGATTCACTCGCAAACACTTTTTGCGCATCTTTTACTTTTAAAAAATATACTAATGTGTTATGATTACAGAAACAAGATTATTGTAATAATAATCTAAGCCTTTGAAGTTGCATTATATATGTAAAAGTAGTTTGACCTGTTCCCCTTTTAGCATCTATTTGATTTGCCCGTTTGAGATAAAACACAAAACAAATCTGGCCCATTCATATATGGGTCAAAATTACCACCTCTAAATGTTTAACTCCCGAAACAGATTGCTGGAAAAATCAACAAAATTATCAGAGATGAAGCGCTCAGAGATCTTGGTCAAGTTGAGCAGGATCTTGTGTTCGGTGATTCTGGGACAAAGGAAGTCATTAACTTTTTAAGGATACATCAGGTGACTTAAGGAATATACATCACGAGAAAACTAAAAAGCTAACTAAAAAAGCCTAAAAAACATACCAAAATTTTTTATTTTTTTAACAATTTTTTTGTAAAAAATCGCTACTTTTTATGTATAAAAAAAACTTCTTTTCAAAAAAAAAAAAAAACTTGTACTGCACATGTGCATTATATTTATATGCTGCACATGTGCATTATATGCTTAGATTTAGCTTTTAATTTTAGTTTAGCTTTTAGGGTTAGGTTTTTTTGGGGTTTAGGATTAGGTTTTGGGGTGTGGGGGAGGGGGTTTAGGTTTTGGGTTGGGTTGGGGGGGGGGGGTTAGGTTTTTGGGGGTGTTGGTGGGGGTGGGTTAGGTAGTTTAGGCTTTTTCATATTAATGCACATGTGCAGTACAACATTTTTTTTTTGAAAAAAAGTTTTTTTATATATTATATATAGCAATTTTTATTAAAAAAAATTCAAGAAAAAAAATTGATATGGTTTTTAGGTTTTTTTAGTTAGTTTTCTCATTTAAACTAGTTTTCTCATGATCCATCCCCTATACATATATACATGTTTATATATACACTCAAAACTTAAGGAGCTTTTGTTAATATGTAATATTTCTTATCTTACAGGACTCAAGACCTGAATACAAGTTGAGACTAATAATGATCTATGCTATGGTATACCCCGAAAAGTTTGAGGGTGACAAAGCAACAAAGCTTATGCAGGTAGCTAGTTCTCATACTCTACCCTTCAAATAAACAATTTAGAGTTCCAAGTAGCATAAATAAAAATACATTAAAGTAAATGATGTTAAAGCAATAAAAATTCGATCCAAGTAGCATAAATAAAAATACACTAAACTAATGATGATGTTTATGTTTTATCTGTTGCTTCTTAGTTGGCAAAGTTGCCTCCCGAGGATATGAAGGCGATACAAAATATGAGATTGCTTGAGGGATCAAAAAAAAAAGAAACACCATGGAGCCTTCTCCCTAAAGTTTGATTCTCAAAAGGTAATTATCACAACTCAGATATATATTTTCACACGGTTATATATTGAAACTGCGATAATCGTTGTATTTTTGTTCCATTATCAGAGGAATAACGCATTAAGAAAGGACAGGAGAAGAGGAAACATGGCAACTCTCCAGATTTTATCCCATGTTGGAGGTAGTATAATCATAGCTTTTACAACCACTATATTTTCTTTAAGTTATACATGTTCGGTGTTCGTATTATGGCCAAACTTGTCATATCGTGCATTATTCATTTCCTCAGGATTTGCTTGAAAAATTAGCCAAACATGATCTGGAAAAGGACGAGTACCAATGCATGAACAATCCAAGTAGTCAAAGTTCTTCTAGTAGCGGCACGCATGACACGTCAGCAAGGAGTGGGTCAGCTAGTCATCCAAATTCAAGGAGATCAAGAAGGACTGCCACATGGGCAAAGCCCCATCCGGCTGATGGACACTCGAGGTAATCTTTACATATTTTTCTTCAAATATATGTTTAAAACAAATTTTAATCAGATAAAAAAATGATCCCCACAAATTCTGTATTACTGCTTACTTCTGTCCAACTGTTTTTGTAGCAATACGGGAGGTACTAACACATCTAGGGACGTGAAACACATGGGGCAACGTTTATTTGTTTTTATCATCGGTGGGGCGACCAGATCCTAGGTTGGTTAAAATCTGAAATTTGTACAAGTGAAAAGCTGTTGTGTCTCATTAAGTAATTCTTGCCTGTTATACCATGATGATGCTTTGTTGTTTGATTTGTGGTTTGTCTGCAGTTACGTGTTTGTCACAAACTCACTGATAAGCTAAAGAGGGAGGTTATACTAGGTTCAACTAGTATCGATGATCCACCACAATATATATCAGTAATATTTCTTTCACATCTTTTTAATGAATTTATCTAATTCCCTAACCACAATGTTATTCTGTTTGCTTGAATAAATTAGAAAATGCATGCAGGACTAGAAGCTCAATTGATTTTCTAACTTCGATATCATTTTTGTTGCAGAAAATTAAGTTGCTGTAACCTTGGAGCTGGAGATTGTGTATGGTTAGTCCTACAGGCACACTAGCTTGCACAAATCTTGATATACTGACAATATAGAAGGAAAAATGAACCTGCAGAGTAAGAATATGTTTTATTCAGGATGGACGTTCGAACTTGAGACGTATTACTCAACTAATATGAACGGTTTTGAGTTCGAAGTATATTGATTTCTTGACCTTTAATTCAAATTATTTCATTAAGCAACACTAATGATCTCAAGAAAACTTAGAACAAAATTCATCAGTTTGATACCAATTGACGTTGAAGGCATGTTCTGGATCTAAATTATTTCGGGCTCTAAAACAATCCCTTTCCCGGGATTAATTATATTAATATATAATGAAGGTTAACTATATTGAATTATATAATTTTTATTTTAAGACAAATTAGATATTAATATTCCAGGGCCGACTGTTTGACGAATGACACTTCATATAAATCAGTCATTAATATATAATGAAGGTTAACTATATTGAATTATATAATTTGTATTTTAAGACAAATTAGATATTAATATTCCAGGGCTGACTGTTTGACGAATGACACTTCATATAAATCAGTCATTTTTAAACATTTTCTTATAACCAAGATATTCTTACATGATGTTATTTGTGTTCTAGCACACCTACCACCTGCAGTCTACCATCACGCACTACCTTTTAACCCTTGCGGAGTTGTTTCACTCTTCGCTCACCTTGCGAATACAAGTGTAGTTCAAACAAACTGGTTTAAATTTCAAAAAAGCATTAAACAAGTCACCTGACGCACATAAATTCATTAACAAAAGTAAATCGAAGACCTTGAACATTAATAGTCTAAAAAGAGTGCAACGACCCTTGTCTAAACAAGTTTGATTCGCGGAAATTGAAAAAGGGCTGGCTGAGAGGCGATCTTCAGTTTGGTAATTAATCCTTGCGCAGTTGTTCACTTTCACGACGAACACCATTAGCATTTAGGATTATAATTTCAACACTATCTCCCTGCATAATTTAATAACGTCAACATTATTTTTAAGTAGTTCGTTAGTTACTACTTTTGAACCTTATTAGTACAAACTTACAGTGTATATATCCCTTTCTGTCGCTGATGAAAAACAAGTCTTCACCAAATCCACAGCTTCAGCTTCTGAAAGTGGCGTGACAGCGTCCTATGCACCAATAAAATAACAAGTATAATTAATATTTTGACCAGTATGATTGTTGTGAGTGAACTTTAAAAATTTGGCCAACAATTCTATAAGACAAAATTCAATCCCGACCTTTGCAGGTAACAGAAGCGGGCTCGGGGATTTTAGCTGGTTGTCCAGGAATGGAGTGATGAGTGTGGCACCAGAACCTTGAGCACTGTATCCGACCCTCTCATAGGAACCAACAGCATCATATGTAAAAACGCATCCCTTACCTTAAAGTTAACAAAATGAGTTTGTGTTACTATATTTTTTAGCAAATTGTTCCACAGCTAAAAGTCTAAAACCATAAATCCACATATACCTTCACTATCAAGGCCACCCAAAACATTAAAGGCGTAATAAGGAAAGAAACGCTTGTAGTAGAGGGTGTTTGAGAGAAGTTGAGCCATAGCGGGGCAGCTCATTTGTTTGTTGTGCTGGTGTTGATAAATCTGTAATGAATATATATTAAATATCAACATTCTTATATAAATTAAATAAACAAATTAATATAAAACTAAGGAAATTCAAGAGGCTTACCAGGTGTCTAGAAGACAGGACCTTTTGAAGTGCTTTCACGTCGGCCTGGAATCCTGAAGAAGCCATGAAGCTTTTGTCCGCTCTGAATATAGATATTTAATAGCTTTAACATCCAAGGAAGCTCAATATATGCTTTTCAGCCAAACCAAATGATAATTAGGTACAAGCAGGCTTTCTTTTTATTACTGTTCAATGAGAGACGTGCTTCTAATATCAAAGAAAGAGAAACAAAAAAGCATTCTGTTTGAATCACAATAAATTATGAAAACAATCTTCAATATAATAGGTACTCCATACACTGGAGTGTTGAGAAGAAAAATATCAAAGAAAAAGCCAGTGCACTGCTCCACGATCATAAAGCAACTAAAAACCGTTGACAAGAATGGTAATAAAACAAACCATCATCTTTATGGAGCTCGGAGGAATATGTATACAACTCTGAACAAAATTGCACTTATGTAACTGTAATCTGAAACCTTTACAAGTTTTTGGTTTTTTTCGATGCCATTTAAAAAAGGGATAATCACGAAAATAGCCCAGGAATGGTCAACTTTTCCAAAATAGCCACCTGACACGGCTCTACGAGCCGTTTCAGCATGCTGAAACGGCTTAAAAAATCCTTTCAAGTCAACCAACCCATGATTGCCACGTGTCCTGTTGAGCCGTTTCAGTGTGGCTTAAGCCCTTTCAACCATAGACTTAAGCCGTTTCAGTGTGGCTTAAGCCCTTTCAGTGTGGCTTAAGCCTTTTCAGTGTGGCTTGAGATCTTTCAGTGTAGCGGCTTGGCTTGGCTTAAGATCTTTCAACACGGCTTGAGATCTTTCAACATAGTTTAAATATACACGAATGATTAAAAATATAAAAGAATAATTTAAAAAAAATCTCAATAAAATGTGAGAACTTGAAAATCTCAATTAAAAAAATATGAAAGTTTTAACTTGAAAATAAAAAATTACTAGGTTAGAAGCCCGTGTATTACACGGGTTAAATAAATGTAATTTTTATACTAAATAATAAAAATTTAACTTTAAAAACCTCTGTGGCTTGAGATCTTTCAGTGTAGCGGCTTGGCTTAAGATCTTTCAACACGGCTTAAGAACTTTCAACACGGCTTGAGAACTTTCAACACGGCTTGAGATCTTTCAACATAGTTTAAATATAAACGGAAAATTAAAAACATAAACGAATAATTAAAAAAAAATCTCAAGGTGAGAACTTGAAAATCTCAATTAAAAAAATCTGAAAGTTTTAATTTGAAAATAAACGAGGTTTTTAAAGTTATATTTTTATTATTTAGTATAAAAATTACATTTATTTAACCCGTGTAATACACGGGCTTCTAACCTAGTAATTTTTATTTTCAAGTTAAATATTTTTTATTTTCAAGTTAAAACTTTCATATTTTTTTAATTGAGATTTTCAAGTTCTCACATTTTATTGAGATTTTTTTTAAATTATTCGTTTATATTTTTAATTATTCGTGTATATTTTTAATTTTCAGTGTGGCTTGAGATCTTTCAGTGTAGCGGCTTGGCTTGGCTTAAGATCTTTCAACACGGCTTAAGAACTTTCAACACGGCTTGAGAACTTTCAACACGGCTTGAGATCTTTCAACATAGTTTAAATATAAACGGAAAATTAAAAACATAAACGAATAATTAAAAAAAATCTCAAGGTGAGAACTTGAAAATCTCAATTAAAAAATCTCAAGGTGAGAACTTGAAAATCTCAATTAAAAAATCTGAAAGTTTTAATTTGAAAATAAACGAGGTTTTTAAAGTTATATTTTTATTATTTAGTATAAAAATTACATTTATTTAACCCGTGTAATACACGGGCTTCTAACCTAGTAATTTTTATTTTCAAGTTAAATATTTTTTATTTTCAAGTTAAAACTTTCATATTTTTTTAATTGAGATTTTCAAGTTCTCACATTTTATTGAGATTTTTTTTAAATTATTCGTTTATATTTTTAATTATTCGTGTATATTTTTAATTTTCAGTGTGGCTTGAGATCTTTCAGTGTAGCGGCTTGGCTTGGCTTAAGATCTTTCAACACGGCTTAAGAACTTTCAACACGGCTTGAGAACTTTCAACACGGCTTGAGATCTTTCAACATAGTTTAAATATAAACGGAAAATTAAAAACATAAACGAATAATTAAAAAAAATCTCAAGGTGAGAACTTGAAAATCTCAATTAAAAAAATCTCAAGGTGAGAACTTGAAAATCTCAATTAAAAAAATCTGAAAGTTTTAATTTGAAAATAAACGAGGTTTTTAAAGTTATATTTTTATTATTTAGTATAAAAATTACATTTATTTAACCCGTGTAATACACGGGCTTCTAACCTAGTAACTTTTTATTTTCAAGTTAAATATTTTTTATTTTCAAGTTAAAACTTTCAGATTTTTTTAATTGAGATTTTCAAGTTCTCACATTTATTGAGATTTTTTTTAAATTATTCGTGTATATTTAAACTATGTTGAAAGATCTCAAGCCATGTTGAAAGATCTTAAGCCAAGCCAAGCCGCTACACTGAAAGATCTCAAGCCACACTGAAAAGGCTTAAGCCACACTGAAACGGCTTAAGTCTATGGTTGAAAGGGCTTAAGCCACACTGAAAGGGCTCAAGCCGTCAGGTGGCTATTTTGGAAAAGTTGACCATTCCTTGGGCTATTTTCGTGATTATCCCTTTAAAAAAAGCGACCACCCAAAATATATATATAAAGTCACTTTGGTGCAAATACATGAGTATGAAGAATTTAGCCCCTAGGTAAAGGACCATTGACAGCTTCCCACATGAATCAAGAATACACAGCTCTGCAGCTCAAATCCATATCTTTAGCGTCTACACGTGTTTGCTAAAAGCTCGAAAAACGATTCCAGTAATCAAAAGAAACTAACTCCACACTCATGATTTAAGCTACAACTTTAGCAAAATGTTTTTCAATCTGTGAACATCTACAAACCCTAAACCTAATCGTGGACCAAATGGCAAACTAAATCAACATGGCAATAAAGCTTAACAGTAAAAAATGACATAACATCAGAAACCCTATAATCAACCAAACAAAATTAAAAGAAAATGGATCATACAATTTACAGATTTTGGAATAATCTCGGGTAAGAATACTGTAACCGGTGGACATCCGAGTATCCGCAGCAATCACACAATAATCCGCACCAGCAATCGCCACACAAGTTCTGCATACATACGAAAAGATTAGTTGAAAACATCGAGAAAGTTGTACAAATATCTTAAAAGATAGTTAGGGGTTGAGTTACAACGATTACATACCCTCCATTGTTATCGTATGGAGACCAATTTGCGTGTTCCTTTGTCATGACGATGATAATGTGGTTTCGAAATTTAGATCACAAGATTCAGTGTGTGTGTGTGTGTGTGTGTGTGAAGAAGAGCCCTTTTCACCTCTTTTGTTCTTCGATTTCTTTTCTCTCAAGAAAACATGATAATCAGAAAGGAGAAACTGCTGTGCAATTTGACCCCCAAAGTTTGTGGTGTTTACTTTATACCCCTTTTCACCTAAATAAGTTGTAACTTGTGTCTTTATTCGTAGATTGTTTACGAATCGAACTGATTTCGCCGGATCTTTGCTTGTGTTTGGCTTATTTACAACTCAAACCAGGTTGGTTAGCTCATTTACAACCGGGCACCAAATCGAACGAGCAATTTTCGAGCATTAAATTATCCGAGCGAGCGACGAACGCCAAAATCAATGGTACAAAGATTGTACATAACTTGAGGTTTAAACATCTAAGTTTACTTGTTAATGGTGAAAGGTTCATAAATTTCATGGAGTCATGACTGAGCGGTTTAAAATCTTCTTGTAAAAATTAGATTACAGCAAATTACAAAAATAGAGCAGCGAATGAGGTGGCGTCGTACTTGTGAATTGATTAGGTCAGAGATTGAGTTGATTGTTTGAGGATGATGTTGTCACACCCTGGTCATAACGGAAACGCAAGTGTGTGACTATTAGGTAATCATTGCATCCAATATAGTAAACATTATAAATTAACAACGATGCATGCCATTCATAAGTTCCGTTTCATATTTACAATCATCAAAAGTAAAGTCATATTGTGATCAGTTTCAGATCACCATTACAAACATAGTTTAAAAGACATTGTTCCAAAATAAGATAGTGTTTTCATCACAATTTCATGCTGAGGCTTTGACCTCTATATACCCAAACGAAGTTGGGATATAAAAGGCAAACCCTCCAAAAGATAATACATCGTTGTCTTGACAGTTCCCAAACCCGGTCCCATCATCAGCTCAAGTCCTGCATCCTGATACACATGTAATTTTAAAAAGTCAACATAAAGTTGGCGAGTTCATGTAGTTTAATGTTTTCGTATCCAAATGTCATCTTTGAAAACCTGTATTGAAATCCAAGTATGTTATTAGCATCAATGAGTTAATTTAGGATCTATCAGTGTGTCGTGAACACCCTGACATACTAGTGCCATAAGTAAGTAACCAAACCGAGACTTCTTTGACATGTTGGGATCACAAAAGCACTCCAATGGGTATACCAACCAGGAGTGGAGCGGGTCTCAAACTCAATAGATCTACCTCTTTTGCACCTTGGTCACTAAGTGATTAATGGTTACCACTGTTATTTCCTACTTACGCACAGTGATCTGTTATCTGCTAACTCATAGCTAACATACTGTTTTGACATGACATGTATTTCCCCTCGATAGTTTAAAACAAAACTTAAAGTAAGTGAAAGGAGGGACATGAACTCACAGTTCTTGCGTTCCGAATAAGTCGTACTGTTTATCGTTCGGTGTCCGCAACGTATTAGGTCTCAATGGACCTTGTACACGTTGTTCATCTTGAATCCTTGTTATTTATTTACTTGTTATGATTGAACAACTTAGAATGTTATTATAGTGTTGGTAGTTTGTTTGTTCGATAAATATTGTTATATATATTTCTTAAAAATATATATATTATTGTTTTCAAACAATGTGTGAACTGGGCCTTGCCCTTCACATGTCATTGGGCCTAGCCCATGTTTTCTTGTCACCGGGCCTAGCCCATGTAATTTTTTACTTCGGGCCTAGCCCATGTTTTCTTGTCATTGGGCCTAGCCCATGTCTTTTTGTCTTTGGGCCTAGCCCATGTCTTTTTGTCTTTGGGCCTAGCCCATGTCTTTTTATATCCTTGGGCCTAGCCCATGTATTTTTTGTATCCTTGGGCCTAGCCCATGTATTTTTATATAGTTTTGGGCTTTTATTAGTTTTTGGGCCACCTTTATAACATTATGGAATTTGGGCTTATTATATGATTTTCACAATTTGGGCCTAGCCCAAATATATATGTATAAAGCCCATTTTTATTATAAGTATTTTACTTATAATTTTTCTAACTTTTAGTACACTTAACTTTCCGGGTTTTTGGTTTCGATAACATATATATATGTTGAGTCGTCTAAAAATATATTGAGACCCGTCGTCGGCGTTGTTTATTACATGTTTGGTTTCGTCGTCGTTCGTTGTCGTCGATGTGAAGGTGTAATCTTGAATGTCCGCCTATTGTTCGCATTGCTTTAATTGTCCGATTTATTGTTTCAACGCATTGTGAGAATGCATTTATTATGTCACCAATACTTGGTATATTGTTTAAGTGTTTGTATTTTGTATAAGATTGGGTATCTAATTGTGAATACCCTAAACTTCTAATACATACATATACAATACCCACATGTATACATATTATTTATTAGCAACAAATATGCATACAACACTTGTATTATTTTCCTTACAAGAATATATATTTGTAAAAGTATTTATTTTTCTTGTAAATATATATTTGTGACTTTATTTTAAACACTTGGTTATTTAGGAATAACCTTCGTCATTAGAGTCCACTTAATGACGTTTTAAGTTACTAATCGCGTTTAGTCCCACTAATCATGCTTTATCGCGATTAGATTTTTAAAAAATTTCGCCATAGTTTGCCCTAAACAATGGCGTTTTCCACGTTTTAAAAACGTATTTAAAACCTGTTTAAAATCATAATCATCATCAACAAACCATCTACTATTTATTTAACATAATCTACATATCATCATCCATGATTTTTGTTGTTAAAAACTCTAGTAAATCAAGAGGGTTTTTAATGTTTGTTATTCTTTTCAAAACAATACTTTAGTATGTTGTTTAAACAAGTTCATGCATGTAACCCTTTGATTACTACACATTTTTAATGTGATTACACTTAAATACATATGTTTACTTCTTACAAAAATCATTCTTATGTATAAACATTATTTTTAAGTTGTAGTATTTTACATGGATGATGTAAGTGATGATCTTGTTTAGATTTAAACCTTATCATGTTTAAATCCTTATTTTTATACTAAATCACACAAGATCATCTTACTTTTATATCATAATATCAACATAAACCACTTCAATATACAATCTAACAATCATATAAGCATGTAATCAACACAAAATAAACAATATCTATTGTCATTATTATGTTGTATTTTAGGGTTTTTGATGTATCTTTTCTTGATTTTCAATATGATCAACTTGTACACTAATAATCTAAGCATAAAAATAAGTTAGATTATGGAGGAGATTAGCTCACAATGGGTGCACAAGCTTCTTGAAGATTATGGAAGAAAATAAGCTCCTTCGGAACCCCTAATGATCTCCATCCTTGAATGCTTCTTTAATGGGCTTGATTAAGCTTCAAAGTGTATGGAATGTGGTGTTCTAAGGTGGCTCAATGGTGGTGTGTGGTGGTTATGTTGTTGCCGTGAGCAAGAGGGAGGAGGAAGAAGAATGTGTTGCACTTTTTTTTGTGAAAATGATAAAGACTTCAAAGAATTATGATCTTATATCTTCATCATAAACAAGTTCCATCAAAATCTAACACTCCATACTTAAGATCACAATTTTTCAGCAAAAATCAAGTAGGTGGGACCCACTTTGTAGCCGTGTATATGAGGGGGGGTGAAATGTAACTTTGATTTTTACCACATGTTATAAATAAAGATGTTTTGGTGATTAAATTAATTATGGTGATTAGGGTTAATCTTCTAGCATCTTAAGCATAAGACTTGTGTTTAGGGTGTAATTATATGGCATATAATCCATATGATCCTCCAAAATAAGTTTCGGATGACGGATATGTCGCTAGATCGTTCATCGTCGAAGTACTCGCTAATAAACGGAACTATATATTTATTTCCGGAAGCGTTTGATTTCGATTACCACAACTAATATGGTGTCAAATTAGTGCATTTTCGGTCCAAAAATATTCACGACTAGTTCGCTAGACGAATACACGATGAATTAGGGTTGTCGATATGTCTTCCGTTCGACCATTCGATCGATATCGACACTTTTATGATCCGCCGTCGAACTTTTCTGAAAGTTGTGTTTCCGTGACCTCATGTTAGATGAATGGATTCTGAGTTCCAAATAATGCTTAACTAGTTCACTAGACGCTCGGATGAGGCTATCGGCCACTAAAATATTCGTCGTTTCGACGATCGGCCGCTTTCCAGTCGAATTGTGCACTGTTTGCCGAATGACCGGAAACGACGTGTTATGTGCATTTTCGCTATTCTCATATTATGTTAGTGTCACACCCCGACCCGCAGCGGAAAAGGTGATCGGGGCATAATTGGGTTATCATCAAAGCTCATGACATTTATTATACGTTTCATATTCATTAATACAATTTAATGGAAATTTACAATAAATGATACAACATGTTCTAACTATCAATCTAAGCTTCTTGGTTCTCTTCTAAGGCATTTCCTATGTTTTCCTTACTTCAACCTGTTCACCTGTATCATGTGTAAAAGGGTTTTTGGATCAACATAAAGTTGGCGAGTGAATCCTTTGGAAAACATTTGAACAAGTTTATCCAATTGATTATAAATAATGTGCATAACCACATATGAGTAAATGTAGATGTAAATTTATTCACACAACAAACAATATTGAATATTGCACACACATACACCAAATGATTGTTTTGAGGCACGCGTTGTTCGACTCGTCTCCCACGAGGAACTGATGGGCCTAATGAATGAGTTTTGAGGCACGCGTTGTTCTACGAACTGATGGGCCTTATGAATGAGTTTTGAGGCACGCGTTGTTCTTACGAACTGATGGGCCTAATGAATGAGTTTTGAGGCACGCGTTGTTCTACGAACTGATGGGCCTTATGAATGAGTTTTGAGGCACGCGTTGTTCTTACGAACTGATGGGCCTAATGAATGAGTTTTGAGGCACGCGTTGTTCTACGAACTGATGGGCCTAATGAATGAGTTTTAAGGCACGCGTTGTTCAACTCGTCTCCCACGAGGAACTGATGGGCCTAAATAATTTGCATACAACTTTGACAATATGTAATACATCACAACCAACAATAGTTACATTCTAGTTTAGATCATATAATGGTATAGCACGAGTTTGCATAAGAGAAATAATTTAAGCGACACATGATACACCCCAAAACATGAATAAAAAGGGGAATTTGTAAGAATTCACTCACAGTGGGTGCGTTCGGTTGATGATGTTGAATGCACGCGAAGTGGTTTGAACCACGAGTGAGATTAACCTAGATAAATCGCATTATGGTTTGGTAAGTAAACGGATTTCATTAATCTATTTTAGTAGGATTTGATGGGTGTATTTTTGTGAGTTTGAGGCTATTTTCTAACCTTAAAAATGTTATTTTTAAGTATTTTTAATTGATTTTTAATTAAAATAATTAAATAAAAATAATAAAAAAATTTGATTTTTTTCTGACCGTTGACTTGACCGTTGACCGTTGACCTGACCGTTGACCGGTTCGAGTGCGTATTGTTGTGCGCTGGGTGAGGCTCGAACCCGAGACCTCCCGTACGCGTGCACGCAGCTCTACCAACTGAGCTACGTGTCTAACCCGTCATATATCCGATTTTAATTATATATATATATTAATTAGATTTAAACAGAAATCCTTTATTTTAAAAACGATTTTTAATCCAGAGAACCGGTGCGCTCCACAGGTCTCGAACCCGGGACCTGTGGGTTAGCGTACACACAGTCCACCGCTGGACTGTGTGCCTCACTTGGTTATTAACACGGTTTTTATTATACTTAACATAGACTGTAAGTCCACCCGGTTCAGTTTAAAAAGGCAGATTTTTATTTCAAGTGAGTATGGCTGGGACGGATTCGAACTCGCGACGTTAGTGTTTATTGTGCACACAGTCCACCGCTGGACTGTCTGTCTAACCCGAGTAATATCTTGCTTTTAATTAAACTTAAACATTGCCGAAACATCGTCTTCCTCACTGGTTTTAACCAGAATCGGAAATCGACTGGTTCGATGATTAAAACATGTTCTTTAGTGACAGAGGGTTAATTACAAGTGAGATTACATAAAAAGAATGAAGAAATTAAGCGTGAGGTATACCGATTGAATTCCTCTGTTTTCCGGCAGAACTCCGGCGACAGCAATCTCTTCCGGCGACGAGTGTCTTGCAGCAGAGAATCTTCAGAAAGCTTACAAAGGGTGTGGGTGACTTCGGTAAAAGTTTAGGGGGTTCAGTAAAGCTCAGAGATTAAGGACTCGGTTTTCCGGCGACGAAACAGAAATATTCCGGCGACTTGCAGCGACTGATTCCGAGTGTTTTAGTGAGTGTTTCAGAGAGTGTTTGAGAGATTAGACTGTTTGGATTGAGAAAACAAGCTCTGTATTTATAGGCTGCTTATGCCCTTGACTTCCTTGTCATTTCAGCGGTTACGAACCGGAATTAAAGCTAGACATCGGTTATAACCGATGTCGTCGTTAATATAAACGTTAAGAAAAAGAGTAATTGTCGCAATTGGCGAAAACTTCGGACTTTCCGGCGTCTGCGGATTTGGGCGCCGGTTTTGAATTCGGAAACGCATGATATCAATTAATTAATTCTAATAACTAACAAAAATCACAAGTGGCGCAGTGGTTGATCGGCTGGGTGATAAGTTGTTTGTTGAACCGGTACAGACCCGGGTTCGAAACCCGGCAGAAACAAAACGTTTTTATTTTGCGATTTTTAACAGTTTTTCAAAAACTAAATATATATCCCCGTATAATAATTGATTATGTATCGTTTAAAATTATTTTGGGCATTTAATTCGCAACGAAAATTTTAACTGACTGTTCGGTTGATAAATGGAGCGGGTTTGGTAAATCCGTTTTTGACGGATGTTACAGTATCCCCTGCTTTTTAGAAATTTCGTCCCGAAATTTAAATAGTGATATATTTGACTAAAAGAATGATGGTGTTTAGTTTGACAGTTACATGCTTAGAAGAAATAAGGGTTTAAGTTTTTGTTTGAGGCGGTAACGTTCCTTGTAAAGGTTAAGTACCCTAATACAGGAATCGCTTTTTGTTGCCTACTGTAAAAGTATTGATAAACAAAATTTATTCGCTAACTATGATATTATGCATAAGAGTTTGAATGTGCTTAGAAGGTTAGGGTTATATCCTAAGGCAAAACTTCTAATACTACAATCTATACAAATAAACACAACAGCTAATAATTGAATCCGCATTCAGATAGCATATATGTTTGAATGGTGACAGTTCCTCTCTCGTTTGTTATGATGGAGAGTTTAGTTTATGTAGAAATGGAACACAATCCAATTTCTTTAAATAGCGAGATGATATAAATGTAACACAAATTTCAACCTAGGCAATACTAAATCCTACATGGAACTTCTCATATCCGCCTGATAACGCCTCTGATCCTTTGGCAAGAATACTTATATATAGGAAGTACCAGCGGCGTATCCACCATATTCTTGTCAAATTTTTATTGGTTTTATCAGTGAATTATGATTAGTCCTATATAACTCTACAACCAATACAACAAACATAAAATACTGAAATGAAATATATCTGTGCGATCAAGGCTCAATCAAACGGAGCCGAACGTATTGTATGTACTGAAAATGAAATTGTCTGTGTGCTCAAGGCTCAATCAAACGGAGCCGAACGTATTGCATGTACTGAAAATGAATAACTTAATCTAAACATCAATCACACAAACAGCCTATGCATGGAACCTCTCATAACCGCCTGATAATGCCTCCGATCATTTGACAAGAATACTTATATATAGGAAGTACCAGCGGCGTATCCACCATATTCTTATCAAATTCTCATTGATTTTATCCGCAAGTTATAATTAGTTCTATGCGACTCTACAACATAAACAAACACAACAACCTGCGCTTGAGTCTTAATTCTGATAGTATACATGTTTGAATGATGACAATACCTCTCTCGTTTATTATGATGGAGAGGTTAGTCTATGTAGAAGTGAGACACAACTCAACTTCTTTAAATGATGAAACTGAGATACGTCGTGAGGTATGATGATATGGATATTAAATCAATGAGTATAAAACAAACTGAACTAGTAATTTGTATTAAAATTCTTGGATAAATTTCCAATTGAGATACGTGAAAATTGAGATAACATAAAGAAAAACATAAAAACTAAGTGGTTGGTGTTGAATCTTGATCCTTGGTGAGAGAAGGCTAGTTAAGTGGTTGGTTTGGACCGTTAATATCTTCAACAGGGTTTGCGTTGATGTTATAAACTCTTCCTCTTGCTGGCGGTGGGGCTGGGTTTGTTTGATTAGCTTGGTTAACTGGGTTTGCTTGAGCTTGGGCGTTTATGATGTTAACCAAACGAGGGCATGTGTTTCTAAAATGGGTAGGGTCGCCACAATTGAAACAAGCTCGAACATATGGGAACATGGGGTATTGAGGTTGTTGATATGTTTGGACCATGTTTTGAGTAGGGGGTGGGGTTTGGTTTTGTGAGGTGCGGCAAACCTTGCTCAAATGACCGTAGCGTCCACAATTCGCACATAGTCGACAGGGTAAAGTAGATGGATGGTGATAGAAACAGGTGTTGCATTGAGGGTGAGGTCCAATGTAAGGCTTCTTATTTGGGTAAGTTGAGTTGGGTGCTACTTGAGTGATTGGGATAGTTTGGGGAGGTACAACTTGTGAAGCTGGTTGGTTGCGTTGGGTGACGGCGAAAATTTGCCCATCTCGTTTCCTCTTAGAAATAGGTGGTGTAGAGGATTCGGTTCGGGTGGAGTTTGTGGTTTCGGTTGATGCTTTATCCTTCTTCTTCTCCTCCTTGAAATCTTTGTTCCGGATTCGGTTCTCGGTGAGCGCTGTTGCTAGCTCCATTGCTGCTTCCAAAGTTGCAGGCGAGGTACTTATTACAGAGTCTTGAATCTTTGATGGAAGACCACGAATGTAGTGCTCGATCAAACGGTAGAGGGGAGTGAACAAGTTGGGTACCATTTGATTTAACTCAAGGAATCTCTTGTTGTATGTGGTGTGGTCGCCTTCCTTTTGATTCAAAGAATGGAACTCATCCTCCAATTTCTTGATTTCGCTTCTTGGGCAAAACCGTCTTGTCATGATTCCCTTCAACTCTTCCCAAGTCAAAGTCATAGCATCTTCAACACCTCGTTTGGTCTTCTCTGTATTCCACCATGTGAGTGTTGTTCCAAGTAAACGACCGGTAGCATAACGCACTTTGCGATTATCGGGGCAATCGCAATTTAGAAAAGTGTTCTCCATTTCTTCAAACCAATGGAGGAGAGCGGTGACACCTTCAGTACCTTCGTATTTTGGAGGATCGCAGGATTTGAAATGTTTGTAGGTGCATTTAGTGACTGAAGGGTTGATAGTGTTTTGATCTTCTTGGTGGGTTGGGTTGACGGAATTAGCGGTAAGGGCTTGTTGAACTTGAACTACGATGTTGGGTATTACGGTCGCCATTTGCTGAGCGATTTGGGCAGCCATGCGCTCACGGGATTTTCCTGCTCTCATTTTCCTACGAGCGAGGCTAGAAGACATCTACAAGGAATACATATCAAGAGTATGAGTTGGATGCTTTTGGTTCGTGGGTCGTGTTTGGGAATGAACATTCATAAAATAAATATAGAAAAATAAATCTACTACATCCATAGGATGTCTTGGGCTTTGCTCGTAATTGGGCCTTGCATGCCGCCATACTTCACCTTCGTAATCACATGGGCCCCCATGATTACCGGGTTTTTCATATGGTTCGCATGTGTTAGCCTGTTTACGTACACTAAAACCCGGAGAAAATCGAGAAATATGTAACGTATGATATTCGGAATGTGCCCAGGCATGGACACGGTGACATCTCAAAGTGGGGTTAGTTCGAACGACGTTTGGTGTGGCATGCTTTGGCCTAATAGGTCCGTCGTACTCTCATCGTTAGTCCCCAGGTAGGCAAACTGGTCCGTTATTTTGGATTTATACGAATGCCAACCTAGACAGGACGTTCCGACTACCGGTACTTGTACCCTTCCGGTTACTACATGCCCGTCACAGAACTTACTTTGATGAGATTTGAAAATTGCAACAAAATCCTTGAATAATGAGAGTATGAAAACAAATTGAATATATGAACATTGATATATGTATAATGAATATGTATATAAGCATGTATGTTTGACGGTAATATAAACAAATATGAAACAGATAAATATCACAAGTTTGTATGTAACCACCTAATCAATTAAAATTTAGGCAGACTATAGTATAGGCTCTAAGGGTCTAATAACCTATCCTATATCCCTATAGTCATGGCTCTGATACCAATCTGTCACACCCCGACCCGCATCGGAAAAGGTGATCGGGGCATAATTGGGTTATCATCAAAGCTCATGACATTTATTATACGTTTCATATTCATTAATACAATTTAATGGAAATTTACAATAAATGATACAACATGTTCTAACTATCAATCTAAGCTTCTTGGTTCTCTTCTAAGGCATTTCCTATGTTTTCCTTACTTCAACCTGTTCACCTGTATCATGTGTAAAAGGGTTTTTGGATCAACATAAAGTTGGCGAGTGAATCCTATGGAAAACATTTGAACAAGTTTATCCAATTGATTATAAATAATGTGCATAACCACATATGAGTAAATGTAGATGTAAATTTATTCACACAACAAACAATATTGAATATTGCACACACATACACCAAATGATTGTTTGAGGCAAGCGTTGTTCGACTCGTCTCCCACGAGGAACTGATGGGCCTAATGAATGAGTTTTGAGGCACGCGTTGTTCTTATGAACTGATGGGCCTTATGAATGAGTTTTGAGGCACGCGTTGTTCTTACGAACTGATGGCCTAATGAATGAGTTTTGAGCACGCGTTGTTCTAACGAACTGATGGCCTTATGAATGAGTTTTGAGGCACGCGTTGTTCTTACGAACTGATGGGCCTAATGAATGAGTTTTGAGGCACGCGTTGTCTACAAACTGATGGGCCTAATGAATGAGTTTTAAGGCACGCGTTGTTCAACTCGTCTCCAACGAGAACTGATGGGCCTAAATAATTTGCATACAACTTTGACAATATGTAATACATCACAACCAACAATAGTTACATTCTAGTTTAGATCATATAATGGTATAGCACGAGTTTGCATAAGAGAAATAAGAATTCACTCACAGTGGGTGCGTTCGGTTGATGATGTTGAATGCACACGAAGTGGTTTGAACCACGAGTGAGATTAACCTAGATAAATCGCATTATGGTTTGGTAAGTAAACGGATTTCATTAATCTATTTTAGTAGGATTTGATGGGTGTATTTTTGTGAGTTTGAGGCTATTTTCTAACCTTAAAAATGTTATTTTTAAGTATTTTTAATTGATTTTTAATTAAAATAATTAAATAAAAATAATAAAAAAATTTGATTTTTTTGACCGTTGACCGTTGACCTTGACTGTTTGACCGGTTCGTAAGCGTGTAAGTGTGCGCTGAGTGAGGCTCGAACCTGAGACCTCCCGTACGCGTGCACGCAGCTCTACCAACTGAGCTACGTGTCTAACCCGAAATATTTCTGTTTTTAATTATATTTATATATTAATTAGATTAATCAGAAAATCCTTTATTTTTTTTTAAAAACAATTTTAATCCAAGACTCGGTGCGCTCCACAGGTCTCGAACCCGGGACCTGTGGTTTATGCTAACACACAGTCCACCGCTGGACTGTGTGTCCAACTTGTTAACTAAACTGATTTTTATTATACTTAAATACAAACTATGTATTTTCATTTCTGACTTAAATAAAAAGTTTAATAATTATCCGGGCCGGTGCGGTAGCCCGGACTCGAACTCGTGTCCTGTGATTTAAACATACACACAGTCCACCGCTGGACTGTGTGTCTATCTTGGTTATTATTCCGGTTATTATTAAACTTAACATGTACAGCGTGACTCCGGTTCGGTTAACAAAAAAAAAAGACATTTTTATTAAGGCAGCGTGCGTGGGACAAGATTCGAACTCGAGACGTTTACGTGTTTAGTGTGCACACAGTCCACCGCTGGACTGTGTGTCTAACCCGAGTTATAACTTGATTTTAATTATACTTAAACATTACAGAAACTTCGTCTTCTTCGTTGATTTTAACCAGAATCGGAAGTCCGACTGGTTCGATATTTTAATCGTGTTCTTTAATGTTTTGATGTTAATTACAGATGAGATATAAATAAAAGAAAGAAAAATTAGGCGTAAAGTATACCGACTGGACTCCTCTGTTTCTCCGGCAGAACTCCGGCGACAACAAAAGATTCCGGCGTCGTGTGTCTTGCAGCAGAGAGTCTTCAGCAAGCTTGAAAAGGATGTGGGTGACTTCGGTATAAGCTCAGGGGGTTTAGTAAGGCTCAGAAGTGAAGGGTTCGGTTTTCCGGCGAGGTACAGAAGTTTTCCGGCGAATGGATTTACGTCGGGTAAAGGTGGGGTTTTGAGCGAAAAAGCTAGCAGAGGTTCGAGGGGGTATTTATAAGGCAGGTTATCGATGAACTTGGTCCAAGTTCCGACTTGATTCAAAGTCATTACGTTTTCCGGCGGTTATAGTTTGTGTCGCGGACTCAGGCGTCGGTTATAACCGATGTCCTAGTAAATGTTTACGTTAAGACTTGAAGAAACCGTCAAATCTCGCGAGATCGCCGGGATTTCCGACGACTGAAATTTGGGCGCCAGTTTTGAATTCGGAAAAACATGTTATGAATTAAATGATTCTAATAATTAACAAGAAGCATGAGTGGCGCAGTGGTTGAGTGTGTGTGCGTTAAGTTACTGAACCGGTTGACTGACCGGGTTTGAAACCCGGCAGAAACATATTATTTTTATTTTCTTTATTTTTAACAGTTTTTCAAAAACAAATTATATATTCCCATATAATAATTAATTATGTATCGTTTAAAATTATTTTGGGCATTAAATTCGCAACGAAATTTTTAATGATTGTTCGGTTAATAAACGGAGCGGGTTTGGTAAATCCGTTTTTGACGGATGTTACACCATCTACTATTTATTTAACATAATCTACGTATCATCATCCATGACTTTTGTTGTTAAAAACTCTAGTAAATCAAGAGGGTTTTTAATGTTTGTTATTCTTTTCAAAACAATACTTTAGTATGTTGTTTAAACAAGTTCATGCATGTAACCCTTTGATTACTACACATTTTTAATGTGATTACACTTAAATACATATGTTTACTTCTTACAAAAATCATTCTTATGTATAAACATTATTTTTAAGTTGTAGTATTTTACATGGATGATGTAAGTGATGATCTTGTTTAGATTTAAACCTTATCATGTTTAAATCCTTATTTTTATACTAAATCACACAAGATCATCTTACTTTTATATCATAATATCAACATAAACCACTTCAATATACAATCTAACAATCATATAAGCATGTAATCAACACAAAATAAACAATATCTATTGTTATTATTATGTTGTATTTTAGGGTTTTTGATGTATCTTTTCTTGATTTTCAATATGATCAACTTGTACACTAATAATCTAAGCATAAAAATAAGTTAGATTATGGAGGAGATTAGCTCACAATGGGTGCACAAGCTTCTTGAAGATTATGGAAGAAAATAAGCTCCTTCGGAACCCCTAATGATCTCCATCCTTGAATGCTTCTTTAATGGGCTTGATTAAGTTTCAAAGTGTATGGAATGTGGTGTTCTAAGGTGGCTCAATGGTGGTGTGTGGTGGTTATGTTGTTGCCGTGAGCAAGAGGGAGGAGGAAGAAGAATGTGTTGCACTTTTTTTTTGTGAAAATGATAAAGACTTCAAAGAATTATGATCTTATATCTTCATCATAAACAAGTTCCATCAAGATCTAACACTCCATACTTAAGATCACAATTTTTCGCAAAAATCAAGTGGGTGGGACCCACTTTGTAGCCGTGTATATGAGGGGGGGTGAAATGTAACTTTGATTTTTACCACATGTTATAAATAAAGATATTTTGGTGATTAAATTAATTATGGTGATTAGGGTTAATCTTCTAGCATCTTAAGCATAAGACTTGTGTTTACAGTGTAATTATATGGCATTTAATCCATATGATCCTCCAAAATAAGTTTCGGATGACGGGATGTCGCTAGATCGTTCATCGTCGAAGTACTCGCTAATAAACGGAACTATATATTTATTACCGGAAGCGTTTGATTTCGATTACCACAACTAATATGGTGTCAAATTAGTGCATTTTCGGTCCAAAAATATTCACGACTAGTTCGCTAGACGAATACACGATGAATTAGGGTTGTCGATATGTCTTCCGTTCGACCGTTCGATCGATATCGACACTTTTATGATCCGCCGTCGAACTTTTTCGAAAGTTGTGTTTCCGTGACCTCATGTTAGATGAATGGATTCTTAGTTCCAAATAATGCTAACTAGTTCACTAGACGCTCGGATGAGGCTATCGGCCACTAAATATTCGTCGTTTCGACGATCGGCCGCTTTCCGGTCGAATTGTGCACTGTTTGCCGAATGACCGGAAACGACGTGTTATGTGCATTTTTGCTATTCTCACATTATGTTAGGATGTTTAGCATTGTTTTATTCTTATCTTGGCATCCGGAATCCTCCGAATTAGTCTTGCGGACAAATCGCCATTTGTCGCCTTTTTGGTCGAACCGGACAATTTTGAAATTTAGGCGTTATAACGGAAAATTATGTATTATTGTAATAGTTGTTCTCAAATATGTGTTTTCATTTGTATATGGACTCAGGTATGGCATTAACATGCCGTCATTTCTTGTTCGGATTCGTTTCAGCGGGTTTTCCGACACGGTTAGTGTCACCGCATTTAGTGCATTCAACACTTTCTACCAACACTTTTAGGGCATTGTTTTGGTCTGTTTCTCGTTGTAACGGAAACCAGTATATGTTATGATCAGATTTACTTGCCCTAATAACGTACGACTCAGTTTTGAATTTAAATTACGATAATCATGCATGAGATTATGATATAGAATTAGTGATTACATTGTACGGAACTACCGGTTATTTGCCAGTTGTCACAGATGTTGAATCCGATGAACAGAGAACGCGAGAGGTGGGAATGCGCAACTCGATATCAAGTTAGGGGAGAGAACAAGAAAGACGGGCGTGTCACAGGCTCCCAAGTTGCAGCGTCGCTTAGAAAATTAGGGACTGAACTTGCAATGTACCAGAGCATTTAGGCTACATACTACATTTTATTAGGCTAATTAAGGCATTGTGCTAGTATACTATGTATATATAACATTGTGTGTGCATATGTATATATAAATTAAAAAAAATAATGTGAGCCAACCAAGCGAGTGGACCTTTCACCTTTGTTTATGTTTGTCTCATTTACTATCGCCGTAAAATCGAACGAGCATTTTTCGAGTATTTTTTCATCAAGCGACGAGCAATTTGGATAGCCCTATTAATAGCAGTGATACTTTTATTTTAACATGCTTAACTACCTTATAAGAGTGAGAGCACAGCTTGTTTTGAGCTTTACTTTTATAGCTCAAGTTCACCTTTATATTATTTATTAATTATTAATATTAATATTAATTAGTTTATATAAGCTTTAACTTTAACTTTATATTTATATTTTAATTAAAAAAATGTATGTATAACATACTATATATTAAATATATTATATAATTTTTTGATAAGCAATAGGCTCGTGAGCCAACTCGAGATCGATAAGTGAAGGTCGTGCTCGGAATTGTTTATTAAATAAGCTTCTTTTCAGGTTTAAGCTCGTTTAAGCTTAGCCCGATTGAGCTTATAACCGAATAGCTCCTCAGAAGCTAGGTAGACTTGTTCACACCTTCCTAATATACAATGTTTAGTATAGGGTTGTCCAAGTTGCTCGACAGTCGAGATTTTATCGCCATTTGATCGAAAAATGCTCATTTGATTATATGCTAGGTTGCAAATGAGTCGATCCCTAGGTTGGGTTTGAAAATGAGTCGAACATAAGTAAAGGTCTGATAACTCGCTTGGCTCAAATTAGTTTTTAATATATAAACACACAAATACAAATATACACTTTTATTATACATAGTATACTCACACAATTATTCAATCAACCCAACAAAACCAATTAGTCCAATAAAAACTAACATGTAGCACAAATGGTCCATGCTTTGTTACATTGCAAGTCTCGTGATTGTTCTATGGACCATTCACCATTAACCAGGTTAGCGTTGATATTTTAACTTCAATTTATGTATTATTTTTGTACCATTGATTTTGTTGCTTCATAAATGTTGTAATCTACCTCATCATCGACTACTCTCCCCGCACTCGCTTAGAAAATGCTTATTTGTTAATGAGCTGATTAGTTCGATTCGGTTTGTAAACAAGTCGAGCACGAGCAAAGATCGGTTCGACTCATAAACCCTAATCTAGTAAGATTATTTACTTCATGTGTTCAACACAGTTCATGTAATAAGGTGTAACATGTTATATTCAAAAGATAAATTTACTTGATAAAAAAATTTTAATAAGAAACTGAAGCAGGAAACAATAAAACTTTAGTGCAACTATTGCACTTCAATGTAGTGTCTAGAATATGGTCACATATTATAACATTAGTGTTTTTTATATTACTTCTTACTGATATTTTTATACCGTATTGAATTGATACCGACCAAAAACCACATAATACGAGTATCCATTTGATGTTTTTTCGTTTTGATATAAGTCGGTTTTGGTACTTTTACACTACTAATACCGCACCCCAGTGGCGGATCTAGAAAATACGCATAGGGGTAACGTTTCAATGAAAAGGGGTAACGAAATCGAGAAAATGTTAAATTTTTCCAAAATTTACACTACCGTCGGAGCGTCAAGGAGCAACGTAGGTTACCCCTTCTATCACTCTAGGTCCGCCCCTGCTGCTGCATGTTCTAACTTTGCTAGTTTGTGCATGTACCGAATTTCCTAATGCAACGCGTAAGAGATTTTCACTAAGTTATGTTTAAAGCGTGTAATATTTCAAAATTTAATAAAAGTTATCTCTTTTTAATAATCGAATCTCATAAACTTATACTTTAGGATTTTATGTAAAAGAAAGTTGTGTGAGGGAGGAGTTGGAATATTAATGTTCCTTGTGAACAAAGGGACTTCACCACAGATTAGATTCCAAAACCCATAAAAGGCACTTCAAAGAGTCTTCCATCAAAACACACACAGAGAGATTGGGAGATCTGATTCGCATGGCTGTTATCCTTCTTCATCCTCATAGCAGTCTTAGCCCTTGTTCTTTATCATTCCATTATCTCTTCCTTTTATGTTTCAGATTCTATTCATTATACCTTTTGCATTTGTTCCATTCTTCTCATTTGATGATCCTTCTTTTATATGTTAGGATTTTTGTTTGCAGTTTCAGTCAATGTTCTTTTCTATAAAGAGATAGAATTCACACTTAGGATAATCCCTCACATGAAGGAATTAATGAATTATGGTGATTTTGATGGTGTATCATCTGCTTGTTAGTTGATACTATTGGTCCTTTCTTGTATAAATATGTGGATTTTATAGGAAAATGGCTAAACTGAAAAGTGTATAAGGGTTAGTTTCAATGATACAATTTGTTTTAAAAGGGAAAAGAGAAGGAATATGTTTCGATAAAATGTAAGGTTTCTCTAAACTTGACACCTTAGTTTCTTGTTGCATGTTGTTTAATGTTTATTATCGAATATTTTGATGGTAATAAGCTTCTTTCATGAAGTTACACAAGGTTTATAAAAGAAAAGGGGGGGGGGGGGGTGTTTGGATGTTTGATGTCAAAGTGGTTATTGTCGCATTCGAGAATTAGAATCAGATAATTAGGCTGCAATAAAGTGCTTACAGTTAGAGACTGGTAGTTTTACACACACATTCAAATCAATATTGTTGCAAAAACTTCTTGCTTGCTTTACAATGTTTTACTAGTTTGGCCTAGAAGATTAGAATTCAGAATCAAGATTGGATTTTTCAAACACTTCAAAACTTCACAGAAGTATAGGAAAATCTTTGGGTAGTATGGATGTTATCAGAAAGCTAGGATTTTGGGTTTCTTGATGCTTTTTGATGGTTTAGCTGTGAGACATTCTATTTAATCATGTATTATGGTTATTTTGATAGAATTGTTGCATTGTGCGCCATGATCTAATAAAGTCAAAGTTATACAAAATTTCACTATATTGTTGTGGGGAGTAGTCTTTAATATTTCATCTATAGTCAAACACTTGTGCATCCAATCAAATTTTGCATCTAGGTGATTATGGATGGGGTAATGGTGAAGGTTTTTTGTTTATGCTTAAACTGTATTTAGCTACACGTGTTTCATTGTATTTTTAAATATAATTTACAAAGTCATAAATGCTATCTTCAGCTTAAAAATTCATAAAGGTCGATACTCAACAGTCCTGTTAAATATCTTGCCAGAATTATTTTAGCACTTTACTAGTTGATGTATCGTTTGTATATTTTATGAGGTAATTAACAAATTAAATTTTTTTATTGCAGTTAATGTGTTTTTTGGATTTAGAGACTGATTATATCAACCCATATGAGTTAGCAACCAAAATAAACAGTATTACATTGCCAGAGTTTATCTATCACTCAAGGGGTACTGTGCGTTTTACATCTCGTCACACTGCATTGGTTCATGTTTTTGTTGTGCCTGCCATATTTATGTTATAATGTGAACCTGTAAGTCCATTTCTCACTCTTCTTTTTACATTTTCTATTTATTGGTTTGCTAAATAACTTTACTTACGCCTTTTATTAATCTTTTACGGGGAGGGATTGGGAAGTGATGATTTGCACAAAGTATTGTTTGGAGAGGGAACATTTTGACTGTTTAGTTACCCTTTTGTAATTACCTATAACATAAGTTCCTGTGTTTGTTTAAATATAGGTACATTCATAAACGCCATCTAGTTTATGCAACTGAAGTGTTTGGCGAGCTATCAAGGGAAAAGAAACAGCGAATATTTAAACTTGTTTATCTTGCTTTCCTTCTCTTTTTTTCAATATTTTGGTATGAACACAAAACTCATTTGAAATCCCCAACTTTTGGAGTTTTGGTCACCTAGAATTGACATTGATGAGTTTCTCTGTATTGTTTTAGGATGATCTGGAGTATCGTGGATATGGATTAAGAAGACGACGCTCCCCATTGAGTAATACAACTGTAAGTAGAAGTAATAATTGTCTAAAATTCTAGACCATTAACTTTTGAGCTCAAACGCGCTGTCTTGAAGAAAATTGCTAAAACTCATTAAACTTGTAAACAAGTCAAACAAAGAGTAATTGAGCTTTTAAATCATTGTACGTGTAGTTTCACTGCAAAGTGACCATGGTACATTGCTAAAAGACTAATATACCAAAATCACTAAAATGTGTTGGTGACCCATTCTAATAATCGTACTTGTAGTTCTGTGTAAAACAAAAATTATTGGATGAAGCAAGTACAATAATATTTTGGGTCTAAAGTTAGCAATTTTCATATGAAGTTGAAGTTCTAATGTGTTATCTGTGACCCCAAAAAGTCAAAAGTGAGGATACAAGTAGTTTCATCCACATGAATTATTACGTGGTAGTTTTTTTTATAAACATGTTAAAATAACATTAAATTTGATAAGGATACAATCAAGTAAATGGTGGTGTTATTGAAATTAATCCTAGAAACCTAGTTTGACCTAAAAGTCAAAGTAGATGACGATAGAATCCAGCTTTCAGTACCCTCAAATGTTTTCCTGTTGTTGATCTTAAAATGCTGATCGGATGTAATCTTTTCAGGAACAGTCACCGTTGATGAAGGCTTCTAATTTGGATGAGTTTAACATGAACCTAGTCAATCTTATTTAGTTTTGAACAACAATATTGTGTACAGGTATCTGTATATTTAATATTTAACTAGATTATTGGCTGTAGTTTGCTCCCTTTTATGTTGGATAATAAGTTTTTATTTTATAAAAAAAAAAAAAATTCATCAGTGATAGTCAGGTTTTTATATTCATTTATTGGAAGAACTGCTGTTAGTTTAACCAAAGAAATCGGCAGCTTCTTCCGGTTTGAGATTATTCGGTTCAATTCACAATTATTAGAAACCAGGGCATAGGTGTAAATTTAGGAGTAGGATTGAGGGTATGTTAGTTAACCGTTAAAAACAATAATAATCATTGGAACTTGGAACCCTCCATATAAAGCGAACCGACCATCTTTATCAGTTGTTTCTAAAAATTTAATACAAAGATGAGAGGGCCTTTTCATTTAAAAAATTAATAATATAAAAAAAGTAACAATTTTAAACACAGTGACATTTAAAAAAACGGTTAAAACCGCCAAACTAGACCGTTAGCCGTGTCCAGCTGATCCAACCAACCTGGTAGGGTTTTTGACATTTAACTGGTTTAATGGTTAATTTGTATAGAATTTACAAAGTGGTTTAACTGTCTACATCTTATCCTTCTCATATTCTATCTTAGCTTTGCTATTGGTGGGATTTACTGAGTATGATGATGATCTGGAATGTTATTCACTCATGGAGATAACAGCGGAAGTTTGTAGTATCAGTTATTATCCAAGTGTATAAGATATTTTAGTTTTAAAAATTAAAAAAACAAGAGGCTATATGTAATCTAAATACTATTGGGGTTTTATAAATATATGCCAAATTTGTTTCATATATGTCATGAAAATTGGAAGAATGTAAAAGCATACATGTAATTTAAACATGATAGGGTTATTTTTTTTAAATGATGTCAAGCAACATGAAGGAAGGTATACTTAAACTGACAGGTTAGAGAAAAACGAACCAACGGGCAAACCCAAAACCAAATCGTTCGAGATGTGTATTTCGGTATGCGACTAGTTTTAAATTTTTATCATTTATGGGACGAGTAAGGTATTAAGGGATACCTAGCCAGAAACATATATATTGGTTTATCCGTACGATACTTGTAAACGTTCACTCACTTTTTAGCTTTCATATTTCTAATCTTCTTGTCTAATGGTTTTATATGAAAATTAGAATAATTATAAAAATATACTTGTGAATCTAAACATGTAATGTTTAACAGACTAATGGTAATGCCTGATATTTTACATGTAATTAGCAATTAGATACTCAAATAGTATTAGGTTGGGTATGGGATACGATTTCACAACTATGCATAGTGCTGCAAATACCTATATCCATCTCATTGTTGTTCCGAAAAGAAATTGTGTCTTGAGTTTGTCATAAGACGCCTTAAATTAATTAATATGGGACCAACCTATCACAATGAGTAAATTAGTAATTATAATCGGGAATCCTAACACACCAAATGCGAACATGATTCCAAACAAGTCAAAGCCTAACACTCTAATATTATGGGGTGTGCTTCACTTTCCACGTCCCATGGAAATACCACGTAAGTATCACATTATTTCAACACGGGTTCCACTTTCCACGGAAGTGAAAATTGTCACATGTCTACATCTCATTGCTCTGCACCATTAACCTTGGTCCCACCTCTTGCACACCTTTTCTACGGCCGTGAAATGAACCAAGCGACCCAAGCTACACCGTGACCATGACTTTGCAGGTGCGGTGTTCCACCTCAGCACACGCTGTGGGTTTGCACCCGCACCGGACAGCCTAACAAGTTAATAAGTTCGGTAGCTTCGTGGGCATCCTAATCATTATTTCATCAACTAGGTATTACATTTTCTATTCAGGCACTTTTGTCATCATACATGTTTATTACAATGTTTGGAGTAACTTTTAACTAAATTGGCCAAAAAAACATGCAATAAAATTTTCACGAGATTCCAAAATAAAAGTTAGATAATCTCTAAACCAAAGACATACAAAGTCACCTAATTAAGTTGACATATATCTCCCCAAGTATTTTTACAACTAAACAGCAACAGCAGAAGCCACAACACAACAATTTGTATCCCCAAAAGTCCTTATAAAAGCATCCTACAGACTACTACTAACAACCAAAAAGACTCAATCTTCCCTCAAGGACACATTCATATCTGTGGCAGCCCTCCTCCAGTCATGCACACTTGGCATTGGGCTTCGGTTCTCATGCTGGAAGTTATGGGCAGCGGTAGGGGTAGGAGTAGAATTTGTAGGACTTTCTTGGCTTTGTTCATTGAAGTTCTGTTCCTCCGTATTTGTAGACACGGGTGCAGTAGGGTCTGCCACAGTCGTCAAGAGTTTAACGGTGTTTTTTGGTTTTCTTGGTTTTGGCCCAACAGAATTTCCTGCATCAGGCAGAAAACTGGCCACAACAACCTGCGGTGATTAACGGGTCAATAAATTTTAGCATAAAAAGAAGTATGCAAAAACTGGTCCAAGTGCATAAAACCGTCTAAAATACTGTATTTCAGACAAAATGCATAACGGGTCGTATATTTTGAAAGAAACCCATTTTGATCCATAACTCAGCCCCCTATTTGCCACTTCTGAATGTGATGATGAATGGTTTCCAATGGGTGACGAGCCGAACCGAGCTCGAGCTTGTTTAACTTATGTAAGCTTGAGCTCGGCTCAATTCAAGCTTTGTTTCTAAAGCCCTCGAGCTCGGCTCGTTTATTATTTATTAATATCGATTAATTTATAGTAATTGTAATTATGATTTTATTTATGTAGTTATTTTTTCATAATTTTATAAATAGTAATTATTATTATCATTATTAAATAGTATTTAATACATTAATGAAAAGTTATATAAACAGTGACTCGTTTACTACATGAGCTTGTTTTTAGGCCAGGGCTCGAGCTCCTTTAAGCTCAGCTCGTTTCGAGCCGAGCTCGAGTAGCTGGGCTTGTTTGCACCCCCCAGGTTCCATTTCAATTTAATTAATTTCTCCTCGTTTGACCTATAAGGTCAAACAGTACCTGAACAGGGCCAGCTGCTGTGAGAAGTCCCGCAAGCAGACCACCAACTACACGACCATCGGGGCTAGATAAAGCTATGCTCATGCCGCCTTCTCTTGATGATATTCCTCCAACCTCACCAGGTGTGAAAGATCCAGACAACGAAAGAATTTCAAACCTTCCCTATATAGATAAAATTGTTTAAAAACAGTTTACTTGATGGATTAATTTGTAAGAAAATTAAATAAAATTGCAGACCTCATATGTTACAGTGCCTCCAGATGAATTAGCCTGGCGCAAAGTCACATGTGAAATAATACCAAGTGCAGATAGGACGCATATTGCTCGGGGCCCATATTTTGAAAACGATATGATTTTAGACGTTACATCCTGAAAAAGTTGCAAAATGGTGCATTTCATATCAACTAGCATTGGATGCAAGTGTTAGACTGGATCTTAAATGTCTTAAGATACTTTTCAATAATTTAGATCAGGAGAATCTTATAAATAAGCAATTTAGATCAGAAGTTTCGAAAAAAAAAAGAAGATTATTAAAATCCGAGGGGCCAAACGTTCACAAGTAAAACATACCTCTCCTGGATTAACAGTGACCATGTGAGGGGTAAAACTTCCACCAGAGGTAATTTGGTCCCCTGCCATGAAAACAAAAAAGATGTAAATGAACATTTTCATGTTTGTAGTATAAGAACAGAAATTTGTGCAATGACCCTCGAGTTTCTAGATTTTACATAAACTTCAATGAAATCAGATCCAAAATATGAAGACATGGTCCACAAATTTTGACCTATTTTATGATCCAAAAAAATATCCTATGGCCAAAACATACATAAAAAGTCCAAAAATGCAATCTTTTGCATTTTATACCGGAAGGAGGGAACATATCCTAAGTTCTAACACATTTCAAAATTAACTCGACTCTACTTTCTACAAGAAATCAAGATAAAAAATACTATGCATATTAATGTTAACTGAGCAAATAAAATGCAAATTGATCTGCCAACCAAGTGAAGCAACTCCATGTGGCCATTGTATTTACCTAGAAACATGTTTGATTTCTCTGAAGAGTTCATTCTCCTCTTTTTCTTCTCACACCACTTCCCGCGAGCTCACCATGCTTTGAATCTGAATAGCCGCCGGAGGTCGGTGAAGAGGCGGACAGTGGCATTGGCGACAATGTCCGGCCAGTGACAGCCGTCCCATCTGGGCCATACTTCCTGGGCCTACCCCTCTTTTTCTTAGCCAAGGAAGAGGGCAAGGCGCCGTTAGTCTCTGTAGAAAACCCCTGTGGTCCCATCACCTGGCTCGGGTTTGCAGTTTGTGTGGGGCTGTTAGTGGCCAGGACCAATTGATGGCTTGATGGAGCCTCGGGTGCTTTTGTCTCTAATGCTGGCATTATCACTTCTCTTGATTCCATGATGATTTCCAAATTCTACACACTTTGTTAACACATTACAACTCCATCAAACTTATTCTTGCACACATAAATCATATCAAAAGTATGAATACCATTCAACACAAATGTTTTAAGAACTTGATGAGATTATCAACAAAATACACAAACACTTAAAATTACACGGATTCGATAATAAAATTACACGGATTTGATAGCGAAATCGAAGAGCAAGGTGCATTATTTTACAAGCTCAAAATCTAATAATTCCTAGTTTACATAAGAACACATACAAAAATGAATTTCAGCAACAATAAATAAATAAATATAGAAAAATTGCATAAGATGATAAGAACTAAAGAACACAGAGAAAAATGAATCTTAGCAACAAAAAGAATAAATAAATACCTTCAAATATACCGAATTAAATACATGCAAAATGAAATAAATCATCAGAAAGTTCTTCACGTACCTAATCATAATCGTGTAACAACATGAAAAACAACTCAACAGCAGCAAAAAGAAAATTAAAAGCCTAAAAATTAAAAACTTACAGGAAAAATAAATATTTCAAAGAACGGTACCTTGTTGTTCTGATGAAGCTTCAAAACACACAGTGAAATGCACTCAAATGTGTGTGTGAAAACTGAAATCTTCAAAAACACATGCACTTTTTTTTCTCTTTCTCTGTAATCAATCAACAATAAATTATTATTAAATTATTAACAATAAATAAAATAGGTGATAATTCAAAAAATTAAAAATAACAACTCATAAATGAGCGGTTGGGTTGATAATACCAATAAAGTAAATTTTGATTAACTTAAAAATTTAAGTCCAGGTCGATACAAAAATCAAGAATATACAATAATATTTTATTATAATTTGGATTGATTTGAATTTCAAAAGACACCCCTCCAATAACTTTTAAAAATAAAACATTTTTTATGTATTTAATTGTATTCATTTATATGTGACAGGTGGAGACACCGTACTATTTTTAGCAGAGGCACGTACTTGGTATTTACTTCATAACATTTAAGTTTCATATATTTTCTGTTTTTAGTTTAAAAAATATATTTTTAATATATAATCTTTAATATGAACCCGAAAAGATGTAATGATGTCTTATATTAATCCATCTTTGATAAAGTTTATGTAAATTTTTAATAAAAATAATCTTATTATTTTATTTTTTTATAAAACATTATATAATAAAACTTATAAAAAAAAGGCATAAGATAAGAGTGTAATTATCTCTTACAAAACTAGTTAAAACAGATATTTTTTTTTTACTTTGATAGCTGTATTGATAACTCTAATAAATATTTTTTTTATGAATAACGTTTTGGACAAGACTATGATCAATTTTAATAATATTAATATATGGCAGAGGGAATTTAAGTATGAGATGTGCCGCATGTAAATAAATTTAGAAGGTTATAAACCCCTTAGTACACTTTTAGTTAATATCACTCGGTTTTTATAACCTTTTATATGTTAATAGTCTAATATCTAAAAAAGCTTAAATGTTTTTTTATTCTTACAAAGTCGAACTATAGTAATTTTCAAAAGTAGAGTCAAAATACAACAGTGTAATATACATCAAATATATCGTTATGATATCTCTTTAAATGAATTGTCTGACAAAATAAAATAATAAAAAATTTAATAAAAAAATAATTCTGTCTGTGTGTAAAGTATAAAAGTGAAAAATTCAAACTCATATTTGACCTGACTTTTGTCTTATAAGAGTAAAGGTTACGTAAATAACACCCAATCAATTTCTCAATTTAATTCCATTTCTTGTTTTCATTCATTACTTTGTTTGTTTATCTCATTTTTGAAATACTAATTTTACGGATTACAATCAAATAAAAAGTCTCAGAAAAAATAAAAAATTGTAAGAACGATTTCAAACAAACTTCGATTAATCTCGTTCAGACGACATTGGAATTGTTTCATCATACTATACAATATGAATTTTATGTTTCTGCTTTTAAATGCTTAGTTTGTAGATTAAAATTTTTTTTACGTTATTGTATCTTTTTATTTATAATTGTGTGTTTGTATTTGTCGTTATGTCTTTTTTCTTCGACGTTGTGTTATATGTTTCGGCATTTGTTATATTTTGCTTGACATTGTGTTATGTTTTACGATCCATTTTGTCTTTGTATACTTCTTAATTTTAGGAGACTTTAGAGAATAACTTTACCCCCAATTTTACAGTTATAGTCATGTATGGTGTTTATCGTTCATAGAAATAAAAATAGTGTAAATTTAAATCCTTTCAACGATAAGATTATATGGATATTTATGTGAAAAAATATTGTTAAAAAGTATAAACCTTTTAGAGTTACATTAGATACAAAAACATGCTTTTTATTGGATATAAATGTGAACTTTTTTTACAAGAGATCGTTTAATCTTATACCATATACGGCGTGAGCATGTATTTTCGGCGTGCTGGCCTCTTCACATTGGGCACACCACTCCGGGAACGGTGTGGAGTTGGAGGCAGGGGATACTTCATTGGTGTGGAAGGATTTGAGGTGGTGACGTGCCATCTCGTGGTTGGTGTGGATTATAGTCATTGTCCCCAATGACCATTTAAAAAAAATAATTATTATTTTTTTTTTAAAATTGTTCATTCTATTTAATCTAAACTCTTTCTTCCATTCTTTACCTTCATAGGGGTGAGGTCACACGTATTTGTTTTGGGAATGAGTTTTCCAACAATTTTGTATGCATAGGGGTGAGGCCACCTGAACCATGAACGCACTTTGTTTGCATGTCCGGATTACTTGTATGGATAGTTCGAGATTTGAGATGGTTGTCAATGCTGTGGACAACGACGATGGTGAGCTGAACGAAGATGGCGTCATCCAAGTCGCCCTCATCGAGTATAGCCACACGGGACCGTGACTTCAAACACTTTGCGACATGGAAAATATTAAGATTCTTTGGTTAAGTATGTTTAGTTTAACGTTTAATTTTTGTTATGTAATGTTTCTTTTGCTAGCGTTTTTTTAAGTTACGCAATGTTTTTTAAAAATGTTTTTAGTTTTTAAACTAATGTAATGTATTATTTATTAATCTTATTTGTTTAATTTGTATTTAAGGGAAGTTTTAATTAAATTTAATTGATTTAATTTTTAAATATAAAATAATACTAATAAAAAGTGTGTATCACGTGTCAAATAACACCATCATTTCACGCACTGTCTCACTCCTGCCGTTTTTGCACCACGTTATTTTTTGACACGTGAAGATAGCGTCCACATGTCGCATAATGCTTGCTTTTCAAGTCCCCCACTCTGTATATTCTTAAACCGACCCATGACTAGTATGAATGAAGAGACTGTGAGCTCATGATGTTTGTCTAATTATTATGATGTTTATCTAAATATTAAGTATGACTCATGAAAAACTTTTTAAGATTAAGCTCGTTCTTTTGTTCTCCTTTAATTTAACTTGATTTTTATTCTACCTATTTGAAATTAGAAGCAACCCACGTATGATTCATTTAGAGCATTTACAATAGATGTTTTTGAAAGACAATTTTAGATGTTTTTTTTTTATTACCATGTTTTTGTTATTGTGAGACTTGTTTTTTGTGTTTGTTTATTTACAAAAAAAAGCACTCAAAATTAAGTTAGTGGCAGATTCCCTATGTACTTATTTCAGACCACTATCTTGTAATTACATTCTACTTTACACCAATTAATTTAAATTATTCATTTTATTCAATTTTAAATTTGTAACCTCCCTTCTAATGCAGGTGTGTGTAATTTAAAGCCCCTAGGAGCTTTATCACGCCACGTAAGCACCACGTATGCAACATATAAGCATGGGGTTTTATCAACAACTTACATGGTGTGGAATAACACCCCCTATAAAGCGCATTTTAACTATATTAAAAAAAAGATAAATAAAAAAAGCTGATTGTTAATGAAGGTGGGCCCACTGCTTTCTTCATATCACGCCCGCTATTCCTTTGGCAGAGGCCAAGGATAGCGCCCCCATTGGGCGGTGTAGGGGCGCCATACGGCGCTAAAAATGATGATGTGGCGGTGGCGCGAAACCACACCCACCAGCTTAAGAGACGTGTCTCTACCAAGCGACACATTCCCCCTATGTGCTTTAATATATATCAACATCTACAAAGAGAATGGGTGGTTAGAAATAATAAAGGTTATGATGACGTGACACTGTTTTGGGTGTTTTCTGGTTTTCTCGTTGGATGGGTTTAAGTGTCTTTGAATAATGAGTATTTTTATGATGTGGCAACCAACTAAGAATGTTTTTACGTGTTTTTAGAGTTCCTTGTGAATTGCACAAAATTGCCACCTAACAGACAAGCCTACAATCTGCTAGAAAATGAGTAAATTGTCATTTTAGTCCTTAAGGTTTGTCCCAAATTGCCATTTTAGTCTAAATAGTTTTGTTTTTCTTCTCTGGGTCTCTGAGTTTTCCATTTTCTTGTCATTTTGATCACATTGCCTAACTCCGTTAAAAAAACCTCAGTTTTAACAAGGGGTATTCTTGGCATTTTCGTATAATTATAATACTAATAATAATAATTATAATATAAAACACAAAAAAACTAACTTTATAGATATACACACAGTACACATACATTTTCTTTCTCTCACTTTTCTCTCTACATATTCTTTCTCCTCCACCACCGTTAGTTGCCATCCCAGCCATCATTAGCCTCCACCCCTAGCCACCATTAGCGAGCACCACCACTGCCGCCACACGCCACACCAGCCACAACCACCGCCACTGCCCCCACACCCCATACCAGCCACCACCACCTGCAACATTCTAGATCCACCCATTTTGGGATAATAACCCACCTGCACCTTTAGCCATCAAAAACACACACACCCCCCTCCGATCTGCACCTTCACATTCCAAATCTACACACATCTTTGATTTAATCGATTGGAGTGATGAATTTGAGTGATGATGATATGGGATTGAAGGCGGTTAGGGTTTCGAGGGTTGAATTTGGGGAATGATTGTGGGATTAATAGGATCATTATGATGTGAAGGTGGGTGAGGTGCGTGAAGGTGGTTGGTGAAGGTGAGTGCCGGAGGTGGGTGACGGCTATGGAAATGGGTGAAAGAGGTGGGTGGCACTGGTGGTTATGATGGGACGGAGGTCGGTGATGGTGGTGCTGGTGCGTGAAGGTGGGCGAAGGTGCGTGACGGTGGTTGGTGGACGTGAGCGCCGGAGGTGGGTGACGGCTGTGGAAATGTGTGAAAGAGGTGGGTGGCACTGATGGTTGTGATGGGGCGGAGGTCAGTGACGGTGGTGGAGGGATGAAGAATGAGAGAGAAGGGGTGGGGGTGTTTAATCAGATTTTTTGTGTTTTATATTATAAATTTATTATCAATATTATAATTATTACGAAAATGCCAAGAGGTTTTTCAACGGAATTAGACAATGTGATCAAAATGACAAAAAATGGAAAACTCGAGGACCCAAAAGAGAAAAAAAACTATTTAGATTAAAATGACAATTTAGGACAAACCTCATAAACTAAAATGGCAATTTACTCGCTAGAAAATACATATAAAATACATATAACAATATTCATTTCCAGGATTCATAATTTGTGCACATGTCAAATATTGTGTTATTGATGTGCTAATCAAATTTCACCATTAAATGGGTTAATATACACAATCAAATCTCTCCATTAAATGGTTTAATGCAAGGTTAACATGTCAGAGAGAAAACAATGGTTGGTTCCGAGGCGTTTAAATCTAAAAGTCGAGATGCTGCAACCAAATAAGTTTTATTTACAACCAAAAGTAGCATCTGTCATCTGTTTGACGTATCAACCTTTTATCAAGTAAACCTCTTCTAAGTTTTTTTCATCAATTTGGTTGTTTTACACATCAGTCTCCTGCAAACACTTATACCTACCACTACCAATTCTGACCCAGATGTACATGAAGGGAGGCCAGGAGACGCTTCCACGCATCAGGAGCGCCTTGTTAACCCATAAACTATGTGCAACGAAGCCCAATGGCTATACTTTAAAAGATTCAAAAGCAGCAAGCGCCTAAAGCATGTGAACTGCTACATTCTTTTGTGTACATGAATATACAATCAATAACTGACAAGGGTGAATGACATCAAACATACCTCTCCTGTAATATTCTACACAATTTCACCGTGACTGAATCCACTGCAATCACAATTTGTTCCAGTGTCCAAACCAGGAGGAGAGTCGTACCATTTCGGATTCTCAGGGTAGAAATTGTCAACCTGCAAACTAACAAGGCTGTCTGTCTCTATAGGCTTTATTAATTTGGAATACCCACAACCAACTATAGTTTTTTCATCAAAATCACCACATTTTAGCCATTTCTCGGGTTTATTCGTTTCCCCTAAGAGATCCTTCTCGTTCCCTGCAATCTGATCTGATTTGGTCCCATGAAGCAACATCGCCAATCGTTCGGCCAAAACTGTCTTCATCGTCTTCAATCAATTCTGCACCTTTACCATCCTCGTAAATCCTTTGATGGTGGCTCCAATCTGCTAAATCATTCTCACCCACCAAAACATCATCCGACTGCAACTTATCAGATGAAAACCCCTCTGATTTTGATCCGTACTCTCCTATACTTCTAACTTTATTCAAAAGATCAAACAACTCTTGAGATACCGAGCCCAGTAACTCATGCGGGATTTTCGTAACCTTCCCTTCAAGCAACCCGATTTCATATCTCAATTCCTTCACTTGCTGCAACACAGAATGTTGCACATCCTCGTCATCCTTCCCCATAAACGCAAAGCTCTCATGATCCGCTTCATCATAAATCATATCGTCATCCATCAAAAACCCACCTTTAAGCCCAACAACCCTATGCATAATCCTCGCATTCCCATCCGACGGCCCTGGCTTATGCCCCGTATGCACCGCATACAGCTTAAACACAGCCATCCCTTCTTCCTGATAAACAAACGTCTTATCTTTCTCATTATAATTTGAAATCGGCACAATCGCTCTTATCCGAAACCCACATCCGCATCGTTTCGACGCATAAGGTTCCCTCTTCAAAATCTTCGACTTCTTCGACGAAGTCGGCTCTCCAGATCTATGACATGCGTAATCCTTAACCTCGGCCATAAACGGTTTATACCTAATATACTTCTGCCTTATACACAACACAACCTTATGTTTAGCAGCCAACTGCTGCAGCTTGTTCGGCACCTCTTTCGCTGGAACATCAAACGACTCCGTGTACTCAAACCTCCGCCGTTTCCCCCGCCCACCCCCGGACCCGCTCGAATCGTTACAAACCGGACACGCCGCTACACAAACCCTAATATAAGACTCAGGTATACCATAAAACTTAGCACCTACAGTCCAAAATTGCTTAATTCTATCAATAGTATCTTTCAACCCTAAATGTTTCAAATCAGCATCTCCATGAAACCTCATAACAATATCTTGCCACTGACTAACATGTGACACAAATTGATTATTCGAATTGTTCTTAAAACATAAAAACTCGTTACCGTTTTCATCCACGTGGACCGTTAACTTATCCTGAATCCGTTTCCACGCCGTTAAGTACGCCGTGTCTTCGTTCCGGTCTTTCCACACGGACCGCCAGCTGGACAGCACTGGTGGCGGCGTCGCCGCCCTGATCTCCTCCGGCGACGCCATACGGCCGTCGAGAATGCAACGGATCATCAAGGTGTGTGATTCGATGTTGAATGTGTAGAATTGAGAGGATATGTGAGGCTCAGGGTTGATGAATTGAAACCTAGGGTTTATTTTTTGCAATGAAACTGCTTCGTTGTTGTTGTTGGTGGTTGAGGGTGGAGCGGCGTCAGCGTCGGAGGAGGTGTGGCTGAAGGAGTCGTCGTCTTCGTCGCGAAAGAGGACGAAATCCGGTAGGGAGAAGTCCGACGAGGGCGGTGGTTGGAGTTGATCGTGAGGGTGGTGGAGATCTAGAATCAACGGGTGAGATTGAGGGATGGGATCGAGGTGGTGGTGGAACATATCTTGTTCGACTTTGCTTGGATTCATGACGGAGAGAAATGGTTAACAAGAAAGAAAAAAAGCTTCAGTTTACTGACGAGAGATTCTTTGTATAACAACAAACTTTTTAATGTTTCGTTGTTTTATATTTTAGTGTGTTGTGTTGTGTTCTGGTTTGCTTGTAGTCATTTGATAAACAAATTATATTATATTATATAATAACGTAACTAATGTAAATTATTATTTTTTAGAACAAAAATATAAATGATGTATGATTTTGTTTTCTTGTTCTTAACTAAAAAACTAATGTTCCAAAGTTAAGACTTGGAGGACTAATCATATGTACATATATGCCGTGAATATTGGTTAGGGTGTAAACGGCTCGCAAGTTACTCGAGATCGAATTAATAAAAAACTTGAACAAGCCGAGTTTGAAATAAGGATTGATTAGATATCGAGCCCAAGCTCTACTATTATATGTGTAGCTCGTTGAACCTTATCGAGCTTAGTATACTTTAGGGTTTAAACTATCTTTTGGCTTCTACTCCACCTAATATTACCTGGCCCAAGTTTATCCAGCCGATCCAATGTGCTTTATTTTAATTTTCACACAAAAATATCTTGCATACAAATACTTAGTTTTAAATTTTAGATTGAGCTTTCTGGCCGAGCTCGCGCCACACATACTTAGATCGAGCTTTCGAGTCGAACTCAAGTTTTAAATTTTATTAGCGAGCCAAGCTTGAGCTTCAGAAAGTTATAACAAGCTGAGCTCGAGTAAGGTATGGCTCGGACTCGGCTCATTTACACACCTAAATTATTGACATAAATCAATCATAAATAAAAATCTGATCTTGAAAAGTGACAAATAAGAGCATAAACATTATAAAGTTGATTTTGAAAATACTTGGTTTGATTAATGATACAACATAAAATATATTGATGTGTCTGTTTTTTTGTTATTAACATAATTTATTGTAGATATATATGTAATAACAAACACATGTAGTAATATCTCACTTATAAAGTAGCATTGAGAAGGATGAGATGATGACAAAGATGTCCTCTATCCAATGAGAATAAACATGTCCTCTATCCAATGAGAATATGAGATAGAGGGGTTGTTTCAACGAGGCATTCGCCTAAAAAGTATTTTTTTGATTTTTTTATATACAATATAGATATACATTTATAACATAAAGTATCTATAAGAAAAAACAAAAAAACTAGCAATAGTGGTGAACTACCGAATACTAGAAGAGAATGAGAATATCACACGACACCTAGAAAGTAATTAACTAGGACGGACACCAAGGAAAAAAGATTAATAAAAGGGTAAGAAAGGATAAGATATAAGACAAAATTAAGATAAATCTATACGCCCTTTAGAAATCTCTATTTTCTAACATCTCCAATTCAATGTGAATATTCGTATGTGGTGCTTAACTATGTTTTTAAGGCAAATAAAATACGATCTAATAATAAACAATTAGACAAATTATAGAATGGTAACCTCTAAATCACACTTCCGAACCATGAGTTCTAGCTCTTTATTAATAATACGTCTATATATTTAAGCATAGGATCAACATGTTGAGCACCAAGAGTTATGGATTGTGTGAAACGTACGTCTATAGAATTCGCACCACCACATAACAAATAAATAGTACAACACATACATCCAATAAGTGACAAAGGTCCAACACAGATAATGTGAACCCTGTTACCATGGGCTAACATCGCGGGCCAATAGTAGGCCCAACAAAGCAACATGCATGTCTTGCAACAAATATTCACTTGGTAGAGGATTAAAAGTCCTGATACTACATGGCACCTAGAAAGAAGAGTTAATTAAAGAGGCATCCTACTCTAAAAGAAATATCAAGTGACAAATAAGTTAGCATATCAATACTCCCAATCTCAATATTTTCACACTTGATATCTTGAAAACAAATACCTGTACTAATGTTGGAGTCGCATTCAAAATTCGCCACGTTTTGTTATTAGACTAAGACCATTTGGAATGGATGTGGTTTGGAGGCGTGGAAGCCTCTCCACTCCGGGCACACCGGCCCATCCGTGCGTGGAGGTTTAGACGTTGGATTCTTCATTGACGTGCTGAGAAGATGGTCGGTGATGCGTTGGGTTGTTTTGATTGGGTGGTGGGTCTTTTATTTGATCTTTTTTTAAATTAAAATAAATATAAAAAATGTATGCCACATGTCATACAATACCACCATTTCACGCCGTGTCTCACTCCGCTTTTTTTTTTTTTGCACCAGCCACAGTTTTGACCGATACTAACGTGATGCTTTACGCTCCTTTTTTAAGCTCTCCCACTTCGTATATTCTTAACATAAATTGCCTATACGTTAATCAAAGAAGGAGATCCACATTAAATATTCTATCAATTTATCATGTAGCTCTCATGTTCGAGTAAAATATATTTTTATAGCACGATTAGATCCACGTCATATACAAGTTATTTAAATATATATATATATATAAAACATCCGATTGTCCAGCAACTTTGCTATCTATGTGTGTTAAAATTTCACTTCTCAAAAATAAATTTCAAATTCCTTATTTCCTCTTTTCATTTTCTATCAAGAATATAGTTAGTTACTCCTAATCTCATTCACAAACAAAACACACCCAAAACTCAAAATTTTGTGGGTAAGTTTCAAAAATAGTAAAATAATATACATTGGTGTTCTAAGTGACCTAGATTTTGAGTGATCTTTGGACACAACGGGTTTTACATTACTGTATGGTCGTGCTTTTGGGCTAGTGTTTACGGGTTTCTGTCCTAGGTGTAGGGGCAGCCCCACATAGAGCAGGTCAGGATCCCTGGACCCCAATGTTTGTTAAAAAATTAGTAGATCTGCTATATTAAATTTTGTAAGGACCCCACAAACGCAATTAGGTGGACACCGTAAAAACAAAAGGAAAGCTTATGTAGTAGTAAACCCTCTTCTTTATCAACAAGAGGTCATGAGTTCAATCCTTATATAACTTGTTTTTTTTTAAATCTAATTCAAACCTCGCTCTGACCCTACCCGAACAAGGACCGACCGGAAAATTTTAACGTTTTGTTATGAAATTTTTGAACACCAAAAAAATGGACCCGGAAAAATTCTTGGGTCCGCCACTACCTAGGTGAGAGTTTTCCTTGATTTGGATGCGAGTGTATCCCGATGTAATGGATTTCACCAGTAGGCCATTTAAAAGATTTATTGATGGTTCAAAAAAATACAAGTTGAATTATAATTTATTAGTTATAGCAAATAAATAGGTTCATTTTATTCTTACACCCCTATTATCTTATTCTTAGATATTTTTTACCCAATTAGAAAGAGAGAGAGAAGATGTGCATAAATATTAACACCTATTACATATCACTCCATATATGTTGATTACTTTACTTTGTATGGTAACATCAATGTTACCGTAAAGTATTTTGGAAAAGTAAATGATTTAGAACATCCAGAATGATTATAAAACAAACTCATTCTACTACATATCATAATACACATATGCTAGCTCCCATGTTTCTCATGAACTAGGATTTAGAATTATCAAATGTTGGGTAGACTGTGAGTCAAGACAACTCGAGCTAAAATCTCAACATCAACTTGTTCAAACAATGGCTCACCAACTGAAACATTCCCTTCACTAGAAAAACAAGATGAAGTTTGTCCAAAGTCTACTGAAGTGAGGCTAGAACCAGACAACATAAGAAGATTTGTCGGTGATTGACACAACGCACGTCGGTCTTTCAACATTGAAAGACGTGCTTGAACATATGCTACTTGTGCTTGCAAGCAATCAACCTACATCACATAACATGTATTCACAAGTAAACAAACAAACATCATAACTAAAATAATAGTAAAATGCATGCATATATATATTACTATATAAGGCTAGATAATGAAGACCTGTTGCTTGAGGTTGAAAACTTGAGCCACACAGCCATACACAATCCTAGAGAGAGCCTCATAGCATAGTGAAACGACGGCGTATAAGCGGGTGTTTGCCGGTGTCCTGAGGAGGAGCTTGGCTCCGAACACCCTGTGCACGGCCTCAAAGTCAGCCGTACCACTGTCGTCTGGCTCAAAATAGGGTGCAAACACACACCCTTTCACACATTTTCTTCTCAAGAACTTACATGCCCCACATGGCCCACCACCATTGTTGTTCAAGTTCATCTCCCTCTGCGCTACCAAATGCATGTTTGTGTGTGAAAGTGAGAGAGAAGGGTTGTTGGAAATAACTTTATGGAAGGTATTGGTCGTATATATCAGTTTTTATAGGTGGAACTTTTGAGGGTAAACCTGTAATACTATAACCTTGTTACTTTAACGATATTTTACATTATAAAATTGTTATTATAATAATTTGTATTTAGCAATTCGTGACAGAAAAAGTAATTATATACATAGTTTTATAAAGAAAAATAAAAGATGAAAAAGTTGTTTATTTTTTTAGTAAAATTACTTTTATTAAGTACTAGTTGATTTTGGTTGAACGGATTAGACAATATTGGTTATATTTGCATCTCTTTAAGGACATGATTGAAAATAAGATTTTGACGAGAGAGATACGACTAAAATTAAGGACTTTTATGTGAGAGTACATATATGTCTTAACTTTGACTTAGATACATAGTTTTACACCTTTACCCCTAAGGGCATGGGTAATGGAGCAGTGCCCCTACTACCGTGGCAGCCATTTGGGTGTGACCGGGAGTAAATCACCCAAGGGGCCGTCAGAGGGGTGTGATGGGCTCTCCATGATTGGAGTAATGGACTAATGGGCATGAAAAGAGGGATGTTGCTTTTTTCTAGAAAATCAAATTTATTAAGTATAAAAATGTAACTTGAAATTTTAATTTCCATACTATTAATTTATAAATTATTTGTGTTTCATAGCGTTGTATCATATGTTTAAGGGATTTAGAAAAATATTGATTTTTTACTTCTAACCCGAAACTTCTCACCTTTTACAATATTACATTTTTTTTTCACTTTTAACCTAAAGCTTTTCATTTTTTGCAGTTTAACCCAAATATTTTTTTTACTTTCAACGTCGGTCTCTCATACTTTTCATCTTTCGCAAGTTTTTTGTTTTACGTTTCGTTCTAAATTTTGTGAGTAACATACCGCAACGTGCGTGTGAGGTTCAACATTTTTTTGTCTTGTTCGTCGCAACGCTAGATCTACTTAGTTATTTTCTATGTTGTACGTTTTGGACTAATTTCTTTGTATTAACACGCTGCAGAGGGTGTGTGTGGTTCAACAATTTTACATTGCTTTTCCTTCGGTTTTGTTTTTCCCTTTTCTTACTTCCAGTGTTGGTAGTCGCTGACAGTGGCATGACATTGATGCTACTTGGCATGGTTCTACGCATCCACTGAAACGTAAGGGGCTTAATACTAGTAAGTTTATAAAGACATCTCCAATGTTCTCTTCCACATACATGTGCCACTTCGAAGATCCTCACAGACAGCTCCCTCTCTTCAATTTATGCTCTCTTATTCTCATATATAGCGAAGGACACATCACACTCTATTGCAAATTCGTCGACTTAACTGGCATGAGGATCCTTTCTCTTCAGTTGAAGACGCTCCAATTAATATATGCGCGCACATATTATGGTTATATATAATAAAAACTATGCATGATATATATTATGAGAATATATTTATATTTTTTAACAGCTAAATATTTAGTGGATTCTAACTCCACTCTCTCCCAAGAATGTGAATGCATATAATAGCAACTATGTATAAATTATAAAATTCTAATGTCGGTTTCTCTTTCAATTTTAAAAATTTGACATAAAATACCCGATTCTTTCAAACTATGACATACAAAAAAATTGAAAAAAATAGAGGCGTTAAACAATTGAACTAGGTTGGTCAACTCAAACCTAATGTGTTTAGCTAAACATGTTTGTAGGTATGGTCTAAACTTACGTAAACCCATTTAATCTAAACCCAGCCAATGAACATGTGTTTTCAAACCGAATCATATCAAGCAAGTATTTTCTAAGCTAAATCCAAGCGATTTTGAGCGAGTTTTGAGCCACGAGCTTTTTGGACAACTCTACGTTATGCCTATTTATTATTGGTTTATTGCGGAAAGTAATAGTTTGGTGCTCAATCACAAAGCGTTTTAATTAACTAACTTACATATTTTTTTTATATAATTTTTATACATGTCTTTTTTTGAAATAACTATATAATATATAACTATTTAATATTATACTAAAAACGTAATCTTATATTTTAGGGAAATTGGATTTAGATAACCTCAACATTCATTAGTTCGTCGATATCACTCCCAACTTTCAATTTGTATTCCTCTGGCACTTCCAAACTAACTAAACCCTAACCCAGTTAATTTTTTTTTCTGATGTGGCATTTTGTTTGGTGGCATGGTAGCTGACTGGACATCTCACATGGTGGGTGACGTGGAAATTTTGATGCCGTAGCATCTGACAGTAGCTAACTGGTTGAGATTAAGTTAGTTAAGGGTGGAAGGGGCACCTTCGGTGACCCCATCGGTAACCCCACTTTACCGTGCGGCAATGGGCCGCCAGCCCCATTCGGTGTTTGGTGAAGTAGCAAGTCGGTGAATACTCACCGATGCGGGAAGAGAAGAGGTAGAGGAGAGAGAGGGGGTTAATGGTGGGCTCTACCCTCTTTCAACCAATCATAAATTTTTCTTTTAAAAAAAATTGTTTACCACTTTCCATGTGTTTGAGCACCCCTAGTGTTTTAGTGCAAAATGGAGAGTGAATAAGGAAGTTAACGTGACATGATATTATTTGTTAGGAGAAAAAGTTTATCACTCCCCATTTGGGGAGCACCCTTAAGGAGTGCTAGAAGAAGATAAGTTGAAAGTGGAAGTGTTGTCATACAAATGGAAAGTTAAGAGTAATATTGACCTAATAGTGAAAATTAGCGTTATTTAAATTCCATATACCTATATTTTATGTAATTTGATATGTTAACCTTGTTAAATTAAATAACTAAAACATAGCTGTAAATCACCTGTTCCCTCCAATTCCAACCCAAAACTAGCACTTCCCTCCCTCCCTCCCTCCCATTGTCGTCGTCGTCCCTCAAAATTTTAATTTAGTTTCAACCCTGCGTTGACACCTCCAATTATTCCTGCCCCCAAATCCCTCTTCTTTATTCTTTCTCATCTTCTCTTTAGCCCTGTGCTAGTTGCCGGAACTGTCCAGAGAACGAGACTCATTATGGAGGTAAACTATCCCTCTCTCTACCTACAGACCTAACCGCTTGGGAGTTTCTGGTGACCCACAAAAAATCGTAAGCAATTATAGCCGCTAGTGGGTTTCGAGTTTAGTCAAATCAAGGTAAACTATTTCTTTGCGGACGTAAGAGTGGTTGTCTTGGTGAGTTTTAAGCTTCTTTATTATGTATTAAACACCGTATTATGTGTGTTAAGGTATACTCTCAATTTGGGCGTTATCGTATGTTCAAACCAATCGTGATGAGCAAGCATTCAGATACCACAATGAAGGTAATTTTTCATTTATTTTCTTTCATAATCTTTCACCTTTTCCATAGAATTTAATCTTTGTCTGCAAGATTTGTGATAATGTTTTACAGTTTTTTTGTTGGCATGTGTGACAATACTGTTCTAGCAAGATGTAGCTGCTCTTTAACCGTTTGGAAAAAGGACTAAATTAGGTCGGTGTTACTAATTCCCACAACTATATATAATATATTTGTCATCAAACCTACTGTTTCTGCCATTAATGATTAAGTAACAATGAACCAATTCACTTGAACCCTGATGGAATTCTTGGTAATATTGTGATATTTGTTTTTGCTGGGTTGTTTTGAGTGCCTATGATCTCTGCTCCTCGTATTCTTCTCAACTGTCTTCACATGTTAAATATACAAGTGCATATAGTAATCTTAGGATTATAAACATATACAGACTAACCATTGTTATGAACGTGGGGTTTTTCAAAATCATTGATTTAATTATTAACTTTTAGGTGTTTAAAGGAGCTTTAATTCTTCGAAACATGTTGGGTGCTTGGGGACGATTCAAATGTAGTGGCCTAGTTTGAGTTATATATGTTTGTAATTTGTTAAAACAGGTAATATGAGATTCTAATGTATTTGTTACTAATGTTAATGTTTTAATTTATTAATTATAGGTGCAACGGTTGAAGAAACAAATGACAGAGTTGGAACTCTATAAAGTAGAGAACATACCATGATGGAAAAAACTGAAAAATAGTGAGGTTATATGCTCAAAGCGTTGCCACAAAACTTTTGACCGAGTTAAGATATGGGTTTATGTTGTTAGACATAATAATTTGAGTATTTATTGTATTGCTTTTGGATACTTTGTATATTTATTTTGAATTGAATAAGTTGATATTTTATTTTATCTGGTTTGGATATTTAACTTTGGTGTGATTTGTTTATATTTATTGTAATTTGCATGTAATTTTGGTGTGATTTGTATATATTTATTGTAATTTGCATATAATATTTTTAAAAAACCAATGGAAAATAATATAAAAATGTGAAAAATTATCGTCAAAATTGTTAGCCAAATATGTAACAAAACCCTAACAAAATCTCTTGCAAAAACCTATTAAGATTCCTAGCAAGATTCTTAGCAATATATGTACCATAATGGTAGCAAAAGCCATAGAAAAAAATTGTAGTCTAACCATGGTTAAATCCGTATCAAACATTTTTGTAGCAAAATCCGTATCAAACTTTTCCGTAGCCAACATTTCTCAAGCAAAATTGGTAGCTAACACTTCTGTAGCAAAAAAATCCATAGCAAACTTTTTTGTAGCAAATTCATGGCTAAAATAGCAACGTTATTTTTCATAGCTAAATTCGTCGCAGACATAATTTTCGTAGCTAAAGTTCGTAGCAAATAAATTCGCAACGAGACTTGTTGCTACGAACCAAATCCGTAGCAAAAAGGGTGTTTGCTACGGATTTGGCCGTAGCAAATGCGGATTTTTGTAGTAGTGTCATTACATGGTTTGACTGAACTCATTGGCTCCGAGCTCTATTCGGCCTGAACCTGATTCATCGAGAACCTTCTCTCATTGATTTGCTTCACCAAGTCATCACCAACAATTAGCCATCTCTCATCCTTTGGTGTCAAAGGGAGTGCTTTTTATTATTTTATGTTGTTATATAACCATAAATTGTAGCACTACATACAGGTGATATTCTGATCGTGTATTAATGATACACCAATATTATTATCGTTTTATTTTTCTATATGTTATAGTTATTTTAAATCGTTTTATATAATTATATTGTTTGTATAACACACAATTTCTCAATCTAGTTAAATCTCTATAAATTAATCATGATTTTTATGTATTTAAGTAAGACAAATTTTTAATTTAAAAATGTGGATTCGATCTATAATAAACTTATGGAAACTCAAGTGAAAATAAATTTAAAAGAAAAAACTATAAATGAATATATATAACTATGGTGGGAACCATGGAACAAAGTGTTTAGAAAAAATTGTCATTTGTATGAAGTGGGGTCTTCAAGAAAACCAAGTCTTCCCTTTAAAATTTAAAGAGAGCAAGTCATGGCTACAAACATGAAAATTGTGATATTTTGGACTCTTGTGTAACAACTACTTTATAAAAAAATATAACATATGTTTTTATACATAAAAAATAAACTACATATTCGATACTAAACTATTTTTCTCTTTAAATTAAAAATGTACCTTTCCAAATATATCATATGGGGTAAACCAATTTTCTTGAAAAAGGGGCACCTATATACGCATAATAACCAATAACACTAATAAGCGTTGTAAAATAACGGCATACTAGTAACCAATATATAAAGTATATGAACATAAAAACAAGTATCATAGGAACATAGAGAGAAGGATATAATAAAAAATTCTTCTTCGTTGAAATATCAAAACCAAATACATGAAGCCTCTATTTATACTTTATAGGGCCATAAAATTATTACGCACTTAATGGCGAAATGATGAACTAATTGGAAGTTACACACTAGTATTGATAACCACATTATATTCGTAACACTTCCATTTGGTTGTCAATTTAATATACTTGAACGTGTTGCCTCATTAAAACAACTTGCTAGGAAAATCAGGTGGAATAAAACCATAACTAAGGGAAAAAGAGTGCAACACATATTCTCTTCACTAGTACTTGTAGTCCAGTTATGTTGTCTCATTAAAAACCTTACTAAGAAAACCGAATTGGATAAAACTTAGTGAAGGGGAAAGGAGTGCAACGTGTGGAATACTCCGCTTCATTTTAATATGCATCCTTTAAGTGACGCGTGTCAATCCTCTTTGAATGTTGTTCGAGTCTTTGGCAGTCAATGATTTGTGTCTGGATCACTTGATGGACAATTCTTTAAGTTGAACAATGTAGTAAAACTTAATATGAGACTTCTAATGCCTCCTCTTGTGAATACATACCACAAGATCAACGATCGTATTGTGTTACATCTCGTGCGTCTACGACTAGTCAAACTTCTTGATGGGTTAGTAAAATATATAATCATATCTTCCATACCTTGAGAGTGTTGAAATATTTATGTTTAACTCATCTGAGTGTCTCTTCACCGACATGAGTTATATCTTCTTATAACTTAAAAATGCATGATATAACTAGTTTGTACATAGGTATGAATTGCATAAGCATCAATTACTAATCTCCTCATATTAACGTGCATTGAGGAAAATCTTTCTTTAAATTACAACGTTATACATCTTCTGGATGCAAAAAATTGATATATGACGAATTTTATTGTACAAATACTCGCCGCATCTTTCATGTCAAGTTCTTTCTTTACGAATTCTTCCTTATATCTTCAAGCGATACTACACTATCATCAACATATATAACAATATTGTTCATCTAATAAAACAGATGGTTCGGGTACAATATATTCATATATCTTTGCTTTTTGAGATAATCACTGAGTTGATTATACAATGTTTGACTCGGCTATTTTAGTTCATATACTGAACTTATTAATTCAATAAAATATTTTTCTTGAACTTTCAATGTCAATGCTTCATACATTTACATTCTATCATGGAATTCCTTCCATATTGATCAATCATACGTGAATGCACTCTTCAAAAGTTTGTCACATAAACTTCATCATTTAGTATATCATTTTCCATATCATATTCGAAAAAATTTTGAACACTTGTTTTATTTTCATTTCATATTGTACCATCGTGTACATACTTCGTTGCGATATTATAATTACGATACGCTTATTGCTGCATAGGAATTACATTCTTAAGATGTTTGCTTTTAAGCACTATACTGCATCTAGATATTCATCATAAATTCTAGTGATATTCAATTCATCAACTCTCTGTAAAACCACGACGCAATAAAAACACAAACCCTACTCATAAACTATAAACGCAAGCCTCTCACACATCCATTTCACTTTTCACACTCTTAAATCACTCTCTAAACTCTCATAAGCATTCAGAATTTGCAACTTTTGACAGATTTTATCCAAGTGCAAAAGTGAGTTTCAACTCACTTTCTTCTTCTATTCTTCGTGAATTATTGATTCTCTTTCTTTGGGATAACATCTAGGAGTGTATCCACAAGTTTACCATGGTAAACCGATCGGAATGTCGCGCCCCGGTCAAAGATAATATTTATATACCCAAATTACCCTTAACAATGCGTTAGTGGTAGTAAGGGGTTAAACCATGAAGATTTTGTGGTTTGCGTTTGGATGTGATTGATTTTCGGTAAAATGCCACTTTTTATGAAGCTTGCTAAGCGATTAAGTAATTTGATTTGTTTTGAAAAAGGATGTCGGAATGATCCGACGAATTTAATTTGACTATCTAATTACTAACTTAAAACTCAATTGGTTGTAAGAAAACTTTGATTAACTTGATGAAAACAATGGGTTGGAAACTAGGTTCACACCCGGTTCAAAAAATGCAAGACCTAGGGTTACTAACAATTTTACTTAATTCAATTGAATTTGTCATTAACGGTTTTAATATCACAAAGCTTAGGTGCCAATTGCTATCACGTATATAACGGACCACAACACACTTTGTTACTTCGGACAAATAATCCCTTTCGAAAGATAAAGCATAAATACACAAACTTGTTTCACAAAGTCAAATTTTATAATCATTCGACAATTCGCAAATATAGTTCAAATGCAAGACAATTATCAATCAATTCAAAATACAATTCAAGTTGTCACAAAATCAACCAAATTCATAAAGTAACCCTAAATCTTACAAATGTCTACACCGGGGTGAAACCTTCGAAAATTAGCCGCTCATGGTGAATGAAACTTGATCAATGAGAGATTGAAGCTTGATTACGAACATATTGAAACCTTGAAGTGATGATGATGGTGGTTAGGGTTTGGAATGAGAGATGGAATTGGATGAAGGATGATGATGGTGATGATTAGGGTTGTGGATATGGAGATGGATAATCGAATCGAATGAGGGAATGGATTGGAATTGATGGTTGTTGATGCTTGGGGTGTTCTTGGCTCCAAGATGTGTTTCAAAACTCCAAAAAATCGTAACTCCTCACAAATGGGTCAACACATACATAAAATCCGTTCAAATTTGAATTTCAGCGACAACACAATAGGAATGGCGTCACCGACGACCCTAGATCTTCTGGTTTTCCTCCGACGCCTTAATCCACTGTCTACGAACATTTTTTGCCGACGGGACAATCTGAGGGGCACCGCCGACGGTCCATATGGGCGTCGGCGACGGCCTATCTAAATTATGTTTTTCTGTTTTCCCATTTTTCGCTCCCGGTTGACCTGTTTTCCGCCTCGATGCTCCGAAACGCTCCCGAATAGCTCTTTAAACTCCGTAAACCTGCAAAACATAAATCCAATCAAAAGTAGGCTATTCGAAACTAAAAGTTACGTAAATCATTAACTTAAACTCAATAAAAGCATCGGTTTTCAACCACGTATCATAAACTAAGCTGGAAAATCACCATTTTAAGGTCTAAACTTGGATTTATTTTCTGTTTTTTTTATTAAAACTTATTGTAACATCCGTCAAAAACGGATTTACCAAACCCGCTCCGTTTATCAACCGAACAGTCAGTCAAAATTTTCGTTGCGAATTAAATGCCCAAAATATTTTTAAACGATCCGTAATCAATTATTATACGCGAACATATATTTAGTTTTTGAAAAACTGTCAAAAAACGCAAAATAGAAATGATTTGTTACAGCCGGGTTTCGAACCCGGGTCTGTACCGAGTCAGGCAACGAATTAACAACTCACACACAAACCACTGCGCCGCGTGTTCTGTTTGTTATATGTTTCAATCATTTAATTGATATAATAACATTTTGAATTCAAAATCGGCGCCCAAACGATTCAGTCGTCGGAATCCCGGATTATACGCGAGCCTTAACACTAATTTACGTTATAACGTAAACCTTTAATCACATATCGGTTATAACCGATGTTTGAAGTCCGCGACCAAAATCAAAACCGCCGGAAAACTTAAACCGACGAACCCAGTCCGAAATCAGACCAAATGCATCTCATATTTTCCCTATAAATTCAACCACAGCCGTCTACAAACACTTTCGCACAAAAATCACACCTTTTCTCGGCGTAATTCCACTCGCCGGAATTTTCCTGTTTTCGCCGGAAAACCGACTTTCTTATTTCTGAACTTCACTGAATCCCTTAAACCTTTACCGAAGTTACCAATACTCTTTCCAAGATTTCCGGAGACTTGTTGCTGCCAGACACCCGTAGCCGGAGTTGGATTCTGTCGCCGGAGCTCTGCCGGAAAACAGAGGATCCAGTCGGTATAATCTCCGCTCAGTTTCTTTTCCTTTTTCACTTTTATCTTACCGAAATAATCTGTAAAACACTAATGAAACTTGATCAAAAGCTCGAACCAGTCAGACCCGATTTCTGGTTATTCGTTCAGTGAAGAAGATGAAGACTTGTTGTCATATAAGTTTAATTAAAATCATGATATTAATCGGGTTAGACACACAGTCCAGCGGTGGACTGTGTGCACATAAGACGTTAATTATGCAAAGGTCTCGAGTTCGAATCCCGTCTCACACACGCTGCCTTAATAAAATCCATTTTTTTGTTTACTGAACCGGATCGCCTAAGATATATGTTAAGTATATTAATAACCGAAGCAATAACCAAGTTAGACACACAGTCCAGCGGTGGACTGTGTGTTTGTTTATATCACAGGTCACGAGTTCGAGTCCGGTCCTCAGCACCGACTCGGACAATTATCTTTTCTTTTAAATAAGGCAGAAAAGGAAATATCTATTTTGTATTTAAGTATAATAAAAACCGAATACTATAACATGTTGAACACACAGTCCAGCGGTGGACTGTGTGTTGGATTGAACCACAGGTCCCGGGTTCGAGACCTGTGGTGTGCATGACCGTTTCGATTAAATTGTTTTTAAGATAAAAATGATTTTCGGTTTAATCTAATTAGTGTATATATATAATTAAAATCGGATATATAACGGGTTAGACACGTAGCTCAGTTGGTAGAGCTGCGTGCACGCGTACGAGAGGTCTCGGGTTCGAGCCTCACTCAGCGCACAATAAACTGTCAACGGTCAGGTCAACGGTCAACCGGCCGGTCAACGGTCAGAAAAATAATAATTTTTTTATTTATTTTATTTAATTATTTTAATTAAAAATCAATTATAAATACTTAAAAATAACATTTTTAAGATTAGAAAATAGTTTCAAACTCACAAAAATACACCCAACAATCCTACTAAAATAGTTTAATAAAATCCGTTTACTCACCAAACCATAATGCGATTTATCTAGGTTAAATCTCACTCGTGGTTAAAACCATTTCGCGTGCATTCATCATCATCAACCGAACGCACCCACTGTGAGTGAATCTTACAATTCCCCTTTTAAATTACACGTTTTGGGGTGTGTCATGTGTTATGAAATAATTAATTTATTTATTTAAACTTGTGCCATACCACATCATGACTTAAACTTAGATTGATTTATTGTTGTGATTTACTTATATTCCGTTTGTCAAATTACATGAAACTCATATATTAAGCCCATCAGTTCCTCGTGGGTAACGAGTAGAACATCGCGTGTTTCAATTCAAATTCATTATTGTTCATGTGTGTTTTCATTGAGTTTATATTGTTTGTAGTTGTGTTATTCATATTATCATGTTTATGCAATTCATTCATCAGGCCCCTCAGTTCCTCGTGAGAGACGAGTTGAGCATCGCGTGCCTTTAATTGTTTCATTATTGTTCATGAGTGTTTTCATTTAACATCTTATGATTATTGATCAAGTTACATCTAATTTTACTCATGTTTGGTTGTGCACATATTTCATAATCATTTTAAATAAATTGTTCAAATGTTTTTCCATAGGATTCACTCGCCAACATTATGTTGATCCAAAAACCTTTTTACACATGATACAGGTGAACAGGTTGAAGCAAGGATAGCATAGGATATGCCTTAGAAGAGAACAAAGGAGTTAGATTGTTAGTTAGATCATGTTGTAGCAATCATTGTAAACTTTCATTTAATTTGTATTAATGAATATGAAACATTTAATAAATGTCATGAGCTTTGATGATAACCCAATCATGCCCCGATCACCTTATCCGCTGCGGGTCGGGGTGTGTGACAGATTGGTATCAGAGCCATGACTATAGGGATATAGGATAGGTTATTAGACCCTTAGAGCCTATACTATAGTCTGCCTAAATTTTAAATTGATTAGGTGGTTACATACAAACTTATGATATTTATTTGTTTCATATTTGTTTACATTTCAGTCAAACATACATGCTCGTATACATGTTCATTATACATATATACATATTCATTATACATATATCGATGTTCATGTGTTCAATTTAATTTCATATTCTCATTATCCAAAGATTTTATGCAATTTTCAATTCTCATCAAAGTAAGTTCTGCGACGGGCATGTAGTAACTGGAAGGGTACAAGTACCGGTAGTCGGAACGTCCTGTCTAGGCTGGCATTCGTATAAATCCAATATAACGGACCAGTTTGCCTACCTGGGGACCAACGATGAGAGTACGAAGGACCTATTAGGCCAAAGCATGCCACACCAAACGTCGTTCGAACTAACCCTACTTTGAGGTGTCACCGTGTCTACACCTGGACACATTCCGAACATCACACGTTGTATACATATTTCTCGATTTTCACCGGGTTTTGTGTACGCAACCAGGCAGAAACCGTGCGAACCATATGAAAAACCGGTAATTCATGGGGGCCCACATGATTACATAAGGTAAAGTATGGCGGCACGACGGGCCTAACAGCGAGCAAAGCCCAAGACATCCTATGGATGTAGTATTTTTGTATAATTATTTTATGAATGTTCATTCTTGAATGCGACCCACGATCTCAAAAGCATCCAACTCATACTCTTGTCATGTATTCATTGTAGATGTCTTCTAACCTCGCCCGTAGGAAGATGAGAGCAGGAAAAGCCCGCGAACGCATGGCTACCTTAATCGCTCAACAAATGGCTGCCGTAATACCCAACATTGTAATCCAAGTTCAACAAGCACTTACCCATAATCCTGTCAACCAAGCAAACCAAAACATTTTCAACTCTTCCCCAAACACCACTAAATGCACCTACAAGCATTTCAAATCATGCGACCCTCCGAAATATAAAGGGACTGAAGGTGTCACCGCACTCCTCCATTGGTTTGAAGAAATGGAGAATACTTTTCTAAATTGCGATTGCCCTGATGATCGCAAAGTGCGTTATGCTACCGGTCGATTACATGGGATAGCACTTACTTGGTGGAATACAGAGAAGGCAAAACGAGGTGTTGAAGATGCTATGTCCTTAACTTGGAATGAATTGAAGGAAATCATGACCAGACGATTTTGTCCAAGGAGCGAAATCAAGAAGCTAGAAGATGAATTTTACTCATTGAAGCAAGTGGAAGGAGACCACACCACCTACAACGAAAGGTTCCTCGAATTACATCAAATGGTTCCCAACATGTTTACTCCCCTCTACCGTTTGATCGAGCACTACATTCGTGGTCTTCCGTCAAAGATTCAAGACCCTGTGATAAGTACCAAGCCTGCAACTTTGGAAGCAGCAATGGAGCTAGCAACAGAGCTCACCGAGAACCGAATCCGAAACAAAGACTTCAAGGAGGAGAAGAAGAAGGATAAAGAATCGACTGAAACCTCCGAATCCCCTTCTCAAACCGAATCCCCTTCTCAACCTGAATCCCCTTCTCAAACCGAATCCCCTTCTCAACCTGAATCCCCTTCTCAAACCGAATCCCCTTCTCAACCTGAATCCCCTTCTCAAACCGAATCCCCTTCTCAACCCAAACCTAAGAGAAGAAGAGTTGGGCGACTTTTCGCTGCTACTCAACGAAATCAACCAGTTTTTCACGCTATACCCATCCGAGCTGTCCCAATCACCCAAGAGGCACCCAACTCAGTTTACCCAAATAAGAAACCATATCTTGGACCTCACCCTCGATGCAACAACTGTTTTTATCACCATCCCTTTACTTTACCTTGCCGGCTATGTACAATTTGTGGACGTTATGGTCATTTGAGCAATGTTTGTCGCACCTTTCAAGACCAAACCTTTTCCCCTACACAAAACATGGCCCAAACTTATCACCAACCCCAACACCCCATGTTCCCATATGCTCGAGCTTGCTTCAATTGTGGCGACCCTACCCACTTTAGAAACACATGCCCCCAATTGGTAAACGTTATCAACACTCAAGCCCAATCAAACCCAGTTAACCAAGTAAACCAAGAAAACCCAACCACTATGCCACCAGCAAGAGGAAGAGTCTTCAATATCAACGCCAACCCTGTCGAAGATAATGACGGCCCAAACGAAGATACTCAGCTAGTCCTGTTCGCCGAAGATCCAGATTCAACTCCTATTGTTTAGTCTTTCTTTATCACATGTGTAGACTGCTAGAAAAATCATTGGATATTATATATTATATATTGTTTTCAGTATACGATTTTGCTGAGGCCGCAGCTCCCCATCCATCGAGGTTGAGTTTGATCCCCATTTTATTATGGGTTGATCAGGGTGTGCCCGCACGATCGGCTCCGTTTGTTGAGCCTTGATCGGTTACGTAATATTACATTTCAATACATGCAATATGCTCGGCTCCGTTTGATTGAGCCTTGAGTACACAGATTTATTTACATTTCCAGTTCATGCAATATGCTCGGCTCCGTTTGATTGAGCCTTGAGTACACAGATTTATTTACATTTCCAGTTCATGCAATATGCTCGGCTCCGTTTGATTGAGCCTTGAGTGCACAGTTCAATTTACATTTCAAGTTCATGCAATACGTTCGGCTCCGTTTGATTGAGCCTTGAGCACACATACAATTTCATTATCAGTATCTTGTGGTTGTGGTGTTTGTAGTAGAGTCGCATCGAACTAACCATAACTTGCGGATAAAGTCAATGAAAATTTGACAAGGATATGGTGGATACGCCGATGGCACTTCCTATATATAAGTATTCTTGTCAAATGATCGGAGGCATTATCAGGCGATTATGAGAGGTTCCATGCATAGGCTGTTTGTGTGGTTAAGTTATTCATATTCAGGACATGCAATATGTTCGGCTCCGTTTGATTGAGCCTTGAGCACACAATTTCAATTTCAGTACATTCAATATGTTCGGCTCCGTTTGATTGAGCCTTGAGCACACAATTTCAATTTCAGTACATTCAATATGTTCGGCTCCGTTTGATTGAGCCTTGAGCACACAATTTCATTTTCAGTACATGCAATACGATCGGCTCCGTTCGATTGAGCCTTGATCGCACAGATATGTTTCATTTCAGTAATTTATGTTTGTTGTATTGATTGTAGAGTTATAGGACTAATCATAATTCACTGTTAAAACCAATGAAAATTTGACAAGAATATGGTGGATACGCCGCTGGTACTTCCTATATATAAGTATTCTTGTCAAAGGATCAGAGGCATTAACGGATGGTTATGAGAAGTTCTATGTAGGATTTATTAGTTTTTGGTAACCAATCATAACTTGTGGATAAAACTAATGAAAATTTGGCAAGAATATGGTGGATACGCCGCTGGTACTTCCTATATATAAGTATTCTTGCCAAAGGATCAGAGGCATTATCAGGTGGTTATGAGAAGTTCCATGTAGGATTTATTATTGCCTTGGTTGGAATTTGTGATACATTTATATCATCATGTTATTTAAAGAGAGTGGTTTGTGTTCCATTTCTACATAAATTAACCTCTCATCATAACAAACGAGAGAGGAACTTCCATCATTCAAACATATATGTTATCAGAATGTGGATTCAAATATTTACTGTTGTGTTTACTCATATTCGCTGATGTGTCTATTCATGTTCAAATATCTGCTGTTGTGTTTATTCATGTTCAAATATTCGCTGATGTGTCTATTCATGTTCGAATCATTGCTGTTGTGTTTATTCATGTTCAAATATTTGCTGATGTGTTCAGTCATGTTCGAATATTTGCTGTTATGTTTATTCATGTTCAAATATTTGCTGATGTGTTCATTCATGTTTGGATATCAGCTGTTGTGTTTTTATTTATGTTCCATGTAGATTGTAGTGTTAGAAGTTTTGCCTTAGGATATAACCATATTTTTCCCAAACGTATCTTAACACATATGCATGATATCATTTTAGCAAATCATTTCTGCTTATCAATATTCATACAGTAGGCAACAAAAAGCGATTCCTGAATAGGGTACATAACCCTTACAAGGAACGTTACCGCCTCGAACAAAAACTTAAACTTTTATTTTTCTAAGCATACGACTGTCAAACAAAACGTCATCATTCATTTTAGTCAAAATATATCATTATTTAAATTTCGGGACGAAATTTCTAAAAAGCAGGGGATACTGTAACATCCGTCAAAAACGGATTTACCAAACCCGCTCCGTTTATCAACCGAACAGTCAGTCAAAATTTTCGTTGCGAATTAAATGCCCAAAATATTTTTAAACGATCCGTAATCAATTATTATACGCGAACATATATTTAGTTTTTGAAAAACTGTCAAAAAACGCAAAATAGAAATGATTTGTTACAGCCGGGTTTCGAACCCGGGTCTGTACCGAGTCAGGCAACGAATTAACAACTCACACACAAACCACTGCGCCGCGTGTTCTGTTTGTTATATGTTTCAATCATTTAATTGATATAATAACATTTTGAATTCAAAATCGGCGCCCAAACGATTCAGTCGTCGGAATCCCGGATTATACGCGAGCCTTAACACTAATTTACGTTATAACGTAAACCTTTAATCACATATCGGTTATAACCGATGTTTGAAGTCCGCGACCAAAATCAAAACCGCCGGAAAACTTAAACCGACGAACCCAGTCCGAAATCAGACCAAATGCATCTCATATTTTCCCTATAAATTCAACCACAGCCGTCTACAAACACTTTCGCACAAAAATCACACCTTTTCTCGGCGTAATTCCACTCGCCGGAATTTTCCTGTTTTCGCCGGAAAACCGACTTTCTTATTTCTGAACTTCACTGAATCCCTTAAACCTTTACCGAAGTTACCAATACTCTTTCCAAGATTTCCGGAGACTTGTTGCTGCCAGACACCCGTAGCCGGAGTTGGATTCTGTCGCCGGAGCTCTGCCGGAAAACAGAGGATCCAGTCGGTATAATCTCCGCTCAGTTTCTTTTCCTTTTTCACTTTTATCTTACCGAAATAATCTGTAAAACACTAATGAAACTTGATCAAAAGCTCGAACCAGTCAGACCCGATTTCTGGTTATTCGTTCAGTGAAGAAGATGAAGACTTGTTGTCATATAAGTTTAATTAAAATCATGATATTAATCGGGTTAGACACACAGTCCAGCGGTGGACTGTGTGCACATAAGACGTTAATTATGCAAAGGTCTCGAGTTCGAATCCCGTCTCACACACGCTGCCTTAATAAAATCCATTTTTTTGTTTACTGAACCGGATCGCCTAAGATATATGTTAAGTATATTAATAACCGAAGCAATAACCAAGTTAGACACACAGTCCAGCGGTGGACTGTGTGTTTGTTTATATCACAGGTCACGAGTTCGAGTCCGGTCCTCAGCACCGACTCGGACAATTATCTTTTCTTTTAAATAAGGCAGAAAAGGAAATATCTATTTTGTATTTAAGTATAATAAAAACCGAATACTATAACATGTTGAACACACAGTCCAGCGGTGGACTGTGTGTTGGATTGAACCACAGGTCCCGGGTTCGAGACCTGTGGTGTGCATGACCGTTTCGATTAAATTGTTTTTAAGATAAAAATGATTTTCGGTTTAATCTAATTAGTGTATATATATAATTAAAATCGGATATATAACGGGTTAGACACGTAGCTCAGTTGGTAGAGCTGCGTGCACGCGTACGAGAGGTCTCGGGTTCGAGCCTCACTCAGCGCACAATAAACTGTCAACGGTCAGGTCAACGGTCAACCGGCCGGTCAACGGTCAGAAAAATAATAATTTTTTTATTTATTTTATTTAATTATTTTAATTAAAAATCAATTATAAATACTTAAAAATAACATTTTTAAGATTAGAAAATAGTTTCAAACTCACAAAAATACACCCAACAATCCTACTAAAATAGTTTAATAAAATCCGTTTACTCACCAAACCATAATGCGATTTATCTAGGTTAAATCTCACTCGTGGTTAAAACCATTTCGCGTGCATTCATCATCATCAACCGAACGCACCCACTGTGAGTGAATCTTACAATTCCCCTTTTAAATTACACGTTTTGGGGTGTGTCATGTGTTATGAAATAATTAATTTATTTATTTAAACTTGTGCCATACCACATCATGACTTAAACTTAGATTGATTTATTGTTGTGATTTACTTATATTCCGTTTGTCAAATTACATGAAACTCATATATTAAGCCCATCAGTTCCTCGTGGGTAACGAGTAGAACATCGCGTGTTTCAATTCAAATTCATTATTGTTCATGTGTGTTTTCATTGAGTTTATATTGTTTGTAGTTGTGTTATTCATATTATCATGTTTATGCAATTCATTCATCAGGCCCCTCAGTTCCTCGTGAGAGACGAGTTGAGCATCGCGTGCCTTTAATTGTTTCATTATTGTTCATGAGTGTTTTCATTTAACATCTTATGATTATTGATCAAGTTACATCTAATTTTACTCATGTTTGGTTGTGCACATATTTCATAATCATTTTAAATAAATTGTTCAAATGTTTTTCCATAGGATTCACTCGCCAACATTATGTTGATCCAAAAACCTTTTTACACATGATACAGGTGAACAGGTTGAAGCAAGGATAGCATAGGATATGCCTTAGAAGAGAACAAAGGAGTTAGATTGTTAGTTAGATCATGTTGTAGCAATCATTGTAAACTTTCATTTAATTTGTATTAATGAATATGAAACATTTAATAAATGTCATGAGCTTTGATGATAACCCAATCATGCCCCGATCACCTTATCCGCTGCGGGTCGGGGTGTGACACTTATTTTCATGTTCATTTACTTTAAACTTTGGGAAATTCTTCAAGTTGCCAATAAATCCCTAAGCTAAGTCATCAAGTAGCTTTCAAGTAGTCACAGTGGACAAATTATACCAAGTCTACAATTCCCATGTTTGAAGCGCACGTCTACTTAAACCCACTTGGTTGTTTCGTGAATTAGATAAGCTATTTATTTTCTTGTACTTATGTTCATGACCATTCAAATTATCCATGTGATTGTGCATTGGTGAACTAAGGCTTAAAGGATTCATCCTACCCGTGCATGACAATCCATGACTTGACAATACATGACCTTAGGCTATACTATAATATTAATATACACACACACATACATACATACTATCTAACCCAAAACAGAACCATGATACCAACCAAACAAAATGGTTGAATGTTGTGGTAAGGTGGGACTTGGCTTAGTTTTAGTTTCCTTATTTTGGACTTCCAATGAGTGCAACACTTATGAAGAACATTAACTAAAAATGGTGTCCAAATGAGTATCTAAAGCAAGATATAATTTCGTATTCTATACTTGTAAATTCTGAATTTATTCCCACCATCGACTCCACAAACTTACACATCTTGTTTATCCATTTTAAGACAACCTCGGTGTTCCATCCTTCAAGTCGTTCAAGACTCACTTTGTGGAAAGTATATGCAAATTGTGAGTATACTTGACCCATTTATTCTTTAAAACACTTTGGGTTGCAATATGTATCATTATGAAACTCACAATTACACATAAAATCATGCTTACACAAACACTAAATCCATCAACATGCTACTTGTTATGCTATTTATTATACATGCTAGGATATATTATATGCATGCTATCTATCATTAACTTTCAAAAGCCATCCTTAACATGTATAACGCTATAGTAGTAGCACCCTGTTTGTTGGGTCATTGTTAAGGTTCAATCTTTACGATCCTATCGTTGCAATGATAAGATTATGCTAGTGGACACTTTGGTTTGTTTTATAATTCATGCAAGCTAGTATGATTCATATAACCCAGTATACAATTGCCATGTGGATATGAGACCTATTCTATACTTATGCTATGTAAACTAAACTTTTATGCTCATCGAAATTTATGTGTTGACGGGTACTTTATATACATGATTGGTGGATATTGATGATGATACGACAAGAAAAACACTTAGGATGAACTAGAAACTCAACCAAAATTTCATTTTAAGTTCTCTCATTATGTTGTTATGTTATTTCCCAATATGTTATACATTTCTTTTAGTCATGGTATGAAAATGAATTGTTAAATTATAGTCACAACCAATAGTGTTATGTTGTCTTTGAACAATCTATTATGTCTCGCCTTTATGTTTCCGCCATAAGTTGGGGTGTAACAATCGACGACCAAACCCAAAGCCAACCCAAAAAATCTGATCCCATACCCATCCATCCTCATATCTCCAACGACGAGTAACCCAAAACCAACCCAAAGCATCTAGCAACGACCGTGCCAATATAGTTTCCTCGTTTGTTCTACGACCACCGTAGCGTCAGAGGTTTTTTCTCTATATATTTCTTAAATTGGGTTGACCTTGGTTGATTTGTATCGATTAGGGTTAGAATTTGGTGTTATACTGTTGAATAAGGTTTGATCTTGGTTGTATACGGTGTGGTGGTTGAATAAAGTTAGATTGTTTTACTTTGGTTGAATTTTGTAGAATATAGTTAGAATTTGGTAGTATACGGTTGAGTAAGGTTTGATTTTGGTAGTATATGGTATGAGTTCGGTTGAATACGGTTAGATTGCTGTAGAATACGGTTTGACTTTGGTTGATTTTTACTTTATGGGTTGACTTTGGTAGATTTTTGTAGAATACGTTTAGATTTTGTTAGTATCCGGTTGAAAATGGTTTGATTTTGGTAGTATACGGAATGAATATGGTTAAATAATCCATATATACGGGTTCGGGTTCATATGGTTACGATCTTGGGTAATGTACGAATGAATAGGAATTGATTATTTTCGTATGGGCTATATACAGTTTATACGGTTTATATATTTTTTTGTTATATTTATATTCTATATTTTGTTAATTTTTACCATTATATCATTTAACTTTTTTGTTTATGGTGGGAATGAAGCTTGATAATCCCTTGAATCTTGAACCTGGGATAAAGGTGAAACTCGGGTTTCGGGACGAAGTGACACTAACGATTAGCCTACTTGTTGCTTACATCCTGCCGCTTCAGCGTTTCTAGGTGTATCATCCTAACTGGGCATGGGTGTTACGATTTATCGTTTGTTATTATATTTTGATATGTAATCTTAATTTTGTATGTTTATTTGTGCTTTTAAACCCGTAATATTGGACATTAGCTATGGGTAATACATTTATGTTTAATCATGCTTTTATACCAGTCTAATACATTTTGTAAATAAACTTTATACAAATTACATACGTTAGGGATGCGTTTTACCATTCAGTGAACACCTTCTAGACCGAGAATGAAGTTGTTATATTTGAATATGGCAGATAAAAAAATTAGAGTCGTTAGGGGACTTAAATATCCACAGCTTACATACACCAGGACTACCAAAAAGGGGTAAACCGGCCATTTAACCAATAAACCTGACCATTTAACCAATAAACTTGTCTCGGATAGCGTTTAAAAACTCAATATGTAGCGCTTTTCCAGAACTATAGACGTAGAAAGCAAAATTTGAAAATAGGTACTCGACCTGACACTAGACTCCTACATTAAAGACGCAAATTACAGTTCACTCTTTTTTTAATTAATCGGCTTAATATACTGTGAAAGGGTCTTTAAAAAGCACTTTTGTAATTTAATATATTTTAATGTTTTTTATAAACCTTATTATAATATACTTACCACTTTTTTTTTCTTGAAAACATATATTTGTATTTTATTCTCTTACTTTTGTTATCTGTTATAGATCCTTTAAAAACTTTTGTTAGAAATATAAAAGTCTAAAACCCATGTCTTGGTGGATGATGCACTATAAGCATATCTAAGGGTTGAAGCAAAATGCATCTCTTTCAAATTCCATTTTTGATATTAATAATAATATTTTTAAGAGCATGACTTTATAATCATGTTAGGCGTAACATGTATTTTAAGCTTTGAGCTTGGTTAGGATTGCCACTACGATTCAAACGGCCAACATCATAATCGACTGATCTAAATGAATATGGTTTAAGAGTACTTAATCGAGTTAGTTATATAGACAGTCTAATCAAGTTTTAATTTAATATGAAAATGTGACGTACAAGTCACTTTATTTCGTTATATCTTATAATGGTGAAGATAAATTTAATATACAACAATTTCATTTAAGAAACTCATGATCTACCCTATTTGAATTATTACAAACTTTAGAGTCATTTTCTACTTAGCTGTATAATTACAAATTTATGTCATTTAACATCTAATCTTTATCTCTCTCATCCCATCCCTTCTTTTGTACTAGATCATATCACCAACTAATTTTTAAGAACATAAATATTATAAAATAATAAGAGTTAATAAATAGTAAACAGAGAGGTGACCAAGTGAACTGAACACCTTAGGTTACGGGCTAAATCATTTCTTGTCTATACAGGTTATGTCATGTTCATTTGTTAACATTTTTATCTGTTTTAAAAATCTTTAAGTTATAATAATTGTATTAAACTAGCATTAAGACCCGTGCGCGTTGCGGCGCAGGTACATCGTAAACGTTGAATGGATTAGTCCAAACGTTATGTGATGCATTAACTATATGAAAAACACGTGTTTCGACGTATCCAATTGAACTCAATGTAACATGTATAAGCATTGCGATTGTATCAAAACGTAAAGTAAATAAATTAATATCGTACAATCATAACGTATTATATATGACCCAACCCTTACATAGAAAACGTAACAGGTATGAAGAAAAACTAATATGTGTAATAAAAAGAGATTAATTAGAGCTTTCAAAAAAGAGAAAAAAAAAGAAACCATAATTTGACTCCACTCGGTTCGAAACAAAATTTACGAAACATACATAAAATAAGCAAGAAAACATATTATATTTGACCTGAAACATTTCCCAAAATAGTTTACGTCGAAACGTAGAACAACTCAAATTTATACCGAAACTTACATAAAAACATGCACGTAAAAATGGGTTCTTTAAACGAAAACGTATTATTTTTGACCTGGGTTGTTTCTAAAAAAGTTTACATAGAAATATAGAACAAAAAATATATATACCTACACGTACATAAAATATGCACATAAAAAAATAGTGTTTTAGTAAAGGAAGTATAGGGGTAAATCGAAACAAAATATTAGTAAAAAATTTAATAGATTAAAAACGTTCGTAAAACCGTGCCAAGTAGCAGCAATGCCACACCAACATTGACTCTCAACATTGGAAAAACTCATAAAAATAAAATAGATAAAATTGAAAAAGTTTACACCGAAAGAAAAGTAGACTTAAAATCGCTGAATCACGCACACCCTTACATTGTGTTAATGCGATGAAATTAAACATAAATGTAAAACGTAGAAAAGAATAACTAAGTCGATCTAGTACCCGCCCGTTGCGGCGAACTTGTCAAACAGAGAAAATGGACACGTTGCAACGGGCCCGTCAAATGTGAAAAAATTGAGCAAAGATGTTGAACCTCACATATACGTTGCGACGCATTAACTTGCAAAATTTTTGAACGAAATGTAAAACGAAAATTTGCGAAAGATTAAAAGTATGGGGGACCAAAGTTGTAAATAAAAAAGTTCTGGGTTAAAACTAAAAAAACATAAAAAACCTTGAGTTAAAAGTAAAAAATTAAAATGGTTTAAAATACAAAATATGAAAATCTTTAGGTTAATAGTAAAAAATTAAACTTTTTTTTTGAAAAACTCTCTATTGCGGTATAATATCACAATGCAACAAAATGTTGCTAATTTAAATATGAAAACTTGATATTAAAACACTACTTTTTATTAAAATAATAATTTGATGGAAGCTAATATTCATACTACTTCCCTTTTATCTCTATAGCGAGAGATAGAATAAAAAGGGTGTGAGAATAAAATATACGGATATGAGAATAGTAAAAGACCTGATATATTGACAAGTTATTAATAAAACATTGCATATACTTGCATAAAAAATGATAATGACAGTCGACATTTGTCACTAATTTTGCGACGGATTTGTCAAGTGTTATTTGAAGCTATTTTAGAAAGGTAAGAAAAGCTCAATAGATATTCAACAATTTTACACTAAAAAGTATTTAAATCTTGCACATATTAAATAGTAATATCACGAAAAAGTATTTAAATCTTATATATATTAATTAGTAATATCTTTAAAAATTTAACGGTTTAGACAATATATGATTTTTTAACGACAAGACACACTCTTTAACGCTACTTCAAAATTACACATTTTTTACCAGCTAGACCAAATGTAATTTGGTATATTTTCTTCATGAATAAGAATCATTTATAGGTTGTTTTGTATACACCAAACTCAAATTATTTCAACTCAATCATATAAGCTTTGTGAGAAAATGATGTGTTTAGTGATTTTACTATTATTATTATTATTACTATTATTATTATTATTATTATTTGAGCGTGTTTTAGTTTTTACACTTCGCAGAAGATGCATGAAAAGCAGACTGCAGGAGAGTAGTGGCTGTGGTGGTGGTTTAAGGCCATTTCCGGTAGTTTTTTAATGACAAATTTGGAACACTAATAAACCATTGAAGTATTACCGTGTCATTAGTGGAATCATTCAATCATATCAATCTCTACTAGACGATAATGTCTATACACCAATTCACGAAAAAACCCAATAAATTTTGAAAAACCATCCTTTATAGAAATCGAACCTATAATCTGATATTCTTTAAATTTTATTATACCACTAAGATAATACTATGCTAAAATGCGATGGTATCAAGCGCGTGGGTAGTAAATACGCCAACAATAAACGCATGGCTCGGGACTTTCGTGTCAGACCCGGCTGGAGCCCCTGCCCTCATTTGCTGACCAATCACCCTCCTTCACTTTATATCTTATTGAACGTTTGACCAAGAAATCATCATCTCGAAAATTAAATAAATAATGATGTTTAATAAAGCCGATAATATAATTCAGAAACAGGTTACGTGGTCTACGTTCATTTGTTTAAGAGTCAATTAAACACATGGTTCAAGTAGTTTGTATCAAATTATGGGTTTAGTCCTATGAGCACAGGGACTTCATTTATGTGGTCGGACTCGTCTCGGATACTTGTTGGAGACGAAAATATCATGGGTACTCGTCGGAGATGTTTCCTAAACGTTTTTTTAATGTCGAGGATGTATCTGGTAGAAGTATCCAGCCCGGTTCCATTTATTTTTATGGTTTTAACCCTTTCAAATTCCACAACCGACCATTAAACAAATAGTCCTATCATGTTCGGTTTCTCTAATCTCTAAACTCTCAAGTCTCATCATCTCTAATTCTCTATCGATTGCCGATCTCTCACTAGATGAATCGGAATTTAAAAATTATTTGATTATTGATAATTAATTACCTTTGGAAGATGTAGTATTTTTGGAATTTGTTTAATATTTTTATATTTTTTTATATTTTTATTGCCGTACCCATATCTTGAAATTTTGAGTTTTGTCGTTCCTTGTTCTCGTATCATCCCCGTATCCTGATCTTGTACCCGTTCCAGTGCTACTTAGGTTTAGTCTAAAATTTAAGTTTTTATGGATTTATTCTATAATGAAGACATTATATGATTTCATCAATGTTCCATTGATTTCACAATATTAAGTTGGCGAGTTAAATTCATGAGAATTTTGCTCAGGCATTGGAGGAAAAGTGAAAATTTGGATTTGAGGTTGGAGGTCTTGTTCGAATCCGATTCTAACCGGGTTTTGGGCGACAGGTTTTGGTCTACAAAGCGCTGCCTGCGATCAAAGTTGAGGGGTAGCCTGGGCAACCCTTACCATCCACATACATCTGCCGCTAGCCATCTGCATACATGAAGCGTCTTTCATTATCACTATCACTAACCATAACACATGGTCTAAGTTTAACAAATTATTGAATACTAGTTTAAGATGTACAAGTTCGATCGAAGCTTACAATGTGAATTCCCTAACGGCTTGGTGCATGGTTGCAAAAGTCGCTAGGCGCTACCTAGTCGGTTGACTGGAGAATTGAGGGTACTCGGCCTAGGCGGAGATTAATAAGGAAGTATACGGACATATTAAATTATAAAGAAATTAGTTTTCGGAAGTTAAATGTATGTCAAATAACATAAATTTACTAATACTTATAACAAAATACGTGAAAATGATATTCATTCTTTAATATGATAGATATAGAAATATGTTTTATTTTTTTTAAGTCAAACTTGGCCGAGTTGACCTACTAGATCCGATTCTAGCTGAGGTTGATCGTGTTTGATCGATTCCGAGTAATTAGGCGGAGTTGAAGAAAGTCGCTCGGCATTCTACCTTTTAGCGACTACTCGGAGAATACTCGGTCTTGAAAACCTTGTTTTATGACCTTGGTTGGGGTGAAGTGTAGACCCGATCTAATGTATTATGTTTTTTTTTTTCATAACGTAAATTACTTGTACAAATGATTTGAACACTTAACACTCGGTATTCACTGCATGAAAAACTCATAAAAGACTGGATTAAAACTTTTGGCCACTTCATGGTACTCGTATATTGTATCTTCCCTAGATTATGTAAGAACAAATTAAAAATGAGTAAATTGCACAAAAATCCTTTATGTTTCCTCAAACTTGCAGGTTCCAGCCTTAATGTTTAAAAGTTGCTAAAAACAACCTTTAAGTTTATTTTTGTTGCGGGTTCAATCCTTTACAGCTAACCACGTTATTTTCTTCAGTTAAGTTCCCTTACATGCATAACATATGAGGGTATATTCGTCATTTTGGTTGATCTTCCACCCACGTCAATTATAAGAAAAAAGAATATTTAAGGTTTAACCTATTTTAGAAAATTCTAACCGCAGGGACTAATGTGCAATAAAACCAAACTTTAAAACCAAACACCCTCTTTTCGGTCTTCTTCTCCAGTGACTTCGCCGGATTCCGGCGAACCCGGAATTAAGATATGAATCTCATTAAGCTAGCCCACTGAGCTGTAAAGATTAACACAGATTTTGATCATGCCAATCAAACTCTTCAGGATTATCATCAGTTGGAAGAATCGGCGCCTTATTCGTATCAGACGGAAACGACAAACGATTCTTCAACCCTAGATACCTCTCATGGAACTCTGATGTCGTCAAATCAGAGAACTTCGTAACACCGTGTTCAGTAGTCGGATCCAGGAACTGGTGACGCTTAGGACGCCACAAGTTAGACTTAAACACTATCAAACGGTAATCGTGCTCCTCTGTAGTCGCGTGCGTTTTACCAAACTTTGTTTAAACTAGGTTAAAACTTAAATATTCTTTTTTTTATAATTGAAGTGGGTGGAAGATCAACCAAAATGACGAATATACCCTCACATGTTATGCATGTGAGGGAACTTAACTGAAGAAAATAACGTGGTTAGCTGTAAAGGATTGAACACGCAACAAAAATAAACTTAAAGGCTGTTTTTAGCAACTTTTAAACATTAAGGCTGTAACCTGCAAGTTTAAGGAAACATAAAGGATGTTTTGTGCAATTTACTCATTAAAAATTTAAAACTATAAATTTGTAACCTATTTCGTTAGTACAAAAACTAGTCAAATAAAAATGTTGTAGTTAATGAGAAAGTTGTCGATGATCTCTAAATTAAGTTAAGTGGGGGAAAGACTTACATTTTTTTTTGAGATGATGGTTGAACTTATGATTGGTGCAGAGGGGGTCACTAGCCAATGATAGAAGATCTAGGGAAATCTGGGTTCGATTCTTAAGCCAAACATATTTTACTGGTAATTTCACTGTCGCGCCTACGGACATGTGGGTTACCGGGTTTTCCCTGGAATTGGTGGTGAACTATGGTTACTCTGAGAGTAATCGGTGTCGTCCAGTAGGTACACTTAGAGTGCTCGAGATTGATTAAGATAACGAGAAAAAGGACAAAATAGGAAAAATAGGAAGATGGGGTGAACGTGGGCTAACGAGGGAGACAAAGGAGAGAGAAAGGTGGGTCCCCCCACCGCCTTCCATGCGCACGCTGTCTTCTTAACAAAACAAAAGCATTTTCAACTCTCAAACCCTAAGAAACATTCAAACACAAATATTAGACCCTCTTGCTTTGCAGATACCTGGGTATCAATTCATTCAATTCTACACATACAAACACTCAATATGCCGATCTCTCCTCTGAATTTCGTCAAACACTTCAATCCATCCTTTTTCCAATAGAAGCCTGCATCAAAAACAACCAAGATTTAGAGAAAACTTGTTACTTTTAAAAACAAGAAGGGAAGAAAATGAATCCAGTAACAGCTCACGGGCATGGTCATCCTCTACCTCCTCCGTTTCTCACTAGAGATCATCAGTTACACCACCACCATCAGTTTCAACAGCAGCCACCAGATCAGGAGGATGAACAAAGCGGTGGAAGCAGCAGCCGCAACCACGGACAGAAGCGGGATCACGACGGTAACGATCATAGCAATAATCATAATAATCATGATGGTAACAGAGAACTAGCTTCGGTTGTGACAGGAGGAGGAGGTGATGAAACCAGTGGTGGTACAAGGCGGCCACGTGGCCGTCCTCCAGGAGCAAAGAACAAGCCCAAACCTCCAGTTATAGTCACAAGAGACAGCCCTAACGCACTCCGGTCTCACGTGATGGAGGTAGCTAACGGGTGTGATGTTCAAGAGAGTATAGCGAATTTCGCTATAACAAGACAAAGAGGGATTAGTATTCTAAGTGGTAATGGAACCGTTGTAAATGTAACCCTGAAGCAGCCAACGGCGCCTGGGGAAGTTTTGAGCCTGAACGGGCGATTTGAGATTTTATCGCTTTCAGGCTCATTTCTTCCCCCTCCTGCTCCACCGGCTGCTTCAGGGTTAACTATTTATTTAGCCGGTGGTCAAGGGCAAGTGGTGGGAGGGAGTGTTGCCGGGCCCTTGGTGGCATCAGGGCCCGTGGTGATTATGGCTGCCTCTTTTGGAAATGCGGCTTACGAACGACTTCCACTTGAGGATGTTGAAGAGGGTTCAGGAAATCATGAAGGGTTAGGATCGCCTTCTCGGATCAATGGTGGTCAACAACAGCTCATGAACGAGGCGAATCCATCGTTGTACCATGGATTGCCGGCTAATATGATGAATTCGGGTCACTTGCCAACTGAAGGTTATAATTGGGGTGCTAATCGTCCTCCTTTTTGACGACAAGGATTAAGAGGAATGATCGTGTCAAACACACACTATATCGTAATTCACTCTTCTTCATCCTTATACACCTTGTGCAATTCTCTTTGATTTTTCTTAGATTTCTGTTTTTTTTTTGTACTTTAACATAAGACATTAGTTTGTTTGTGATGTTAATGAATTCAAATGATTAGGCTTCCATGTCTAGCTAGCATGTTTGATCAAAAATTGAGGTTGTACAATGTACAAAACTTGTCATATTATTAATATTTAATAATAATAAAATTAATGGTTGCTTTCTATTAACCTCACACAAGTACCTAGCTAGCATTCAAATTTAACAACATAGATGAAACTGCCTAGAAGATGCTCAGACAACTTGTAAGGTGGACAGAACACTAATATTCTAGTAATGACTCAAACTTTCTTAGTTGTATTATGAGTTCCTGAATGTAAGGTAAATGAGTCAGCCTTCATTTTAGATGCTTTATTATATATATATATATATATATATATAATATATTCAAAGGTTCCCTTTTAAGTTGTATAAGGAATCATTAGAGCCATTCAAAATCTTAACTGTAAAGCCCTTAGATATATAATAAGACCTCACAAGTTAGGTACAAATAGACAATTACAATCATGATTTAGTATTTTAAGTTGTTTGTTTTGATCATATATAGTAAAGTTGATATCTTTAGGATATGGGTGTTCAAGAAAGCGCACATTAATGGATTTCTTTAACTCCTTGTATAAAGCTAGCTTTGTGTGTGTGTGTGTTAGTGTGTGCATTTATAAAAACTCTATATATATACATGCAGATTCATCTACTCTTAACTAAATCAGTATAAGTAGATCTGTGTGTGTTGTTTGACCGAGTATATCTAGGGTTTGAAGAGAGAGAGATATGATGGGGGTGATTACACGTGCAGATGTAAGGGAAACTTGTATCTTTTCCGAGGCTGCAGGCAACTGCAAATGCAACCCCCAGTTTCAGCTTCATCACTACACTTCTATCCCCCCCCTCTCTCTATATATATATACACACACACATATATGTGTGTCTGGTATCTTTTTTTACTTGCAATCTATGTGCTTTCTCTGCAGAAGAAAGTGATTGGGTTGTCTTGAGTGAGGAAGGGAGATGCTTTGTTGAACCCTAGATATGCTTTTCTTTATATGTTGATAAAATAACCTAAAATAACTTTTTATAAGAGTCCTAAAATACTATCATTTCAATTTACACTTCACACATTTTGAATATTAACAATTACATGACCTATTTGTGAAAGTTAAAAATAGGAGAATCATTTGGGCTTAACTTTAGGTTGTAAACCAATCGAAACTTTCAACGAATAGCTCGTGAATTGTTTGGTAAGATGTTTATATGTGTTCATCCGTTTAATAAATAAACAAACACGAATAAGAAATTCCGTTCACTTAATTAAATAAACAAACACAAATAAGAAATTCCGTTCATTAAATAAACAAACATAAACAGATTCTATGTTCATTCATTTATGTTCGTAAACATTTAGTAACATATTCATTTATTTTCATTTGTGTTCACCACTTGAATAGGATTTATAACTTTCTACTTTATGTAAACTAGATTTACCATCCGCCGCATTGCGGGGGGGGGGGGGGGGGGGGTACAACCATGCCGAACAGCACCAATGCCACATCACCGCCAGCGACAACCAATACTGAAGTTACGGTGTATTAATGTGAATAAATTAGACTGCAATGTAAAACATAGAAGATATAAATAATTAATTCGATTTAGGACCCCATACGTTGTAACAAACCTGTCAAACGGAGAAAATATAGACGACGTAAAAACGCTGTACCACACACTCATGTTGAGCCGTGTTAACTCGCAAAATCTAGTACGAAACGAAATGTTAAAACATTGAACCACACACACACGTTACGCCGTGTTAACTCACAAAATTTAAAACGAAAAATCTACGAAATATGAAAAGTGTGGGGACCAAAGTTGAAAGTAAAAAAGTGGTAAGGTTGAACTGCAAGAGTTAAAACTTTTTGTGTTATAAGTAGAAAAACAAATAGCTTTGAGTTGAAAATGAAACATCAATTTTTTTTTAAAAACCACCCAAAGCATGAGGTACACACCTCTATGCATACAAATGTTGTTTATTTATAGTTTGTTAATACTTTAAAATTGTCACAAATAAAATGTTTAATAACTATTAGGTTATTGCATATTACATACCTTATAACAATTTAGGATTCACAAACCTTCGCAAATCGCAACTTTTCGAAATTTCTCGTTGCCACTTACATTGTTCGTCTTCTAAAGGACCATTAGTTTCGTCTTCTGGCCACCTATATGTCCGTCTACGTTTGTTTATGTTCTGAACATTTGTATGTGTTCATTTGCTTTCATGAACACTCCTTTGTGTTCCAAAATTAACGAATAAACATAAACGAACACGTATACGTTTTTTTTCTTTAATGAACAAATACGAACAGAAAATCTCATTCAATAAGTGTGTTCATGAACACAGTTATTTTCTTAACCAACGAACACAAACAAGGCTTTTTCCGTGTTTATTCGTTCATTTGCAACCCTACTTAGGTTGATTAGACATCAACCGTGATAGTATCCTTCAACACACGTATATTGGTTTTTTTTTTCAAGTTGTGTGATTTTGTATGCCAATATGCTAGGCTATATGAGATGTATAGTACTATACGACATGTATAAATATAATCATATAGGTGTGTTATAATGTTATACGACACATATAGCTTTTTTTAAATATTTTTTTTTTATAAAAAAGTTAAAAACAGTTTTTTTAAAAAAATTATAAATATAGAACAATTTGGTGTCAAAACAGGAAAATTCCTAGGATACATGGTGGCCAAGAGAGGGATTGAAGCAAATCCAGAACAAATCAAGGCGATTGTGAATATAAAATCTCCTGCCAATGTGAAGGATGTCCAAAGATTGACTAGAAGGATCGCGTCCCATTTTGAAATCCTCTGAGAAATGCAAGGATTTTTATGATATCATCGGGAAGGATAAGAAATTTGAGTGGACTGAAAAGTATGAAGCTGCACTCAAGACTCTCAAGGAATATATATCTTCAGCCCCAGCCCTGAGGAAACCAGAGGATGGTGAACCATTGTCCTTTTATTTAGCCGTCTCAGGTAAAGCGGTAAGTGTTGTGTTAGTTAAGGATCATGAAGGCCAACAACATCCGGTATATTATGTAAGTAAGAGCCTTCTTGATGTTGAAGCCAGGTATTCTCATTTAGAGAAATTAATTTTTGCTGTAATTATAGCTTCCACTAAACTTAGGCATTATTTCGAAACTCATACTATTATTGTGAAAACTAACTTTTGTATTAAGAATGTTCTAAGGAAACCTGAAATGTAAGGTAGAATGGCAAAGTGGGAAGTCAAGCTTAATGCATATGACATTAAGTATGAACCCAGGACTGCCATCAAGTCTTATGCTTTAGCTGACTTTGTGGCTGATTTCAGTAGTGATTTACAATGGAAGCTGAATTAGTGGTTCAACAACTTGAAAAGACCAAAGATCCTTGGACACTCTTCACATATGGAGCCTCAAATGTCAAAGGAACTGGACTGTGAATACTACTAAAATCGCCACAGGGGGACATAATGCCCTAATCCATTGCTTATGAGTTTTAGACAACTAACAATGAAGCAGAATATGAGGCCCTAATAGCAGGTTTGCAATTAGCCAAACAGATGAGGATCAGGTATCTTCGAGTATATATAGACTCATTGCTAATTACTAACCATTACAATGTCTCATATGCTGTGAAGGGTGAGAAACTAATCAAATAGTTAGAAATTGTTAAAAAACTAGCAAATGCTTTCGAATCTTTTAGCATAACGCAGGTACCTAGAGAAGAAAATGCAGAGGCAGATGCCTTGGCAAACCTATGATCATCCTTAAAAATACCAGAAGACATGAGGATACCTATCATCCATATTCTATCTCTTGCAATTAAGGAAAAATGAAGCATTAGAGATAGTTGAGGATACCGTAATTGTACCCAGTGATGTGCAACCAAATTTAGGATCATGGATCCTTCGAATTGTGAATTATATTCAGAGTTGGGAAATTCCCACTGGGGAAAATCCCAGAGCCTTTAGGATTAAGGTATCTCAATTCACTATATTAAATAATATGTTATATAAGAGATCTCTTGCAGGTCCCTATTTGAGGTGCATTGAGGATCCAAAATTCAAAAAGTCTTGAAGGATATTCATGAAGGAGACTATGGAAATCACACTGGGGCAGAGCCTTATTCTCAAGAATCCTCAGAACAGGTTACTATTTGCCTTCAATGAAGAAGGATGCTATGGAATATGCAAGAAAATGTGATGCTTGTCAAAGACACAATAACATCCTACATCAACCAGCAGAGCCTTTATATCTAATAACTTCCTCTTGGCCATTCATGAAATGGGGAATGGATATAGTTGGCAAACTTTCAAAGACATCAGGAGGAAAAGTTATGGTAGCCATGACAGATTACTTCTCCAAGTGAATAGAAGCTGAAACTTTTGTTCAAGTCAGAGAAAAGGAAGCCATATCCTTTATTAAAAGAAACATTATTACTAGATTTGGATTCCTTCTAAAATTATTTGTGATAATGGATCCTAATTTATTGGGAGTAGAACTACTAACTTTTATGACAGCTGGGGAACTAGGATGATTACATCAAAACTAGTCCACCCACAAGCTAATGGTCAAGCAGACTCAAGCAATAAGATCATCATCAACAACTTGAAGAAGAAGCTTGGATCTAAGAAAGGGAAGTGGGCTGAAGAGCTACCGTATGTCTTCTGGGCAGATAGGACAACTCCAAAGAACATCATAGGCCAGACTCCATTCTCCCTAGTCTTTGTAATTGAGGCAGTGATCCCTACAGAAATGGTGGTTCCTACAGCCAGAACAAGCATCCGTGATCCTAAAGTAAATGTTGAGAACCTGACCCAAGACATAAATACTATGGATGAGCTCAGAGACTTAGCAAGAATAAGGATGGCCAGTTATCAACAAAGGATAGCTGGAGCATATAACAAGAATGTCAAGGTCAGAAGATTCCAAGTTGGTGATTTGGTACTAAGGAAAGCTTTCCAGAACACAACCAATCCGACTAATGGCAAGTTAGCACCAAAATGGGAAGGTCCCTACTTGATAGAAGCAGAAACTGGAAAGGGGGTATATCGTTTACTAACTATGTATGGTAATCTCCTACCAAGAGCTTGGAATGTTGTTCATCTGAAAAAATACTTCATGTAAGAAGGAGCTTGGATATATGATCCTTACTTTGGTAACATCTTACTTTTACTTTCTTTCACTTTGTACTTATTATTTATTATAAGGAAAGGATGTTGAGCATTTAACATCCATTTTTATCAAGTTACGAGCTTTTGCAGAGTTTTAACATTTTTTACAGAGGATCAAGGGGTTGGCCACCTCTCTTCCACGTTTAAGGTACTTTATACCTTCTAAGGTTTAAAGGTTTTCACCTTTCACACGAATTGGGTTTTGACACCCCGCCAGTAGCGCATTTTATCCAAGTATGGTTCGAGGTAATGGGACCAGTACACGCTTTAGTGGCTGAAAATTTCATTGAGGTTGGCCATATGTAGGATCTCAAGTATAATGGTAGACATACTGTACATCCGTTATCCTACGTTTTCACGTTAGCTAAGGTTTTGGCATTTTCATGTCATTTAGGTTGGGCTTGTCCCCAGTTCGGGTTAGACCCTAAGGAATTTGGGCTTGTCCCTAGTTTATTTGGGCTTGCCCCCAGTTATGATGGATTTATCCCTAGAATATCTGGCTTAGTCCCAAGTTGTTTTTTACAGGTTCTTGAAGTTTTGCAAATAAGGATACTGAATCCTTAAACCTTAACCGATTTCTGTGGTTTATTTATGCAATTGTAAGTCTTAAGGATATAGAATACTATCTTGGATTCTCCGGTATTTTTATCCTTAACTATATTATATTATTGATTACACCCTGGACCTTTCAATTAAGGATATATGATCCTTGATCATATAACTTTTCATATTTTATAAATTTGTTATGCTAGAGAATTGGTATATTTTTGACAACCCGAAATTCTCTAAGTTTGGTAAAATAAAGCTAATATACATAAACATATCAAAACAACATTTCAGAAATAAAAGTACAACACAAGATATAGTTAAAAGGTTATAATTTTTATTAGAACCCTTTTTATAAGGTTATCAAAATTATCAACCCAAGTTTCTACCACAAAACGTGGCCTATCCACTTGGGTTGATAAAGGGTGTCCATATTTATTGTTCATAAGATGCAGGAAAATAAAAGTGAGGGGCGTCAAAGGCTTCATCCTCCACAAACAGAAGGACCCATCCATCTTTGTCACCCCTATTGTCATAAAGGTCAGTAATCCTTAACCTAAATACCTATTGTTCAGAATTACAAACTATAAATTGTTCACAAAAAACACTATCAACCAAAAACCAGAAATCCTAAAAAAGTGGGCTCAGGCCTCGTCTATATTATCCTTCATTGCCCACCACAGCAACATCACCTTCATCTACACTACCATCTGCTTCACCACCTCCAGCCCCAGTGACCTCAACCAGCTCCTTTGTCCCGCTTGTCAGCTTCCAGCATGTACACCGGCTCAGGCTCCTCTTCACCGCCGAGCTCCAAGAGTCTCTGCCTCCACCCAGCAAGATCCCATTCAGACATGTCAAAAGCAGGATCCATAGCCTCTTGGACTATTTTGATCCTTGCCCGGAGAATGGCTTGAGTTGCGTAGACCTTAGCTTCATCAGCAGCCTCCAGTTGAGCTTTATTGGCATGTATCTCTGCCACCATGATCTGCTTCTCTAAGTTGTTGACCTCCTTCTCAAGTTGGGAGATCCTTTTATCCTTGGAAGTGGCGATGGCACGGAGATCAGCTAGACCCTCTTCAGCATTAGCTAGGCATTTATCCTGGTCAGCCTGGATGCGGGAAAACTTCTGCAAATAGCAAGACAGGGTGGTCAGGATCAGTGATCCTTAGAAAAAGACAGGATTGATTATCAGCATCAGTGATCCTTACCTCGGTGACAAAGTCGTGGAATTGCCGCTCTATCTGAAGGTTGTCTTCATCGGTATCACTTGGCTTCTTCCTTTTGGATCCAGCCTTAGCACGGGTGGTCATGACTTTGGGCTTCGGTTGGCTTTGGCCTTTGGCCAGCTCTTTCTTGATCGAACAGGGGGGGGGATTATGTTGTCAATATCTTCAAGGCCAAACTTTGAGGCGGATTTGGATGAGAATCCGGTAGCACCTATTCAGACAAAATAAAGATAAGTATTCAAGATTCTTTAATTTTATTTCTTTTTTATAATCATACATGGATACTTACTTGACATTGTGAAGGAGGTAGAGCTGGCATCTTCTATGTCCTTTGCTTTTGGCTTGAATGTTCTAACAGTCGTATCCAATGCCCAGAATGCAACTATTCTTTCTGCAGTTCCAAGAGTATCAGTGAGAGAAGCAAAGTTGGTCACTGCACAAGTAAACAAAACATGATCAGTTATCCTCACAAAGAAGAAGAGAACTTTCTACAGTCCTAACCTAAGGATCCTATATCCTACCCTTTAAGTTCCACTTTTTTTGGAAGACTATTCCCTAAAGGAATAGTATTCCTCCTCACAAAGAAGAACTGGTTCTTCCAGGAGGTATCATTTTTGGTGGTTTTGAGGAGTGGGAGCGACTGCTGTGGTTTGGCTTTGAATAGAGACCAGTGGGATCCATGGGCTACAAGATTGTACAGGTGTGGAAGTTCAGAAAGGGTGAAACTCAAACCCTCATCACTAATGATCTGTTTAAGAGTGTATAACACCATCCACGACATTGGCATCGCCTGGTTGTGTAACATCCGTCAAAAACGGATTTACCAAACCCGCTCCGTTTATCAACCGAACAGTCAGTCAAATTTTTCGTTGCGAATTAAATGCCCAAAATAATTTTAAACGATCCGTAATCAATTATTATGCGGGGATATATATTTAGTTTTTGAAAAACTGATAAAAATAACAAAATAAAAATGTTTTACCCATGCCGGGTTTCGAACTCGGGTCTGTATCCGGTTCAACCAAACAAACTATCACTCAGCCAAACAACCGCTCCGCCACTTTGTTTTTCTGGTAACACAAGGAAACACTTAATTCAAATATCAAGTTTCAAAGTTAAAATCAGTAAATTGCGCCCAAATTAGCAGTCGTCGGAAATCCCGACGACTTCGCCGTTTAATTACGTTTTCGCCCAATTTAACCGATAACTTAACTATTACGACGGTTATAACCGACGTCTGAACCGCGACATCAGCCATAACCGCCGGAGTACGGTTGACTTCGAATTAAGACCGAATTCAGACCCCATTCATCCCAATACTACCCTATAAATACACCCACAACTCGCCAGAAACCTTTCACACTCAAATCGCACCTTTTCTCGGCGAAAAATCACTCGCCGGAAATATCTTATACTTCGCCGGAAAACCGTATCAGTAATCTCTGAGCTTTACTGAACCTCCTAAACCTTTACCGAAGTCATCCACACCCTTTGTAAGCTTTCGGAGGACTCTCTGCTGCAAGATACTATCGCCGGAAAAAGATTTCTGTCGCCGGAGTTCTGCCGGAAAACAGAGTAAAACCAGCCGGTACTTCTCACGCCTAATTCCTTTCCTTTTTACTTTTATCTCGTCTGTAATTGATCATTAAACGCTAAAGGAACATGAATCAACCTTTCGAACCAGTCAATCGTCACTTCCGGTTAAAAACAGTGAAGAAGACGACATTTCAGTAATGGTTAAGTATAATTAAAATCAAGTTATTTACCGGGTTAGACACACAGTCCAGCGGTGGACTGTGTGCACTTTTAACGCTAAGGTCACGAGTTCGATTCCGGTTTCACACGCGCCGCCTTGATAAAAATTCTTTTTCAGCAAACTGAACCGGAGTCGCCTTGAGTATATGTTAAGTATATTGATAACCGAGTTTATAACCAAGTGGGACACACAGTCCAGTGGTGGAGTGTGTGTCCGCTAACCCACAGGTCCCGGGTTTGAGACCTGTGGAGCGCACCGGTTTGTGAATTAATTCGTTTTTAAAATAAAAGGATTTATGTTTAACTCTAATTAATATATATATATAATTAAAATCGGATATATAACGGGTTAGACACGTAGCTCAGTTGGTAGAGCTGCGTGCACGCGTACGGGAGGTCTCGGGTTCGAGCCTCACCCGGCGCACAACAATATGCCTTCGAACCGGTCAACGCTAGTCAAAGTCAACGGTCAAACGTCAACTGTAGCAAAAATAAAACATTTTTTTTATTATTTTTTAGTTAATTATTTTAATTAAAAATCAATTATAAATACTTAAAAATAACATTTTTAAGGTTAGAAAATAGCCTCAACCTCACAAAAATACACCCAACAATCCTACTAAAATAGATTAATAAAACCCGTTTACTTACCAAACCATAATGCGATTTATCTAGGTTAATTCCACTCGTGGTTAACACCATTTCGCGTACATTCAACCTCATCAACCGAACGCACCCAATGTGAGTGAATTCTTACAAACTCCCCTTTTTATTCATGTTTTGGGGTGTATCATGTGTCGTTTAAACTAATTCTCTTATGCAAATATGTGCTATACCATTATATGAACTAAACTAGAATGTAACTATTATTGGTGGTGATGTATTCATATTGTCAATGTTGTATACAAATTATTTAGGCCCATCAGTTCCTCGTGTGAGACGAGAACAACGCGTGCCTTAAAACTCATACATTAGGCCCATCAGTTCGTAAGAACAACGCGTGCCTCAAAACTCATTCATTAGGCCCATCAATTCCTCGTGGGAGACGAGAACAACGCGTGCCTCAAAACTCATACATTAGGCCCATCAGTTCGTAAGAACAACGCGTGCCTCAAAACTCATTCATTAGGCCCATCAGTTCCTCGTGGGAGACGAGTCGAACAACGCGTGCCTCAAAGCAATTATTTGGTGATGTGTGTTCAATATTCGATATTATGTGTTGTGTGAATAAATTTACATCTACATTTACTCATATATGGTATGCACCTTATTTATAATCAATTGGATAAACTTGTTCAAATGTTTTTCCATAGGATTCACTCGCCAACATTATGTTGATCCAAAAACCTTTTTTACACATGATACAGGTGAACAGGTTGAAGCAAGGAAAACATAGGATATGCCTTAGAAGAGAACCAAGAAGTTTAGATTGATAGTTAGAACACGTTGTATCATTTATTGTAATTTTCCATTAAATTGTATTAATGAATATGAAACATATAATAAATGTCATGAGCTTTGATGATAACCCAATTATGCCCCGATCACCTTTTTCCGCTGCGGGTCGGGGTGTGACAGATTGGTATCAGAGCCATGACTATAGGGATATAGGATAGGTTATTAGACCCTTAGAGCCTATACTATAGTCTGCCTAAATTTTAAATTGATTAGGTGGTTACATACAAACTTGTGATATTTATTTGTTTCATATTTGTTTACATTTCAGTCAAACATACATGCTCATATACATATTCATTATACATATATACATATTCATTATACATATATCGATGTTCATGTATTCAATTTATTTTCATACTCTCATTATTCAAAGATTTTGTGCAATTTTCAAATCTCATCAAAGTAAGTTCTGCGACGGGCATGTAGTAACTGGAAGGGTACAAGTACCGGTAGTCGGAACGTCCTGTCTAGGCTGGCATTCGTATAAATCCAATATAACGGACCAGTTTGCCTACCTGGGGACCAACGATGAGAGTACGAAGGACCTATTAGGCCAAAGCATGCCACACCAAACGTCGTTCGAACTAACCTCACTTTGAGATGTCACCGTGTCCATGCCGGGGCACATTCCGAACATCACACGTTGTATACATATTTCTCGATTTTCTCCGGGTTTTTGTGTACGCAACCAGGCAGAAACCGTGCGAACCATATGAAAAACCGGTATTCATGGGGGCCCACATGATTACACAGGTAAAGTATGGCGGCATGAAGGGCCTAACAGCAAGCAAAACCCAAGACATCCTATGGATGTAGTAGATTTATTTTTCTATATTTATTTTATGAACGTTCATTCCCAAACTCGACCCACGATCCCAAAGGCATCCAACTCATACTCTTGACATGTATTCCTTGTAGATGTCTTCTAGCCTCGCTCGTAGGAAAATGAGAGCAGGAAAAGCCCGTGAACGCATGGCTACCCAAATCGCTCAGCAAATGGCGACCGTAATACCAAACATCGTAGTACAAGTTCAACAAGCCCTTACCGCTAATTCCGTTAACCCAACCCAACAAGAAGATCCAAACACTATCAATCCTTCAGTCACTAAATGCACCTACAAACATTTCAAATCCTGCGATCCTCCAAAATACGAAGGTACTGAAGGTGTCACCGCTCTCCTCCATTGGTTCGAAGAAATGGAGAACACTTTTCTAAATTGCGATTACCCCGATGATCGCAAGGTGCGTTATGCTACCGGTCGTTTACTTGGAACGGCACTCACATGGTGGAATACAGAGAAGACCAAACGTGGTGTTGAAGAAACTATGACCTTGACTTGGGAAGAGTTGAAGGGAATCATGACAAGACGGTTTTGCCCAAGAAGTGAAATCAAGAAATTGGAGGATGAGTTTCACGCTTTAAAACAAAAGGAAGGCGACCACACCACATACAACAAGAGATTCCTTGAGTTAAATCAAATGGTTCCCAATTTGCTTACTCCCCTCTATCGTTTGATCGAGCACTACATTCGTGGTCTTCCATCAAAGATTCAAGACTCTGTAATAAGTACCTCGCCTGCAACTTTGGAAGCAGCAATGGAGCTAGCAACCGCGCTCACTGAAAACCGAATCCGAAACAAAGATCTCAAAGAAGAGAAGAAGAAGGATAAAGCATCAACCGAAACCTCAAACCCCACCCGAACCGAATCCTTTACACCATCTACTTCTAAGAGAAAACGTGATGGGCAAATCTTCGCCGTCACCCAACGCAACCAACCCGCTTCACAAGTTGTACCTCCTCAAACTATCCCAAACGCCCAAATAGCACCCAACTCAACTTACCCAAACAAGAAGCCTTACATTGGACCTCACCCTCAATGCAACACCTGTTTCTATCACCATCCATCTACTTTACCCTGTCGGCTATGTGCGAATTGTGGACGCTACGGTCATTTGAGCAACGTTTGCTGCACCGCTCAAAACCAAACCTCAACCCCTACTCAACCCATGATCCAAACATATCAACAACCTCAATACCCCATGTACCCATATGTTCGAGCTTGTTTCAATTGTGGCGACCCTACCCATTTTAGAAACACATGCCCTCGTTTGGTTAACATCATAAACGCCCAAGCTCAAGCAAACCCAGTTAACCAAGCAAACCAAGCAAATCCAGCTCCACCGCCAGCAAGAGGAAGAGTTTATAACATCAACGCCAATCCTGTTGAAGATGTTAACGGACCAAACCAACCACTTAACTAGCCTTCTCTCACCAAGAATCAAGATTCAACTCCAACCACTTAGTTTTTATGTTTTTCTCTATGTTATCTCAATTTTCACGTATCTCAATTGGAATTTTATCCAAGAATTTTTAATGCAAATTACTAGTTCAGTTTGTTTTATACTCATTGATTTAATATTCATATCATCATACTTCACGACATATCTCAGTTTCATCATTTAAAGAAGTTGAGTTGTGTCTCACTTCTACATAGACTAACCTCTCCATCATATTAAACGAGAAAGGTTTTGTCAAACACGGATGCTATCAGAATTAAGACTCAAGCGCTGGTTGTTGTGTTGTTTATGTTGTAGAGTCGCATAGAACTAATCATAACTTGCGGATAAAGTCAATGAGAATTTGACAAGAATATGGTGGATACGCCGCTGGTACTTCCTATATATAAGTATTCTTGTCAAAAGATCGGAGGCATTATCAGGCGGTTATGAGAGGTTCCATGCATAGGTTGTTGTGTGATTAAGTTTATTCATTTTCAATACATGCAATAAGCTCGGCTCCGTTTGATTGAGCCTTGAGCACACAAACAATTTCATATTCAGTACATGCAATAAGCTCGGCTCCGTTTGATTGAGCCTTGAGCACATAGACAATTTCATTTTTCAGTACATTCAATACAATCGGCTCCGTTTGATTGAGCCTTGATCGCACAGATATATTTCATTTCAGTATTTTTTATGTTTGATGTATTGGTTGTAGAGTTATAGGACTAATCATAATTCACTGATAAAACCAATGAAAATTTGACAAGAATATGGTGGATACGCCGCTGGTACTTCCTATATATAAGTATTCCTGCCAAAGGATCAGAGGCGTTATCAGGTGGTTATGAGGAGTTCCATGTAGGATTTAGTATTGCCTTGGTTGAAATTTGTGTTACAATTACATCATCTCACTATTTAAAGAAATTGGATTGTGTTCCATTTCTACATAAACTAACCTCTCCATCATAACAAACGAGAGAGAAACCATCACCATTCAAACATATATGCTATCAGAATATGGATACAATTGATAGTTGTTGTGTTTATTTGTATAGATTGTAGAATTTCTGCCTTAGGATATAACCCTAAGCATATTCAAACTTTTATGCATGATATCATTTTAGCGAATCATTCCTGCTTAACAATACTTATACAGTAGGCAACAAAAAGCGATTCCTGTATTAGGATACTTAACCTTTACAAGGAACGTTACCGCCTCAAACCAAAAACTTAAACCCTTATTTCTTCTAAAGCATGTAACTGTCAAAACTAAACACCATCATTCTTGTAGTCAATTATATCCCTATTTAAATTTCGGGACGAAATTTCTAAAAAGCAGGGGATACTGTAACATCCGTCAAAAACGGATTTACCAAACCCGCTCCGTTTATCAACCGAACAGTCAGTCAAATTTTTCGTTGCGAATTAAATGCCCAAAATAATTTTAAACGATCCGTAATCAATTATTATGCGGGGATATATATTTAGTTTTTGAAAAACTGATAAAAATAACAAAATAAAAATGTTTTACCCATGCCGGGTTTCGAACTCGGGTCTGTATCCGGTTCAACCAAACAAACTATCACTCAGCCAAACAACCGCTCCGCCACTTTGTTTTTCTGGTAACACAAGGAAACACTTAATTCAAATATCAAGTTTCAAAGTTAAAATCAGTAAATTGCGCCCAAATTAGCAGTCGTCGGAAATCCCGACGACTTCGCCGTTTAATTACGTTTTCGCCCAATTTAACCGATAACTTAACTATTACGACGGTTATAACCGACGTCTGAACCGCGACATCAGCCATAACCGCCGGAGTACGGTTGACTTCGAATTAAGACCGAATTCAGACCCCATTCATCCCAATACTACCCTATAAATACACCCACAACTCGCCAGAAACCTTTCACACTCAAATCGCACCTTTTCTCGGCGAAAAATCACTCGCCGGAAATATCTTATACTTCGCCGGAAAACCGTATCAGTAATCTCTGAGCTTTACTGAACCTCCTAAACCTTTACCGAAGTCATCCACACCCTTTGTAAGCTTTCGGAGGACTCTCTGCTGCAAGATACTATCGCCGGAAAAAGATTTCTGTCGCCGGAGTTCTGCCGGAAAACAGAGTAAAACCAGCCGGTACTTCTCACGCCTAATTCCTTTCCTTTTTACTTTTATCTCGTCTGTAATTGATCATTAAACGCTAAAGGAACATGAATCAACCTTTCGAACCAGTCAATCGTCACTTCCGGTTAAAAACAGTGAAGAAGACGACATTTCAGTAATGGTTAAGTATAATTAAAATCAAGTTATTTACCGGGTTAGACACACAGTCCAGCGGTGGACTGTGTGCACTTTTAACGCTAAGGTCACGAGTTCGATTCCGGTTTCACACGCGCCGCCTTGATAAAAATTCTTTTTCAGCAAACTGAACCGGAGTCGCCTTGAGTATATGTTAAGTATATTGATAACCGAGTTTATAACCAAGTGGGACACACAGTCCAGTGGTGGAGTGTGTGTCCGCTAACCCACAGGTCCCGGGTTTGAGACCTGTGGAGCGCACCGGTTTGTGAATTAATTCGTTTTTAAAATAAAAGGATTTATGTTTAACTCTAATTAATATATATATATAATTAAAATCGGATATATAACGGGTTAGACACGTAGCTCAGTTGGTAGAGCTGCGTGCACGCGTACGGGAGGTCTCGGGTTCGAGCCTCACCCGGCGCACAACAATATGCCTTCGAACCGGTCAACGCTAGTCAAAGTCAACGGTCAAACGTCAACTGTAGCAAAAATAAAACATTTTTTTTATTATTTTTTAGTTAATTATTTTAATTAAAAATCAATTATAAATACTTAAAAATAACATTTTTAAGGTTAGAAAATAGCCTCAACCTCACAAAAATACACCCAACAATCCTACTAAAATAGATTAATAAAACCCGTTTACTTACCAAACCATAATGCGATTTATCTAGGTTAATTCCACTCGTGGTTAACACCATTTCGCGTACATTCAACCTCATCAACCGAACGCACCCAATGTGAGTGAATTCTTACAAACTCCCCTTTTTATTCATGTTTTGGGGTGTATCATGTGTCGTTTAAACTAATTCTCTTATGCAAATATGTGCTATACCATTATATGAACTAAACTAGAATGTAACTATTATTGGTGGTGATGTATTCATATTGTCAATGTTGTATACAAATTATTTAGGCCCATCAGTTCCTCGTGTGAGACGAGAACAACGCGTGCCTTAAAACTCATACATTAGGCCCATCAGTTCGTAAGAACAACGCGTGCCTCAAAACTCATTCATTAGGCCCATCAATTCCTCGTGGGAGACGAGAACAACGCGTGCCTCAAAACTCATACATTAGGCCCATCAGTTCGTAAGAACAACGCGTGCCTCAAAACTCATTCATTAGGCCCATCAGTTCCTCGTGGGAGACGAGTCGAACAACGCGTGCCTCAAAGCAATTATTTGGTGATGTGTGTTCAATATTCGATATTATGTGTTGTGTGAATAAATTTACATCTACATTTACTCATATATGGTATGCACCTTATTTATAATCAATTGGATAAACTTGTTCAAATGTTTTTCCATAGGATTCACTCGCCAACATTATGTTGATCCAAAAACCTTTTTTACACATGATACAGGTGAACAGGTTGAAGCAAGGAAAACATAGGATATGCCTTAGAAGAGAACCAAGAAGTTTAGATTGATAGTTAGAACACGTTGTATCATTTATTGTAATTTTCCATTAAATTGTATTAATGAATATGAAACATATAATAAATGTCATGAGCTTTGATGATAACCCAATTATGCCCCGATCACCTTTTTCCGCTGCGGGTCGGGGTGTGACAGATTGGTATCAGAGCCATGACTATAGGGATATAGGATAGGTTATTAGACCCTTAGAGCCTATACTATAGTCTGCCTAAATTTTAAATTGATTAGGTGGTTACATACAAACTTGTGATATTTATTTGTTTCATATTTGTTTACATTTCAGTCAAACATACATGCTCATATACATATTCATTATACATATATACATATTCATTATACATATATCGATGTTCATGTATTCAATTTATTTTCATACTCTCATTATTCAAAGATTTTGTGCAATTTTCAAATCTCATCAAAGTAAGTTCTGCGACGGGCATGTAGTAACTGGAAGGGTACAAGTACCGGTAGTCGGAACGTCCTGTCTAGGCTGGCATTCGTATAAATCCAATATAACGGACCAGTTTGCCTACCTGGGGACCAACGATGAGAGTACGAAGGACCTATTAGACCAAAGCATGCCACACCAAACGTCGTTCGAACTAACCTCACTTTGAGATGTCACCGTGTCCATGCCGGGGCACATTCCGAACATCACACGTTGTATACATATTTCTCGATTTTCTCCGGGTTTTTGTGTACGCAACCAGGCAGAAACCGTGCGAACCATATGAAAAACCGGTATTCATGGGGGCCCACATGATTACACAGGTAAAGTATGGCGGCATGAAGGGCCTAACAGCAAGCAAAACCCAAGACATCCTATGGATGTAGTAGATTTATTTTTCTATATTTATTTTATGAACGTTCATTCCCAAACTCGACCCACGATCCCAAAGGCATCCAACTCATACTCTTGACATGTATTCCTTGTAGATGTCTTCTAGCCTCGCTCGTAGGAAAATGAGAGCAGGAAAAGCCCGTGAACGCATGGCTACCCAAATCGCTCAGCAAATGGCGACCGTAATACCAAACATCGTAGTACAAGTTCAACAAGCCCTTACCGCTAATTCCGTTAACCCAACCCAACAAGAAGATCCAAACACTATCAATCCTTCAGTCACTAAATGCACCTACAAACATTTCAAATCCTGCGATCCTCCAAAATACGAAGGTACTGAAGGTGTCACCGCTCTCCTCCATTGGTTCGAAGAAATGGAGAACACTTTTCTAAATTGCGATTACCCCGATGATCGCAAGGTGCGTTATGCTACCGGTCGTTTACTTGGAACGGCACTCACATGGTGGAATACAGAGAAGACCAAACGTGGTGTTGAAGAAACTATGACCTTGACTTGGGAAGAGTTGAAGGGAATCATGACAAGACGGTTTTGCCCAAGAAGTGAAATCAAGAAATTGGAGGATGAGTTTCACGCTTTAAAACAAAAGGAAGGCGACCACACCACATACAACAAGAGATTCCTTGAGTTAAATCAAATGGTTCCCAATTTGTTTACTCCCCTCTATCGTTTGATCGAGCACTACATTCGTGGTCTTCCATCAAAGATTCAAGACTCTGTAATAAGTACCTCGCCTGCAACTTTGGAAGCAGCAATGGAGCTAGCAACTGCGCTCACTGAAAACCGAATCCGAAACAAAGATCTCAAAGAAGAGAAGAAGAAGGATAAAGCATCAACCGAAACCTCAAACCCCACCCGAACCGAATCCTTTACACCATCTACTTCTAAGAGAAAACGTGATGGGCAAATCTTCGCCGTCACCCAACGCAACCAACCCGCTTCACAAGTTGTACCTCCTCAAACTATCCCAAACGCCCAAATAGCACCCAACTCAACTTACCCAAACAAGAAGCCTTACATTGGACCTCACCCTCAATGCAACACCTGTTTCTATCACCATCCATCTACTTTACCCTGTCGGCTATGTGCGAATTGTGGACGCTACGGTCATTTGAGCAACGTTTGCTGCACCGCTCAAAACCAAACCTCAACCCCTACTCAACCCATGATCCAAACATATCAACAACCTCAATACCCCATGTACCCATATGTTCGAGCTTGTTTCAATTGTGGCGACCCTACCCATTTTAGAAACACATGCCCTCGTTTGGTTAACATCATAAACGCCCAAGCTCAAGCAAACCCAGTTAACCAAGCAAACCAAGCAAATCCTTTGTCCCGCTTGTCAGCTTCCAGCATGTACACCGGCTCAGGCTCCTCTTCACCGCCGAGCTCCAAGAGTCTCTGCCTCCACCCAGCAAGATCCCATTCAGACATGTCAAAAGCAGGATCCATAGCCTCTTGGACTATTTTGATCCTTGCCCGGAGAATGGCTTGAGTTGCGTAGACCTTAGCTTCATCAGCAGCCTCCAGTTGAGCTTTATTGGCATGTATCTCTGCCACCATGATCTGCTTCTCTAAGTTGTTGACCTCCTTCTCAAGTTGGGAGATCCTTTTATCCTTGGAAGTGGCGATGGCACGGAGATCAGCTAGACCCTCTTCAGCATTAGCTAGGCATTTATCCTGGTCAGCCTGGATGCGGGAAAACTTCTGCAAATAGCAAGACAGGGTGGTCAGGATCAGTGATCCTTAGAAAAAGACAGGATTGATTATCAGCATCAGTGATCCTTACCTCGGTGACAAAGTCGTGGAATTGCCGCTCTATCTGAAGGTTGTCTTCATCGGTATCACTTGGCTTCTTCCTTTTGGATCCAGCCTTAGCACGGGTGGTCATGACTTTGGGCTTCGGTTGGCTTTGGCCTTTGGCCAGCTCTTTCTTGATCGAACAGGGGGGGGGATTATGTTGTCAATATCTTCAAGGCCAAACTTTGAGGCGGATTTGGATGAGAATCCGGTAGCACCTATTCAGACAAAATAAAGATAAGTATTCAAGATTCTTTAATTTTATTTCTTTTTTATAATCATACATGGATACTTACTTGACATTGTGAAGGAGGTAGAGCTGGCATCTTCTATGTCCTTTGCTTTTGGCTTGAATGTTCTAACAGTCGTATCCAATGCCCAGAATGCAACTATTCTTTCTGCAGTTCCAAGAGTATCAGTGAGAGAAGCAAAGTTGGTCACTGCACAAGTAAACAAAACATGATCAGTTATCCTCACAAAGAAGAAGAGAACTTTCTACAGTCCTAACCTAAGGATCCTATATCCTACCCTTTAAGTTCCACTTTTTTTGGAAGACTATTCCCTAAAGGAATAGTATTCCTCCTCACAAAGAAGAACTGGTTCTTCCAGGAGGTATCATTTTTGGTGGTTTTGAGGAGTGGGAGCGACTGCTGTGGTTTGGCTTTGAATAGAGACCAGTGGGATCCATGGGCTACAAGATTGTACAGGTGTGGAAGTTCAGAAAGGGTGAAACTCAAACCCTCATCACTAATGATCTGTTTAAGAGTGTATAACACCATCCACGACATTGGCATCGCCTGGTTGTGTAACATCCGTCAAAAACGGATTTACCAAACCCGCTCCGTTTATCAACCGAACAGTCAGTCAAATTTTTCGTTGCGAATTAAATGCCCAAAATAATTTTAAACGATCCGTAATCAATTATTATGCGGGGATATATATTTAGTTTTTGAAAAACTGATAAAAATAACAAAATAAAAATGTTTTACCCATGCCGGGTTTCGAACTCGGGTCTGTATCCGGTTCAACCAAACAAACTATCACTCAGCCAAACAACCGCTCCGCCACTTTGTTTTTCTGGTAACACAAGGAAACACTTAATTCAAATATCAAGTTTCAAAGTTAAAATCAGTAAATTGCGCCCAAATTAGCAGTCGTCGGAAATCCCGACGACTTCGCCGTTTAATTACGTTTTCGCCCAATTTAACCGATAACTTAACTATTACGACGGTTATAACCGACGTCTGAACCGCGACATCAGCCATAACCGCCGGAGTACGGTTGACTTCGAATTAAGACCGAATTCAGACCCCATTCATCCCAATACTACCCTATAAATACACCCACAACTCGCCAGAAACCTTTCACACTCAAATCGCACCTTTTCTCGGCGAAAAATCACTCGCCGGAAATATCTTATACTTCGCCGGAAAACCGTATCAGTAATCTCTGAGCTTTACTGAACCTCCTAAACCTTTACCGAAGTCATCCACACCCTTTGTAAGCTTTCGGAGGACTCTCTGCTGCAAGATACTATCGCCGGAAAAAGATTTCTGTCGCCGGAGTTCTGCCGGAAAACAGAGTAAAACCAGCCGGTACTTCTCACGCCTAATTCCTTTCCTTTTTACTTTTATCTCGTCTGTAATTGATCATTAAACGCTAAAGGAACATGAATCAACCTTTCGAACCAGTCAATCGTCACTTCCGGTTAAAAACAGTGAAGAAGACGACATTTCAGTAATGGTTAAGTATAATTAAAATCAAGTTATTTACCGGGTTAGACACACAGTCCAGCGGTGGACTGTGTGCACTTTTAACGCTAAGGTCACGAGTTCGATTCCGGTTTCACACGCGCCGCCTTGATAAAAATTCTTTTTCAGCAAACTGAACCGGAGTCGCCTTGAGTATATGTTAAGTATATTGATAACCGAGTTTATAACCAAGTGGGACACACAGTCCAGTGGTGGAGTGTGTGTCCGCTAACCCACAGGTCCCGGGTTTGAGACCTGTGGAGCGCACCGGTTTGTGAATTAATTCGTTTTTAAAATAAAAGGATTTATGTTTAACTCTAATTAATATATATATATAATTAAAATCGGATATATAACGGGTTAGACACGTAGCTCAGTTGGTAGAGCTGCGTGCACGCGTACGGGAGGTCTCGGGTTCGAGCCTCACCCGGCGCACAACAATATGCCTTCGAACCGGTCAACGCTAGTCAAAGTCAACGGTCAAACGTCAACTGTAGCAAAAATAAAACATTTTTTTTATTATTTTTTAGTTAATTATTTTAATTAAAAATCAATTATAAATACTTAAAAATAACATTTTTAAGGTTAGAAAATAGCCTCAACCTCACAAAAATACACCCAACAATCCTACTAAAATAGATTAATAAAACCCGTTTACTTACCAAACCATAATGCGATTTATCTAGGTTAATTCCACTCGTGGTTAACACCATTTCGCGTACATTCAACCTCATCAACCGAACGCACCCAATGTGAGTGAATTCTTACAAACTCCCCTTTTTATTCATGTTTTGGGGTGTATCATGTGTCGTTTAAACTAATTCTCTTATGCAAATATGTGCTATACCATTATATGAACTAAACTAGAATGTAACTATTATTGGTGGTGATGTATTCATATTGTCAATGTTGTATACAAATTATTTAGGCCCATCAGTTCCTCGTGTGAGACGAGAACAACGCGTGCCTTAAAACTCATACATTAGGCCCATCAGTTCGTAAGAACAACGCGTGCCTCAAAACTCATTCATTAGGCCCATCAATTCCTCGTGGGAGACGAGAACAACGCGTGCCTCAAAACTCATACATTAGGCCCATCAGTTCGTAAGAACAACGCGTGCCTCAAAACTCATTCATTAGGCCCATCAGTTCCTCGTGGGAGACGAGTCGAACAACGCGTGCCTCAAAGCAATTATTTGGTGATGTGTGTTCAATATTCGATATTATGTGTTGTGTGAATAAATTTACATCTACATTTACTCATATATGGTATGCACCTTATTTATAATCAATTGGATAAACTTGTTCAAATGTTTTTCCATAGGATTCACTCGCCAACATTATGTTGATCCAAAAACCTTTTTTACACATGATACAGGTGAACAGGTTGAAGCAAGGAAAACATAGGATATGCCTTAGAAGAGAACCAAGAAGTTTAGATTGATAGTTAGAACACGTTGTATCATTTATTGTAATTTTCCATTAAATTGTATTAATGAATATGAAACATATAATAAATGTCATGAGCTTTGATGATAACCCAATTATGCCCCGATCACCTTTTTCCGCTGCGGGTCGGGGTGTGACAGGTTGTAGCACAGACCGGTTCGGGTGAAGAAGCTTTGGGTGAATGCCGGGAAAGGGTAAGAATAGCTGATTTGGAATGGTGCAGCAGGGAAACAAACCCAAACAGAGGATTGAGAATCGCTCTTGAGTGAAGAATCGAAAGGCCTGAAGACGGTTCCCTCAGGGAAACGGTTGCGTAGCTGGTCAACTTCAGGATCAGTGAATCTACACAACTCTAAAGAAGATTTTTCAGAAGGTTTTGGCTTTTGGGTGGACTATCACGTTCCTAATCCTTACTTAGAGAGGAATGAGTGGCCATTTTCGCCATTGATTTACAGAAGAAAGGTTGAGAGAGAGAAAGAATACCTGATGAGTCTCCGGGATGAAGATTTAAATGCGGGATTCTCGATCTTAAATGGTTTTTCAAACTCTATCTCTATCCTATATATAATGATGTTTGTTGCAGGCAGTCCCATCATGACGTCAGACTCGCAATGGCTAGTTACTTAGTGTAACGGCTAGTCCTATTCCAACGGAAATATGACAGATTTACTGTGGGTTATATCCGCTATATTTGGGGGCAATTGCTAGGGCATTGATTTCAATATTGTGGATCATGTATCTTGAGATTTAACCTGGATCACGGATCCTTAATGGATGGTGAATGAAGTCTGAGGATCAAGGATCCTTATTATTACCTATGTTGATTAACAATTGTTTCCTATATGTTTAGCTTGTATTCACAGGTATTTACGAAATGGACTTGTCTATGCTGGAATGTCGGGGAATATGCTTATATTCAAGCACGTGCAAGTGAAGTAATAGCCGTTATGGGTGATCGTGGGAGACTTGCCTATTTTGCGGATAGTTAGTTACTAGGATATTTCCAATTATATCTGCGATTTTGAGCTTGATTTAGAACAAACAACACGTACACAACTCGCACACTTGTGGCTCTCGAAATTGCTCTCATACACACACTAGAATTCAATTGTAACAAGCTCAAGATAATCCAAAGTTGTAATCTTTTATGTGCAATATAGTTGGTGATCAGTAGTTTCTATCACCCTATGTTTTTTATGCCGGAGATCTTCTAAAGATGAAGGCTTTTCACTCGTATAAATCCTTGTGTTCGTTATTGTTTATATTTCACGTTCGTTCATACAATTGTTCAACATTTTAGCACTCTATCTCACAATCAAAGTTTGGTTATATTATCCTTAAACCGATTTTTGACCAAAACAATACCCACATAAAATCATATCCTCTTCTTCTATAAAACATTGAATAACCGTGTTTCATTGCGGGCTCATGAGAATGAGACTTCATGACTGAACTTGGTCTTCGGGTATCGTATGAGTCCATAAATGAACTACGTCTCGTCGAAACCTGCGTATTTTGTCGTGAGCTCATGAATTAACTTTGCTTCGTAGGATCCTGCTTTATTTTGTTATCGCACCCTTAAAGTTAGACACCCACGAGTATGTGTTTGAATCACATTCTCTTTCTTATCATTTTGATCGGATACAACACCACTTTGATCTTCACCAAGAAACTTTTTTCACTATACTGGGGTTGTACAATTATTTGTTATTTTAGGAGATCCTTTTCTTCTTCAAGATCAATTTCATCATTCTCCTGAACAAACGACCATGATAAATCAAGTTTCGTCCAAAAGATGCCACCTACTTATAATGGAATTGGATTACTAGCGTTAAGATAGTCAACAATTTGCAATCATGTAAATCAAGGTAAAACATAACAAGTTATATGTATAATATTTATGACTTGTATTCAAATAGTTTGACAGTCAACAAACACACGGCAAGCCATAACTCGGGTAAAGATGACAATCACACAATGCATTTACTGACTGCTACACTGGTATAATTTAAAAAGAAAAACATGTAGTATAAAAAAATAAGTTGATATTAAAAAAGTTGGTGGAAATATATAATATACATATTTCCACCAACTTTTTTAATATCAACTTTTTTTTTATATAATGGTGGGACTAGATATATATTAAAAAAAGTTCAACAATGGCAACTACAACTACTCTTTTGTTGTTCTAATCGTACTTAACTTTCAATTTCATTACAAATTTCCAACGCTTCAATATTAACCAATCAAAACATTATAAATGAATTACCCGCAATTTAGGGGTGTTCAAACCAATGGAAAACAAAAAACGAAATCATATCCATAACCCACAAACCAATTCGAAATATGAATTTGGCTTTTAGTTCTGGTTAACGGCAAATTTCTTTTTATTTCCTGTGCCTTTCAAGGTGTTTAAAAGCTTTGTCTTTACCAATGGATATCACCAATATGGTGTTAGTTATGATTTCTAACTGTGCCCGAATTCGTAATTCGGTGATTATCCAAATTAATGGATAAATGCAACTTTGTTTGTAAGTTTTTATTGACCCGGCCCATTCCATTAGCCCAATAGGCTGACTTAATGAGCCCAAGCCTCCGTAGATCGACACTCTTCCCCTCTCTGGCTTCGACACCATCATCGTCCCCACCCAAACCCTAGATCATAGATTGATTAAGCCCTCTCTCTCTCTCTCTGGTCTCTTCCTTGACGGCTTCCGGTCTAGTAGTTTCAGTGAGGTACACACATGATTCTTAAATTCAAGAAGTTATTTTTTTGGCTTACTTTATGATATTTGTTAGGTATAATTGTTTTTTAGTATATGTGTGCATAAGTTCAGCTATTTATGAAGATGCTATTTTGCCTGAATCCGGTTCGGTTTTCTGTTGGGAGGTTGTACTTGACTAATTGTAGAACATAGGGCTGGCAATGCTATGTTGCTTGTGAATTGCTTAATTATGTAGTCCAAAATGTATTCATGAATCATCTATTGCTGCACTATGTTAGGTGTCTTTTAAGGATACATCTTGTTGTTCAAGATTAATGGATCGACAGGGTCATGATTATGCTGCTGCTGCTGCTGCCGCCATGGCATTTGCACAACAACAGCAACAAGCCGCTAATATCCAGAAGCAGCAGCAACAGCAGCAGCCACCGCCTTACGGTTTTCATCCACAACATCAGCCGTTCCTTCCTTCAGTTCATGGCCCTCCTTTTCTACAACCGCATCCTCCTATGCAACAATTTCCCCGTCATCCCCTCATGCAAGCGCCACAAAACCAGCCGCACCCTCACCCTGCACCCCATCTTCACCTTCTTCACCAGCAACCGCCGCCAACCTTTCCGCCACATATTCCACCTCCATTCCATGGCCCAAATGATGCACCTCCACCACCTGCTCCCCCACCATCCGACCCTGAACAACAAAAATGCATTGATAAACTTGTTGAGTATGCTGTTAAAAACGGCCCTGAATTTGAAGCTATGATCCGTGAAAAACAGAAAGATAATCCCGCTTATAGTTTCTTGTTCGGCGGTGACGGTCACGGCTATTACCGCTACAAACTCTGGTTAGCTACCCGTCCACCTGGCGGCATGTTCAACCAACCGCCTTTCCCTTCGCCGTCTGTTAACATGATGCACACTCCTAATCCTATGGTTTACAATTCCCCACACTTACCTCCTGGTCCTGGTGGACATCAAATACCGCAACACCCTTATCCGCCGTATTATGATCAACAACAGCATCAATATTCTCAGCCTTTTGATGGTCATGGTCGGCCAGAGTTTGATCAGTCTTCTAGAACTTTCAAAGGTCTCTCTGGCCCGCTTCCTGCTGATGTGGCATCGGAAATGAATAATGTGCTCAACAGTCTCACAGGCACCAAAGAGTCGATTAAAGGTGCCAAAATGTGGTTCATGCAGCGATCCCCGTTTGCACCTGCTCTAGCAGAGGCACTTAGAGATAGAGTATTTTCACTAGATGACCCTGAAAGACAGCTGCATATTATTTACCTTGCTAATGACATCCTATTTGACAGGTATCAATATTATTACTTTTGAATTTAAGTTGTGAACTATTGAACTTTTTGAGGTTTGATACCATTATGTTTTGGAAACTGCAGCTTGCAAAGACGTGTAAATCCTCATGAGATTGATAACGAGGCACTTGCATTTAGGCATGTTTTAGGTTCCATGCTTGCAAGAATCTACCACAACCCTTTAAATAAAGATGAAAATCAATCACGATTGCAGAAAATTGTACAATTTTGGGCATCAAAAGAGGTTTATGATCCCGACACTATTCGTGCACTTGAGAATGAGATGCTAAATGGCCCGTTAAATAAGATTGAGTCGTCTACCATCCCAGGTTCGTCAACCACACACGTGCAGTAGATTTTTTAACTGGAATCATCGAATGAATATCGGTTGTTTACTTTGTTGTCTCTTGCAGTACAAAATGCGGTGCATTGGCAGCCTGATAAACAAGATCACCATGATAAACAAGTGCCACCAGTGTTAACACCATCAATCCCGCCTGGTGGTTACGGTGGGACCGTTCAACTGCCAGCTCAATCTCATGTTCTGCCACCGCCAGTTGGTACCGAGAAATTATCGCCGTACCCTTTGTTCCCACCTGGTTTGATTCCCGGAATGGTTAGAAAGATGCAGATCGGTAGTGGAGTACCGTACTCTCCCATGAGCCCGTTAGATATTCCAACCGTTATACCGCCATCCACTATACCCCAATCGGAAATACTAGAGAAAGTGTCGAAGTTCTTTAAGGAAATTGGTGAAGTGAACCCGTCTGAAGGGCCCATGCGTGCTGGTGACGGTAACAGTGATGATGAAGATGAGTATGAAAGAGCGCCCGTGGTTCGTAAAGGTGGTGCTTGTATACCTCCACCACCTAACCTACAGGTCGACCCGGAGACTGGGACCTTTGCAGATGGAAGTGTGGAGAAGAAACCCGGATCAAGTAGTTCGGGCCGACTGGGTCTTGGGGCAACGGCTAACCCGAATGAAATTGGGCAGTACGATGATGTTTACAGTTCGTATAGGAAACAGAGAAGCACGAATTATCATTCATCCATGAGCGCTAGAGCTGCTACTAGATGAAGTTGGTTCTTTAAAAAAATGTTTAGTGCTTGGTATGTTTGGTTCATAGATTCGGACATTGCTTGTAAACTGTTTGTTAAAATGCCTTAATGAGTTGGTAGTCAATTCCCAGTGTCATTTTGTTCACTAATTAATACGACCACAGTTATCGATATGACATATAGCGACATGGTACCTATATGCTATGTAGTAATAGCGCTCGCTATTTCGTGTTTAGCGATAAGGTAGATAAAAATTTACGAAATAAAAAATTGCTATCTATAAACTATATATATATATATATATAGGTATAGGTTCATGTGAGAAAATTTAAAAGTGTGAGAAGGATAAGAAGGAATATGATTGTGCCATGTGTCCTGTTTTTTTGGAGATTTAGGGTATAATGTAATTTCCCTAATAAAATCTATTCTTGGTAATTATTCTCTATAACCGAAAACCAGTTATTTTCGGAGATAATCAATTCGATTTGCGCAAGATGTTGATAAAATCGCAGGGTTCATATTTGTTTTAAAATTCATCAATATTCGATTTGAATTCATACGTGATTGTCGATCCATCCTCGATAACATATACCCGGATAAATCGATTGTTACGATTTCTATTGAAAACGCTGCATTCGTATGGAGAATCATGGATCAAGTATGTTTTTGTAGGGTGATTGTCTGTATTAGATCGCGGGTTGTTACATACTTATTTTTTTATTATCTTCGGAATGAATATAACTGTTCTAAATGGCGTATCTATAGGAATGGAGTGCAGGGTGTTATTTGTTCATGTTTCGTATTTTGTTTTAAATGGCGTATCTGCATAAACACTCTTTTGAAACCGTGTGTGTACGTGCTTACAATATGTGGTGTTATTTCTATATAGAAATTCATGGTGTATTTTTTTATATCGTGTGGTGTTATTTATGTTATAACCAATTTTTCCTTCACGGTGTTTATTAACGGGCTAAATGTGCTGATACAGTTGTGTTCATTCATGCTGTTTTTTAATACAGTTGTCTTCATTCATTGTGTTTTTTACAGCCCTATTAATACAGTTCTGTTCTGTTCATGGTGTTTTTGAATACAGTCGTGGTCCTGCATGGTGTTCAATACATACAATTTGTGTTCCTTCATGGTGTTTAATACAATTGTGGTCCTTCTTGGTGTTTATTAACGGGATATTTGTGCTGGTTTTTAATACATACAGCTGTGGTGTTATTTATGTTAGATGTGGTGTTATTTTGTAGGGTCTCATAATTACCAGCCTGTTGGGCGTCCACGATTGTCTCCTAATTCTGGTAAGAGGACTTTTTTACCTGAGGTGGAAGATTCGCTTAGGTCGAGAGAGAAGATGACTTTCGACACACTGAATAATGCATTCCTCTTTTATCAAAAGTACGCGATGGCTGCAGGCTTTACCGCCAGAAAGTCTTCCCAATATAAGCTGTAGGATGTTGTTAAATCCAAATACTTTGTTTGCTCAAGGAAGGGACCAAACCTTTTAAGGTGATCGATTCTTCTAAAGTGGTCGACACCTCAAATATAGGCTCAAAAAGGAAATCTACTCGTCGGGTCCCTTCTATTAGGACTGGTTGCGAGGCACATATTTGCCTAAAGCTTAACGAGATGAATTTATATGAGGTATACTATTTCAAGGAGGACCATAACCACTCTTTCGTTGCTGATGAGGATAGGTATTTACTCCCCGTTAACCGAGGATTGAATTATACTCAAGAGCAATCGGTTAATGCTTTGATTGCGATAAATATTGGACCTGTGAAAGCATTTAATATCATGAGGACATTGTATGGTGGTTTTGACAAGGTTGGGGCAACCAAATCCGATTTCAAGAATTTTAAGCGAGATATAAACAGGTACATATCTAAGTTTGAAGCTGATATGATGATTAAACGGTTGTTGAGAAAGAAAGAGTATAGGCCAAACTTTTCAATGGAGTATACAACCTCTGAAGTGTCACACCCCGACCCGCAGCGGAATAAAAGTCGGGGTATGATTGGGTTATCACCAAAGCTCGTGATATTTACTAAGAAGTTTCATATTTATTTAATTCAAATTACAAATTCAAATATCCAATAAACGAAGTTCATACAAATACAAAAAAAAAAAAAAAAATCTAAATGTTTATTCCAACGCAATAACTTGTTTATTCTTCTAGGCCATCCTAAGTGTTTCTTTCCTCAACTAGATCACCTGTATCATGTGTAAAACAGGGGAGATTTTGGGTCAACAAAAGTTGGCGAGTGAACCTTGATAAAACATTTTTAAATAATTGCATGTTTTATTTATTAAGGAAAAATTCGTGCATAAATCACATGTGAGCAAATATATATGTAAACAATCACAAACCACATTGGAATGACTATATGACATGAATGATGATGTATTTGAGATCAAGGCTCAATCAAACGGAGCCGATCTAATGAGGCACCTGATGCTCAACCCGTATCCCACGAGGAACTGATGGGCCTAATGAAATGAGTGTGCTGAAATGATAAATTTAATCCACATAATAATCACACAACAACCATTACACATTTGATCACAAGATGATATAAGCACAAGTGTTTAAATAAAATAAAGGAATTGTACGACACATGATACACCCCAAAACGTGATTAAAACGGGGAATTTGTAGAGATTCACTCACCTTGGGTGCGTATTCTTGAATGGTAAGGAGAGCGCACGAGTTGGAAAATTAATCAACGAGAAAGTACTAACCTAGAAATAACAACGCGATAACTTGATAAATAAATAAGCTATTATTTAGGTTATAACCTTTTGTTTAGGTTTTTAGATTATTTTTATGAGTTTTTAATGATATATTAAACCCTTGGGAAGTATATATATTTTTAATTGATTTAAATTAATAGGCCAATAAAGTAATATTATAACAAAATAAAAGATAAAAAAAAAAGGATGTCAGGCTGACAGGCTTGTCAGTCGGCCGGGTTAATCGTTTTAAAGCTTGCGTGCGGTGAGGCTCGAACTCGCGACCTCTCGGTTGCGTGCACGCAGCTCTTTCAACTGAGCTACGTGTCTAACCCGTTAGATACTGGATTTTTATTATATTATATACTTATTAAGAATTTACTGATTTAATTTAATTAAAAAGGTTTTTAAAGCTAGTCGGTTTGCGTGAAGAGTGGGTTTCGAACCCGCCACCTGGAGCCGGTTTTGCACCCAGCCCAACCAGTTGGGCTGGGTGTCTAACCTGTATATTGTTGGACTATTTATTAACTTTAACAACTTACTGAAGGATATATGGTTTAGTTTTTAAAAAAAGGATTTGTTAATCAGGGAATCGATGTGGTTGCAGGAACCGAACTCGGTATCTCTAGTGTAAAATGCACACAGTCCACCACTGGACTGTGTGTCTAACCCGATTAAAACACCAAATTTTATTTCTCTTATAAACTTATCAACTTCATCTTCTCTATTTAAATAAACCCAAACTTTACCCGCCTGAAAGACAATTCCTGAATCATTCCGTCTTATTAATCGATTTCATAGGATATTATTCACGAATGCTTAAAAAAAAGATTTCGAAAGAAAAGCTACCGTTTGAACAAAACCGGCGGCGGATGGTGGTTCCGGCGACGTGCAAAACTCTGACGATCGACAGAACTCCGGCGATGGGTTGCGTCCCTTGATCAAAGAGTAGAATAGGTTTCGAGAGGAGATGAGCGAGTTCGATTGTGTGGAAATGACTAGTATTTATAGATGAAAAACAGGGAGGTTCAATTTCGGTGATTTGGAAGCAGTTACGGTGATTGATGATGACAGCCGAACTGATTTGGGGGTTGCCAAAATAGATCCCGAGCCAGCTGTCGGGGGATTCAATTCAAAAAGGAAAGCGCGTCTTCGGTTGTGGCCATTGTTGCAGGTTCGATTTCAGATTCAACATAAGAGGTTTAGGTTTCAAATATTTACACGACTTGTGTGTGTAGTTCAGTGGTATTTGTAGCGTGTGTGTGACTGGGGGAACCCGGGTTCGACTCCCGGTTCACCCATTCATTTTTAAAACCCTTTTTCCTTGTTTGTTTTTATTATTATAAATAGTTATTAATTAGTTAATTTGTTTTACTTGATTAATGGATTAAATCTTTAAATTTTATAAATTTTATTTTTTATACATTTAATTTAACCATTATAAATACATATCTAAACACGAAACAAATTATTTTATGATTGATAAAAGGGACGGGTTTTCGAAACCCGATTTACACAAATGTTACATGAAGATGGTATATTAAGGGCTTTGTTCTGGGCAGACGAGGAGGCCAAGAAGAATTATTCAGTTTTCGGTGACGTGTCATTTGATGCAACATATCGGCGTAACAAGTTTGTTTACTAATCAATTTTGTTGATTGTTCTTTTTTTATAAAATCGTTTTTAGCTTTATATAAAAGATGTTTATATGGTGTTTTTTTGTGTTAGGTACAAGATGATGTTCGTACCATTTACCGGTATTGACAACCATAATCGTAACGTTACACTTGGAGCCGCTATAATAGGGAACGAAACCGCTGAAAGTATAGTTGGTTGCTTAGGGTTTTTCGTGAATCTTTTGGTCATGCTCCTCCGGTGGTTGTGACCGACCAAGACCCAGCCATGAAGAAGGCTATTGAAGATACATGGCCTGAGAGTAGGCATAGGTTATGCATGTGACATATAATGGACAAGTTTACTGTTAAGGTGTTTTTGCTTATTCAATCTATTAATTTTGCTTCATTTTTGTTGTGTTGTATTTATTTCGTTTTCAAGGTGTTTTTGCTTATTCAATCTATTAATTTTGCTTCATAGGTTATGCATGAGACATATAGTACAGATTTCAAGAAGAGGTTGTGTTCCATTGTGTGGACCGATTATATACTGCCCGAGAAGTTTGAAAGCGAATGGGGTACCATAACGAATGATTTTAATCTTTTTGAGCATGAATGGTTACAGTCTATTTATCAGATAAGGGGTAGTTGGATACCAGCGTATTATCGTGATCAGTACATGTCTGGGCTCATGCGTTCATCATCTTGTTCAGAGAGTGAGAACCATTTTTTGGACAGTTTTGCAACCCGGAGTGCACCCTTGTCGAATTTTTGGGCCATTTTGATTCTGCAACTGAAGCTCAAAGACATGAGCATAGGAAGAACGACCATGACACTAGAAACACGGTTGCTGATATATGGGCTGTAGACTTTGCTTTGGAGGAGGAAGCCGCGAGGTTATACACACACACTATTTTTTTATGTCCAATTGGAGATACAAAACGGTATTCATAGATGTGCTATTGGAAAGTGGGAAACTATCGATGACTTCGTTAAATTTTTTGTAAAGGATTGGGAACAACCATGCACCACTTTCTTCGAGGTATACAATAAACTTTATTTTTTTTTGTTTTGTTTACATTTTTCTTTAAATATACTTGGATCCGACACATGAATTAGTATGGTGTCATTTGCTTAATCGATTTTTTTGTAGGAATTTATATATTTTTGTTGTGCCTTGTAGGTAATGGTGCGGGAGGCCGACATGACTATATACTGTACATGCAAAAGATTCGAACAGTTTGGGTTGTTGTGCTCACACATATTCTGTGTGCTTAGGATGCTTGACGTGACGGAATTCCCTCAACGATATAAACTTAGACGTTGGACGAGGGAGGCTGTTACAAATAGTCCTCCTGGTGTTATTTTAGGTATGAATGAGTACGAAGATCGGTATAACGAAGTAAACCGGGTTGTACGTGAGATAACACAATATACAGTTATTAACAAACTTGTTACCAATTTCGATGCATTGTGCTCATTTAGGGATCATGTGGTTAAGTTCTTCGATTCAGCTGACGAGGCCGTCGGGAGTGCACCTCGTAAGAGTCGTAGGGAAAGGTTTGCTGAAATAACTGGCAATACCCAACCATCTACAGTTACTGTTCGTGTCCCCGTTGGAACTAGATTTAAAGGTATGGGTAAGCCGAAACGGATGAAGTCTAAACGTGAAATTGCAAGAAGCCAAACGGGTAATAAGAGACGTCGTTGTCAAAATTGCTTTAGGTACGGTCATAACAGACGTACCTGTAAACACCCTAAAAGGAAACAAGAAGACGTTAGTTCTAAGAAAGACGGGGGGGGGGGAGAGAGGTGGTCGAATCTGACGAGGATGAAGCAGACGAGGAAGAAGCTGACGATTAGGGAGTGTCGGATAAGTCATTTTTATTTTTGTGTTGGTTCACAGTGGTTTTCGATTGAATGGTTATACTTCAATTTTTAAGTTGAAACGTTATACACTTGTTTTTGGTTCTGCAGTGATGATTTTTTTTACGGCTGAATATTTAAAAGGGTACATATTGCATATAGGTATAACAAATTTTTTTTGTTAATGTATATAAATGTTTTGTGTTTTTTTATATATCGTATGGTGTTTTGTTAATTGGTTATTATGTTGTTCTTTTTTTTAAGTGAGGTTTAGCCAACTGAATAGGTTTATGACATGAGTTATAACAATTTATATGGTTTTATTATCTTTGTCGTATTTGTAACAGTGTTTTGTTTTCAAGCATATATTTTCGTGACATTCGCTAATTCCGTCTGACATGAACGATATAAAACTAGTTTATTGTAGCAAAATATTAGAGAAAGTAATCAAAAAGAAAAATAACAACAAAACACAAAAGAAATGATCAAATTTCATACCCATTTTTCTAGCCCGAAAAACCCATAAAATGTTCATACTTCACACAATTGTTTAGAGCAACCAAATTGAAAATGGACCAACTGGATTAACTTGTTTGAAACCTACATTATACCATCCAACAAGTGACAAATTCTTTTTATTGCATTTTCCTCGAGCTTCACTCTTTCGTCCTCGTCCAAACAAGCAAACTCTCTAACTTCTGTCTCTACAACCCCTCGTACTGAGTTCACCTCACTAAGAAGCATTTTTGATACATACTTCCTCCGTAGATCAGTGATTTCCCTTCTTTGATTATCCAATACTTCCCCTTTTGCGTTCCTCTCTGACGATAGTCCACATTTCCAATCTTTCACGCTTGTTCCTATATAAGTCAAAAGACATGTGTTCTCGTAAGCAAATACAATAATGCGCATCTACAGGTATGTTTTCTAAATTTTACCGGGGAACCTTCTAGCTTACCGTTGTAGGTCTCCATATGCCGCATTAAGAAAATTCCGCAGTCGGTACCGTTAAACAGGGTCTGCCATGGGAATTCCATTCTTACGGGTTTGGTAACTCTTAGTTTATCAGCTACAACTGGCTGTATACGGCTTAGGAACCCACAAAAGGCACTTATCTGAAATAATACATCCGGTAATACATTATTGTTCTTTTTTTGATAGATAAATATAGTTTTGTATATTTTTGAGTTGTACGTACCATTTTTTCAACCGTCCCATCGTACCTTTCTTCTAAACCAGCATCACCCTCTATGTTGTCAATGATTATTATTTGGGTTGTTGACAAGTTGAAAAAAAGCAGAAAGTAGTGCTCCCCATTCAAGATAGGGATGTACACCCTCTGGAAACCTTTAAATGTCTTTAGTTCCGTACCGTCTAGTACATACTTCATGTTCTCTGCAAACCTTGTTATTGACCAAAGACGACAATGCAAGAAAACACAGCCGCTCTTCTTTCTCTTTTTTTCCAGCAAGTTTCCGGCAGAATTTGCAGGTTTCCAGCCGGAATTCGTCGTCAGAATCCGCTACAATCACGCTATTCGGTCGCTACATAACATATTGCGAGACATTGGCGCTTCGCTACGAAGCGCTCAATAGCGAACGCTATCTGCGTTATCGATAACTATGAATACGACTCGTACAAGGCTTTATATCTTAAAGATATAAAGATCATTAAAATCTTTCTGAAAATGCTTAATCATCTTATATTTGGTTTTTAGATTTGGAAGTTGCTTGTAAATTAGTTTTTTTTTAATTATTTTTAAGATAAAAAGATTTAACACAAATAATAATGTAAAAAAAACACCCTTGCGTAACCTTTTTTTCCTTTTCTCTTTCTTGTTTTAACGCAAATTTGACATTAGATGTTAATATGAGTATATTTTGAGGATGTTAAAGAAGTTTGTTAAAATTTAAACGAATTTAGATTAGGTTATCATTGGTAGTTTACTAATATTACTCCAAAAATATATACATTACTTCTTTTCTATTATATTATCTTTTCTTACAAAAGAAAATTATTGTAAAAAGATAAATATTAACATCAGTTTATTTTCGTTTGCAACGAATAAAAAAATGGGATTTCCCTTGGCTTTCATATTTACAACTTGCAAGCTACAAAGAATGAACACACTCTCAAAATTAAAAGGGTACATAATAAAGCTTCTAAAAAGGTAGAGCATAAGCCCCCTGAACTTCTCTCCCTACTCTTCAGTTGAAAGATGCATCAGATCTGTTACATAACACCACCGATATTAGCTTCCAGCATTTCAAAGCATGCAGCTCGGTTTTCAATCACCATCAAAGACCAAACCGATTCCTTGGCTCTAACTTTGTATAGCCAAGCCGCACCGCAAAAGCCTTCAAACCGAACCAAGCAACATGACCCGGTTCGGTTCAATTTGATGGCGGGATTTGGTAGTTTACATCATTTTTACCACAAATAAAGTTCAATATGTTTTTTTAACGGCAAATTTCTTTACTCCTATCGTCTATGGGACTTGAACCCAAGACCTCCCCCTTCTAAGGTGTTAAAAGGCATTGTCTTTGCCAATGGACCACCACCCCATTGGTAATAAAGTTCAATATGTATCTAAGACAAACAAATTCATCTCAACAGTGATCTGAAACAAACCTATAGGCTCCGCAAGTACAAAACAAACCAATCAGTTGACACGAACTGGCTTGATCTATTGTTTTAAGATTCGAGGTAGCAAAATAAACAAGCCGGTGTTGATTCTGAAACACTTTTTTTCCAAAATAAAGAAATATGTTTTTTTTATAATTAATGTAAATAAATTTTTTAATAACATAGAGTTAAAAAGACTTGGCACAGATTTAGCTTGATTTATTGTTTTAAGATTTGAGGTGGGCAGTTCGAATATAAAACGATTTTGGTCAATAACCGTTGTTCCAATACACTTTTTTCCCAGAAAAAAAATGTTTCTTCACAAATAATTCATGCCAAGTATGATTATTATCTTAGATTATATGAAAAGAAATTAAGTTTTTGAATAACAAGAGTTAAAAGAGATTTTATCATCAAATACACACACCTTAGCTGACTATTGACTAGTTTGACTCATTCCCTTTTAGCCTACCGTTTTTATATTTTATTCATTTGGCTCGTTAGGAAAAAAAACCAAACCGATCCATTCTTAAATAGATCAGACGAAATCAATTTATGCGTCTTCACAAGCACTTGTAATTTAACATACCTTGGTGAAAACATTTGATACAAATTTACCCAGAATCTTGCTGGGTTGCTTCATCATCATCATCATCTTCATCCATTGTTTCATCCACTTTACGATCATTATTTGATAGATTACGATGACCCTCAATCTCCTCATCAGATTCGCCACCATCATCCTCGGTGCAATCCTCAGTGTCTGAGTTAGACGCAACATCTTTCTCACTATCACTCATTATAGTACCACCAAACTGGCCCTTCATTTCCGGGTCAACAATCTCTATCATCTTAGTAAGCTTTACATGCTCAGGGTTCCTTACAAAACCAGTCTGGCTCTCGGCCGCCACACTAGCGGAACGCCGTCGCCGCCGCCGCGAGTACCACCCCCACTTCCCGGAGAATCATTCTCTCCGTGACATGATGGAGCGGTATCACAAGCCCAACTCCCGGCAACTTCCGAAGCCAAAAGGTCGGTTGTTTTAATAGTGTCTCCTGCTTCAGTATCTTCTTCAATCGGGTCCTTAGATTGGTTAAGATTCTCACCGCCATTGGCATTATTAACCCTTTCTTCATCGTCAATTACCATTGTATCACCAGCTAACTTATTCAAGTCGATATTTTGGGTTTCGGTTTCCATAACTTGTTCGGTTTCGATTGCAGCCGCAGTGCCGCCGTCGATATCAGATCCAAAAGCACCTTTACCACTAGGATCACAACTGGGGAACTCTGCTTCTTGTGTTTCTTCACAAGTTTCTTGGTTTCGGGCAACGGGCATTCATGCTTCTCGGTTACACTAGCTTCATCACTTGATGTCTCAGCTTGATTTCCGCATCTCTTCTTGGTGGAAGTGGTTGAATCTGCAGCCTTCATGCCGCCACTGCATTGAGACCCGATTGCTTCTTTATTTTGGTGGGGAGAATCTATCTGGTTTGTGTTATCAGTATTAGGATTAATATCGACTGATATGTTTTCATAATTCTCTTCGTCTTCTAGTGTTCTCTGCATTGCCTTTAATTGTTCCTGCTGCTTTGCAAATAAACTGGAGATCTCCTCTGTAGTTGAATAGAATGCTCGCAGCTGAGTTTCCCTGCATAGCATGCAATATAGGCAAATGAACTTTCAATTAAAGAACAATCCAACATGAAAGTTGGTATGAACACGTTGAGTTTGGGTTTCAATTGAGAAAGGGTCAGACAGAGTAAATATAAAAAAGCAAAAAACAAAAATGACACGGGCCAAAGGTGTCAAAAAGATCAAAACTCGCTAAACATGTATCGTAATTGAAATTTATAGTACTTACTGGAGCATTATTCTTTCGCGGGCAGCTTTTAGCCTGCGTTTTTCAAATTCAAGGTCACGCATTGCAGCATTGATCTCAAGCTCAAGGGCCGAAACCTTGGCCCATGCTTCTTCCCTAGCTGCCTGCTAAACGCAAAGAAGAAACCTCAGTTCAACGCTTTTAACCACAGGAACTTCGCATGAATTGCACATAACTTGCCCCCACAGCTTTGCATTCGATTACAAAGTCAGTTAGTTTACTATAATCTAAATAACTAATAAAATGGTTCATAGAAAATACTAAGAAGCATTGTCAGCAAGCAGCATGTCATGCATACAACAGTTACGAGAAGGTAAACTGTACATAAGGGACACTCATTTTAGGTTCTTAATGGTGTCGATTATAAGCATTGAAGCAAAAACATCCTATAAAGATAATGGGCTAAAGATGTACAGAGATCCCTACCTTTTCACTCTCCAGTTCTTTTCTCAGTCTGCTAGTTTCTTGCTCAAGTTCTTGCACCCTCTGCAAGTGCATAATCACAGAAGAAACTAAATATACAACATAAGATTCTAAGACAACTGGTTATAGCAGCAGTATCTAGAAATATCCATACTTTGTTAGTAGTGGAAGAAACCCGCTGCTCTTGAGAAAGCTGAGATTCAAGCTGTCGGACCTTATTATCAGAGCCAACCAGTTTCTGCCTAGTGTCTTCTTGTTGCAAAATCAAGATGAAAGATAAAGTGTATGAAGAAATAGTAAATCTATGCCGACACTATTGTATGCAAATTTACCAGTTTGGTTCGCAAAGTCTCCACCAATGAGCACCTCTCTTTCTCTGATTCCTGAAAATATTAACATTCATTTTTCTTGATTATTTGACATTAAGGTGAAATAAATGAAAATAAATAATTTTATCCTCAGAGAACAATTCTCAAACCTGAAGCTTATTTATAATTTCTTGTCGTTCATTTTCTCGTCTAAGAGAAGCATCTGAAACCCGTTTTAGTTCCTCCTGAGCTTCTGCTTTAACCCTCTGTATTGAGGCTGTCAAGTTTTCTACAGCCTTTTCTCTATCCTCTTTTCTCTGTTCTCTCTCTTCATCTAGAAGAGCCTTGAGTTCAGCTATGGATGCGTTCTGGCTACGCACTATTTCGTTTGTTTCAGTATAGGACTGAACGGATGCATTAAGTCTTTCATTGAGGTCCACCATAGCATGCTTTTGTTCAGAATTTATTTTATTAAGTTCAACTAATTCTTTCTGCTTTGCTTCAAGCAGATCACGTATCTCCTTGAGCTCATCGACATAATTTTTTGAAATGGACTCCTCTAGGTTTTTCTTTTCCTGAAAAATATGGAAGAGAGAAATCAGTTGCCACCTGACCCTAATACAACCCATAGAATACACACGCATGTAGGTTAAGTTGGATCATTTAAAGACTTAATAAGTATCCTGCAGCAGAGCATACAACTTCATGAAGCTCAGTGGCTGCACGGTGTTCATTACGTAATTGGTCAATGGTTGCACCATGATCTTCCACTTGCTTCCATAAGTCCTACATGTCAATTAAACGTAACAAGTCAGGTGGTCCATTTCAGCAATGGTAATTTACAAACTATTAATAAGAATACTTTGTTTGATCGTTGAAGTTTCCGGAAGTCATCAAGGGAAATAGGACCTTCAGAAGAACCAATACCAATTCCTTTTAGCCTCTTGGTTTCGGAGCCAAACTCATCTTTGTACCACAAAAAAAAGTCAGTTCAGAAAAGTGTGTGTGTGTGTAATATGTTCGTATAAAGAATAATGTAAGAAGAGCCTGAGGAATTACATACCTGCTTTCCTTTTTAGAGGGAGGCTATCTGTCCCTAAAGTAGGTTTAAGAACTTCTTGAAACACAAATGCATAAGAAACTTCTGCAATCACGAGAAAACTACCACTTCAAACAAAGCATCAACAACACAGAAGACAAAAATTCAAAATTGAAAATCAATTGACCATGTTGAGGAGGTGCTGCAAACGATATGATGTCCCCATGATGTAGTTTCGACTCGGGACTGTTTTTATTTAACTTTTCCCAATTGAGATACGTTCCCATTCGTGCTGCAGAAAGTTAACATGTCAAAAAAACTCATACCCCAATGCAAATCAGATAACCTCCGTTTACGTATAAGGCAACAAGTCAACAACCTGGTGTCTTTCAAAAAGCCGCAATTATAGAGTCTGGATTGACCCTCTGCATCTTCTGTAGCAATCTTCTTCCTATATATCTTGCAATGCTGTTGACTAATTTGATTAGACAAAATCTGGAACCGTGTATCAGCTACAGTCCGGCCAATGAGATGTTCATCACTAGTCAGAAGCATATTTATTCCCTGGTTTGTCAATGGTTCGATACAATCATCAGCCTAACTTCATTAACTAAACGAAACCGCTAAAAGTAACTACTTTCAACCATGACCAGTTTAGTAAACAACTTATACACTATGTTCAAACAGTGCATGTCGAATCAACTTCACTAATTTTGTCACATATTGAAGAACTTTCTTACTCATTTTGGCATGTAACTATCACATTTCACATAATTTAAACAATTCAGTTGAAAACAATGGATCAATTTAAAAAAAAAAAAAAGGGAAAACCTGACGGCGTTGGCGGGCTTTAGTGGAGATGGCAGTGAGTACGGCCCAAACATCGGGATCAGAGTACTGTAACGGTTGAGATGCGATTTTAGAAGCAACAGATAGGATGAAATCTTGAGGGCTGGGAGATTTGGATGAGGAAGCAGCACCGGAGATGGGGCTAGGGTTAGGGTTAGGGCTAGGTTTAGAAGATATAGGGGTTACTTGGAGATTATTATTATTATTATTATTATTATCATCTCCATTGGCAGCCATTGAATGAATGGGAGGATTTAACAGTTGGAAGTGGCGGGGGATGTTGAAGAAAGCCCTAATTTATGTGTGAGAGTGAATTTTGCGCCAAAATTGAAGGAAGTGTGAAGGAGACGCTACACTTGTTAGTAAGTCTGCAACTAACTAATTTCGGGTTATCTCCCTCCCTCCCTCCCATTGTGGACTTGTGGGAGCAGCGTTAATTATATTATATATATATATGCTTATTGGTTTCATAAATGTTTTTCCCTTTAATTTTCTTGCTTTTTTTTTTTTTTAATGAGAGGAGAAGTAGAGGCTTAATAAATTTAAATTGGGAGGGATTTTATAGATTTGCATGTCTGTGAGATATGATCCATGATAGTTTTTTCGTAAAAACAAGGTTGAACACTTTCACAAGGATGATATATTTTGATATTAGATTCTTGTCTTACTAGATTAGCTTTTTAGTTTATTCAAATGTTATCGTTTGTATGTGTGTCTATATTATATTCAAATGTTATCGTTAGTATATTTTGATATTAAATGAATGATAAGAATACTGTTTTAAATTGAATATAGATCCATGCACACGCTGACCTCAAAACCATTTTGACTTTCATTTTTATTAAAAATCTTTAGATAATGCATGTTTGACCCGAAACATACAAGTCAAATCAACCAAATTCAAGTTTATAGGTCAGCAAAGTCACCTCCTTGACATACTAGTGAGATGAAATGAACCACCTTTTTAAGACTTGAGGATTATAAAGTTATAAGTAGCAAGTAAACTTCAAGCACTAAAATTCAGAATTTAGTTCTGGATCCACGTCATCACATACAAGCCAATTTCCAGACCATAATTGTCAATTTGCAAGTTATGAAATAACATGAACTGATATGATGTCTAGCCAGCTAGTGGATTAGAATGAATTGTTATACGGTTAATCCTAATCTCCGCCAGTGGCCGGTCCCCAGCTCCTGCTGTTGGAGTCTGCACAAAAAAACCAGAAACAGATTTATATTGCATATGTAAACACTGATATGTGCAGGAACACATTTGACAAGACCCACAGTTCCCGTACATACAAAACTACAAAGTTTTGACATAAAATATATTAAACATAAGAACTAAGGGGGCGTTTGGTTCGCAAGAATTCAATGGAATTTAGAGGAAGTGGAATATGAATTCCATGTCTTAAGATGTTTGGTTCACAGAATTTGATAGAATTGGAATCTCAATTCCAATCTTCATGTGTTTGGTTGACAATGGAATTGGAATTAAAGGAATTCAAAATCCTTCCTTTATGTGAATGAATTAAAGTAAATTCATTGGAATCTTCGACTGTTTTGACCTGCACCGTTTCGACGCGAACATTTTTGACCCGTAGCGTATCGACGCGAACATTTTCGAATCGAACCGTATCGATGCGAACCGCTTCGACGCATACCGTTTCTAAGCGAACCGTTTCGAACCGAACCGTTTCGACTCGTACCGTTTTGACGCGAAACGTTTCGACCGAACCGTTTCGGATCGAACCGTCTCGACGCGTAACGTTTACGGCATATGATAGGTCCGGTCGAGTGATGGTTAAGTATTGAAGAGCATCGACAAGAGAACGGTAGAGAGTGGGATCATGGAAAGGTTCACCAGTGGATTAGAAAGAATCCTTTGGTGTGAGAGGAGTGGCAACAGGTTTGGAGTTGAGCAAGCCGGCTCGAGAAAGAATGTCATATGCATACTTTGATTGATTGAGGAACAATGGGTGACCTCTAAACCGAGAAAGAAATTGAGGTTGCCGAGATCTTTAATTTTGACTCCTTGTGAAGACGACCAGTGAAAGTGGTAATGAAGCCTTCATTGTTACCAGTGATGATTATGTCGTCTACGTAAACAAGGATGTAAATTAAAGTGCCATTGTTTTTTAAGATAAAAAGAAATGGGTCGGCTCGAGTGCATATGAAACCAAGTGTGATGAGAAAAGAACTTAATCGTTGAAACCAAGCTCGTGGAGCTTGTTTTATACCATAAATGGAACGATTTAGTTTGCACACATGATTCGGACGAGCTGAATCTTGAAACTTGGTGGTTGTTCCATATAGACGGTTTCCTTAAGATTGCCATTTAAAAATGCATTGTTGACATCGAGTTGTCTTAGTTTCCATTTGTTGATGGTGGCAAGGCTTAGAACAACTCGGATGATGGAAGATTTAACAACGGGGCTAAAGGTGTGAGAAAAATCTAGACCCGGAACTTGATTGAAACCTTGAGCGACAAGGCGAGCTTTGTAGCGTTCAATGGAGCCATCGGATTTGTACTTAATCCGATAGATCCATTTGGAGCCTATGATATTGGTTGAGGTAGGACGAGGAACAAGGTGCCAAGTGTGATTGGAATTTAAGGCTTGGATTTCATCATTCATGGCATGAACCCATTTGGAATCTTTCATTGCTGTTTTGATGCCTTTGGGGACATGTGATGAGAGAAGAGAATGATGAAGAGAATGATTGTAGAAATGGGAGAAATTGGCACCATGAATGGTTTTGAAAATACCATTTTTGGACCGAGTAGTCATAGGATGAGTGTTGGTTTGAATGGGTTGAGATTGGACAGAAGTGGATAACTGTTGGGCTGAATTATTGGGCTGATTTGAGGTGGATTGGGCTGAGTATGGATTGTCAGATGGTGGGGTAATGGGTTCGGCTGAGTATGGAAGAGGATTTGGGAGAGGGCTAGAGGATGAGGTAGAAGAGTCGGAGAAAGGGCTGGTGTGAGCAGTGGTTGGGCTGCTGTGAGCAGTGTTTGGGCTGTTGTGAGCAGTGTTTTGGCTGCTGGGAGGAGTCGAAACTGGGCTGAGTGGTATTTGGGCTGCTGGAGATGGAGTGATGATGGGGTCGGTAATGGGGCAGCAGTGACATGGAGTGGTGGATGAGGTGGAAGAGGTATTGATTGGTTGAGGTGTTTGAGGTGTTGGGGTGGGTAAAGAGTGTTCAAAGTTGGTGAAGGGTAGGTTTGATGTGTCGGTGTTTGTGGAAGGAGTGTGAAATGGGAAAAACATCTTCGTCAAATTTAGCATGTCGAGTGGTGTAAATGTGACCCGTTGAGGGGTCTAGGCAACGAAAACCTTTGTATCGTGGACTATAACCAAGAAAAATGCAAGGAGCACTTCGTGGTAATAATTTATTTTTGGTATAGTCACGAAGATACGGATACACTAGACATCTAAAGATGCGAAGATTGGAGTATGATGGAGGTTGGTTAAAGAGAAGTTCAAAGGGGGATTTGTTTTCAAGAAGTTGTGTTGGAAGACGATTTATAATGTAAGTGGCGGAAGTGAAAGCATCAAACCACAACTTTGGTGGAGTATGAGCATTGAACATCATTGCTAGACCGGGTTCGTTGAACCCACGATGTTTGCGTTCGGCTCGTCCATTTTGTTCCGGTGTATAGGGACCCGACAAGCGATGATGTATGCCATGCTCTTGAAAACAAGTTTGAACCTGATTATTTGTGAACTCGGTTCCACCATCACTTTGAAAAACTTTGATGTTTTTAGAAAATTGATTTTGGACAAAGTTAAAAAAGGTGAAGAGAATGTTGTAAAAATCAGATTTAGCCTTCAGAGGATAAAACCATGTGAACCGAGAGTAGTCATCTACAAAGCTTACATAATATATTGCGCGCGTTTGTTATTTTCAACAAAAGGTAAATGTTTTGCTTTTGATAACTCACAAGAATAACATAAATCTGGTTTTGGTAATAAAGATCTTACAAAGACATGACCATTTTTATTAAACTAGAGATGGTATCAAAAGAAACATGTCCTAGACGACTGTGCCATTTCTTGTACGAAGCACGAAGATGAGAGGCTGAAAGCGCAGCAACAAAAGACTTATGACTTTGGGTGAGCACATAGAAACCATTTTCACAGGTGCCTCTAGCAAGAACTTCCCCCGTTTTTCGATCCTGGATATGAAAGTAATCGTTAGAAAATAAGACATCTCGGAGAATCATTTGTGAGTCTACTACTTGAGAGTAGATTCTTGGTGAGATTAGGAACAACAATAACATTTTGTAAGGAGAGACAATTATTTAGAGTTGTGTTACCAACATGAGTGATTGGTAATGTTTGACCATTACCAAAAGTAAAACTCATGTTACCTATATGAGGTTTAGAATCGGTTAAACCAGAATTTTTAGTAAGCATATGGGTTGTTGCACCTGAGTCGGCTGTCCAGTCGGGAATTTCGGATGCAAGGCTGCATTGAGCAGTAAATGCTTGGGCTAGATTTGCATCTAGATTGAGGGCTTTTTGAGCATAAGATGCTAGAGTAGGACAAGTAGTAGCATAGTGACCGTCTTTGCGACACAAATGACAGTGAGGAGGACGTTTGGTGTAGGTATTACCTCACCCTTTTGATTGGTGTGAGCGGCCCTTGCCACGGTTAGAGGATGATCGGTTGTTGTATGTTGGTCTGGTTGAGTTAGAATAGAAGGCAGCCTCGGGTTGGGTGGAAGGACCATGAAGCTTTTGAACAAACAGTTCCTGATTTTCTGCGTTAGCAAGCAGGTCTCGAAAACACAAGAGCAGGTTTGATTGTTCTTTGAGATGTGGAAAATGATTCAAATGAGGCACCTAAACCACAAAGAACCAGTGGTGTTTATCCTCGTTACTAATGGGGTGGCCGATAGATGCAAGCTGGTCGGAAAGGGCTTTGAACTTCCAACCGTATTCTGCCACAGAACCGGTACCTTTCTGAAGGTTACGAAGAGAGTCTTTTAAATTGTGGATTTGCTCAATAGAGCAATGGCTGTAGGCATTTGCAAGGGTTGTCCAGACCGAGAAGGAAGTGGTGTGTCCAATTGTTTCGGACACAGCTTCTTCGGTGATGGTGGAGTTTATGAGAAGAAGGACCTTTTGGTCGGAAGTTTTCCAGGAGATGAAGGCTGGATTAGCAGAGGTTTCATTGTTGGAAGCAATAGTTTCGGGTGGGCAGGGTTTCGTACCATCAATGTGGCCGAGGAAGTCAAGGTAAGCCAGAACAGGGGTAATCTGTTTCTCCCACGGGAGATAATTTGTGGAGTTAAGTTTTATATTGATTAAGTGGCTGAGAGAATGGAGAGGAATGCTTAAGAGATCTGTTGAAGAAGACATGATGGAGGCGGAGAGAGGACAAAAAAAGGTTAGGGCAGAAGATAGTCAAAAAGATAGGATCAAGGCTGATACCATGAGATAGTAACAACTTTGATGATTTACAAAGAAGAATACAATGGGTATAAACACACAGAAAAGAACAAGTATCGAGGAGTAAAATCCTCCTATAACTAAATTAGAAATCTATACAATAAATGCAATGAATGATAGTAAATGCAGGAGATATTTGAGGCAATTGTTTAGAGTTGCCTAATAATCAGGATCATATCATAAGTACTTAAAACATAAACGCTGAGGTTGTCTTCATGCAGAATAACCAACCTAGCATAGTAAGGCGATGGAGGGCAGTGATGGTGGTTGTTATGTTCTTCTTTGCACAATCTAGCTTTTTAATGTCACGGCATATTTCTTGGACCATTGTTTCACTTTGCTCGGCTTTCGTTTTAATTTCTCTGACCTTATACATTAGTTCCTGCAACGATACGCAAAGTAGCACAGGAAATATTGAGTGCTTTATTCATGGAAACAACAATGTCACAGAGACCGGCATTAAATGTAATTTTTAACTTGCCAATGTTGACCAACCTCCAAGCATGCGTAGCTGCAGCTAGATCCTGCTTCGCTTTGGTTCCTGAAGTACTCTGGATAGATAAATAAATATTACCACATTTAATAATCCGTTAGACAAAATGGCTTTCAATTGTTAAAAAAAAACACGAAATAAAATTGACTGACACTTAAAGGTGTAACCAACAAGAATCCGAACCGCAATAAAAGTTTTGGACTGAGAGAAAGGAATAGAAAGAGATGCCATATAACCTGTTGACGAACAGCTGCAAGAATTTCAGCATCGACCACGCGTATCTCACTATGTATATCTGTGTCAGTGGCTCTACGCCCGATAAAGATGCTTCTGGACGTCAAACAAGTTTCATAATGTTAATCGAAGACAAAACTTGATTAGAAGAAAAGCATAAACAGGATTAGAGATCAGTGTAGGACTTACCAGCACTAGCATTAGATAACTGACATAGCATTGCAGGTAAAAGTACTCTTCATATACAAATACAACAACACAAATAGTGAAGCTACAGGGTTAGGGGTCAGGTGAGGGTGGGACACAGACAAACCTTACCTCTGTCTCGAGAAAACTTTTCACATAAAACGTATAAGCATTTTTGTATAGGTTTTCAGGCTTGCCCTAACAAATTTTAATTGTGAATAATTCAAATTTATTTGTATCTAATTACGTGGAAAGTCATGCAATTCAAAGTAATTGTGTGAATGGATAATGTGGAAACATATCTCATAACGATTCGATCTCGAAAAACACACGCACACACAACACGCAGAATGTGAGACAAATAAACCTGTAGGAAACATGTGGTTGATGTAATCCATAGTATGGGCCTTCTTCTCCATTTCGCACTGCCAAATCTCACTTACACTTACATCAAATAGTAGATATATAATCAATGAATAGTCAAAATGTTTTCGTAATCAACACGCAATCACACATATATACGTCGTAATTGATGCTGATCGTCGCACAGATCTTAATCACGTTGAACTGTAATGATGAATCACTATTTGAATAGAAAGGTGGTTTTCATGAGGACAATAACGACGGAGTGACGTCAGAATCCGGTTACCGTTATGGTTTTAATTCAGAAGGGGCAGTGAAAGATCGTAAATAAAGATGCATGTAACAACATCCTATCCTACAGTAAACATGCACTTTGAGATTTAATTTAGTTTTTTCTTTTATTTATTGAACATTTTTGTTTTTATAATTAATATAAACTAGCTCATCACGTCTTCCATGATATGGATTGAAGTTTTCCTCAAGAAGATATGGCAAAAAACCTTTTAGCTTTGGAAATTCGATACGAGAGCAGATTAGATATTCCATTGTTAAAGTTAATAGTCACAATGGTGATCGAAGTTTTATGACACAATGACTAAAACAAAAGCGTAAAACGTAATTTCCTAAAACATATCGCATAAAATATAGTGCCTAAAAGACAATACGTAAAACACAATGCCTAACACACTATATATACAAAAGTCTTGACTAACTTCCGCCGCAACGCACAACAAGGAGTTCCAATAGCAACCGAAACCAAACTTCCTCGCGTTTAGTCGCAACCGAAATTAACACTACCTTAATTTTAGATTCCTCTTTTTCTTGTATAACGTGCTTTAAAATTTTCACTTCCTGTTTTTTTCTCTAATATAACTATGTATTTAAAAGGTAAGACAGTAAGTTTTCAAGATAATACCAATACCATTAAGTAAATAATGTTTTCCACTTTAAATGAATTGTTTTAACTCTTAAGCTTTCAATTAGAATATTTTGCATGAACTATAACTGTCTTGTTATATATTATACCTTTTGCAACAACAAATATTTAATTAGTAGAGGCGATGGATCCAAGACGGATTTCAAACCTATTCTTAATCAAATTTAATCTCTCTCTCTCTCTCTCTCTCTATATATATATATATATATATATATATATATATATATATATATATATATATGTCACCCCCTGGTTTCACCTCAGATGATTTTTCCGCCTAAACCAACCACTAATATGGATAGTCCAATTGTTAGGTGGATAGTCCGAATTAATCATTAATCAGTTGCCTAAAATACAGATGCGTACACCCTAAACCTCATTCTAACCCTAATATTCCTTCTCTTTCTCTCTGACGAACACGGCGACGAAGTCCTCGAAGGTTTTCAATCAACATTCATCGGATTTCAAGACTCTAAATCGACAGTAGTCTCTATTTTGTGTTTCGATTATTGTATTTTTGTTGTTTGATTTGTCCGATTTCGTATGAGGAACCCCTAAATACATCGTCTTTTATCGTTCATTCATTCTGATTTACTCCCAATTCTGTTTCAACTCCATGGTTACTCTGTTTTCTCAATTTGAAACCCTAATGGCTACACAAACGAAAACTGATGAAACCTATTGATTTTTTGTTGATTAGAGTTTTCACGTTATTTTGTATATCTTCATAACAGTCATGTGTTGACCGATTAGGGTTTTGATTATGTTCTCGTTGTGTCCACAATCAAGGTTAGTGTCATCAACTACAGGTAGTGAGTTCATACTATATGTTTCCTCTTGTGGTTTGTTTTATCAACATGTGCATAGATGTAGGTTTGTTTTTAATTTTAGTTATGGGTCAAAAAAAAAAAGAAAATGTATAACACTTCGTAAAAATCGTGTTTAATAATATAGTGACACGTGTCTTACTTTTTATATTAAGTCTATTAAGGGCTAATAAGGACTAAAGGTGTCAACATGCTCAAACTAAGCCTCTGAGTGACTCTCTAGTGTCAACATGCATAAACCAAGCCTCTGAGTGACCATTAGTGTCAACATGCTTAAACTGAGCCTCTGAGTGACCATTAATGTCAACATGCTTACACTAAGCCTCTGAGTGACCATTAGTGTCAACATGCTTAAACTTAGCCTCTGAGTGACCTTTATTGTCAACATGCTTACATTGAGCCTCTGAGTGACCCTGTACTAAGTCCTAACTCTCATATGAGCCACTGGTTGGACGAGATGGATTAATTCTATAAATATGTAAAAGTTGGACAATGGAGGGGTTAAAAGTGTCAACATGTTAATTTATACCTCTGAGTGACCTTTTAACGAACCAAGAGCTTGACAATGTCCGGGCATACTTCCGGGTACGCCAAATATTGGCTACGGAGGGCTAAATATGCCTACAAAGGTGTTTTAGAGGTTTAATAAGTTGAGGGACTAAATATGTCAACATTTGAAAGTCTCCATGGGGTGCTCGCGAGCCGCGAGAGACATGGACGTGGTCTCTCGCAGGGGCGCCAGAGGCCTGTATCTGCAGAATTTTTGCTTGACCTCCACACATGTTGCCAAAAACCATTTGATTCGAAACCATGGGCTTCCAAACTGCTATGCCACGTTTTAGGACACTTGTAGGCACCCTTTAACACCTGCTAGCACCTGACATCACCTCCTTCAAGCTCTCCAACAATAAATAGGTGCATTGGTTCACAATTTAAACTTGCACCTGTCTCATTTTCATTCTATCTCCTACTTTGGAAGTTTCTAACTGAAAGAAGCATCCACCTTAGTTCTATTTCATTCTAGGAATCACTTGTAAGTGTTCCCTTCTCTTGCATTTTCGTTTATAGGCTTTTATAGCCAAAAGTAATGCGTTTATGAAAAATGCTTTCACTTTCGGTTAAGACCATTATGGTCCAGCCATTGTTCGTAACGAACATGGCTAAGTGATCGTAATAAGATAGGTGTTAATCCCTATTAAGGGCACCTCCTAAAGATCACGTTTGCTAGACCAATTGACGGGTCAAAGTTTTAATATTAAAAAGTCAAACACGCCAGTTTTCGAAAATATTATAAACTGAGCTTATATATGTTATGAAACATGTTTTGACATTTAAACAAATTGATAATAATTATTAGAACATGTGAGAACATGTTCGACTCGTCAATTTCAGATCTAGGGTCGGTTCACAACTGAAAGTCGTAAAGTTTGATTTCTGCTTTGACTTTCGATTCTCACCAGATTTAGATTAGTTAGTTACTGATCTAAGGTTGCCTTATGATCGTAATATAATGTAGCATAACCCTATGAGGTTATATTACATGATCATAATATGAGTTTATGCACAAGTTCCGTTATTATTCCTATTTTGACTAAATTACCCTTTTTACAATAAATAAGGTTTTAAGCGATAATGAACTTGAAATTTAATTCCTACTGATGTAATATCATAATTAGGATTATTTGGTATGTCAAGTCAGTTTATATACTGAGTTTACATACAAGTCCTTGCATTATGTCGGCAAATGATGATAAAACCCTTATGGCACATAAAACGGTTTTAATCATACTTTTTATACCAAACCTTTTGTCTACTGATGTATTATATTAAATATCATATCTAAATCATGTAAACCTGATCTTAGCATCAGTTTTTATTAAACTTCGCACAAATCGTCGTCTTTCGACATAAACGCCGTTTCGGCGTATAATATGGTCTAAAACCATATTTATCAACCAAGACTTGTTACCTACTGATTTTAAAACTTACTTAAAATGTTTTTACAGTAGGTACATAATATAAACTCAGAATCCCAAATAAATTATGAAACTATGTGTAAAATAACCAAAATGCCCATTCGATGCATAGTTTGGTCATAAATGATAAATTACACATATGATCAATATCTTACTGATATTTACCATAAATTAAAAATTTTCCAGAATACTTATGATCATAATAGCAAAATATATTCAAGTTCCTTTTATACGGTATATAATTACCAAAACGCCTTATGAGGCATAGTTTCATTTTAAAACCTTAACGGGCACCTAAGTTGATATCCTACTGATATTACAATTTATTTAAAGCATAAAGATATATAGAACTTGTTCATGACTTATCCGGTTACCCGATATTGCTTATATGCACACGGTTAATTATATGTAACTAGTTTACGGAAATTAACCGAAACGGGTTTAACATTATCATTTTAAGTCTCAAAATCCAGAATGCTTATGGTTTACCCATTTTATACAAGTCATAGTACTTGTTGGGTTTAAACTACATTCTATCCGGTCATCGCTTAATCTAGCGTATTATACCGTTTTGATCCTGTATGCTAGTCGGTCTAAGTCTATGACTTAAATTAAGACCGTTAGCATTTTAATTGGTTAGCTTATGCCATATCAAGACTAGAGCCTTCCAGTAAATGCTATCTGCACTTATTTCATTTTGAATACGGCAGAGATATTAAATCTTGCATTTTAAATCAAGACTAGTTCAGGTAAATACTCTTGACTTATTTTCCCTATGCGGGCCCGGGTTACAGTAAATTATTACCGCTTGGTCGGAAATGGGATCAATCGAATGCCAGATTATGGCTAGTAAATCCGCATATTCCGTTTTGATCAGTTTTGTTTGATAACTTAAACATTGGGGGTTAACGACCGTATCCTGGATATCCTTGGCTCATTACATTAGATAATGGCCATGACTAAAGCGCGGGGTGTAGGCATACACCTGACAGATGCTCATGCTAAATTATTTTTACCCACTAGTTGGGGATAACTCATTCGTGGGTTCATAAGTGGTGCGTACGTTAATCATGTCTCGGTCTCTGTACTGGGCCCCATATGTTTGGACAAACATGTAAAGCTATTAACAAGGTTACAAGGCTGTCTTTACCAAGTTATAAAAGATTTTTCGTGCCCTGTGCACTTAAATCCATTTTTGAAATGTTTTCAAAACAAGTCAGTTGGGTGTATTTACCAGCGAAAGGTGACGTATTTTCGAAAGACTAAGATGCATGTATAATACGAAATAGGCTGGAAGCTGCTTGGTAGTGATATAATAGAAATTTGCAAATCCTTAGATCTGCCCAAAGTCTGTTACACATTTTTGTATATTTTACGATCCGCCTGTGGATCTTTCGTTACAAGCCGACTGTATATTATTTTCGTATTTTGAACATTTTGTTTGTAATAGTAATTTAAATCCAAGACTTCCGCTGTGCTGTGTTATTTGACTATGATGATATCAACTTACGTCATGATATTCCTCACCCGGGCCTACCGGTGTTTTGAATTGGAAATACGAGGTGTGACAAAATGAAATAATTTGTTAAGATGATTTTACCATGAAGATGAAATTGGGGATTGAAAAGTGTGAAAGAGTGGGGCAAGGTGTGTGATCTTTTGATTGTTTGAACATGTCGATAGCAAATATTAAGAATCATTGAGATGGAATTGTGGTGTGCTAGATCTGTGTGTTAGTTTGTGATATTGCAGATGACATCATCATTAGATTTACTGTATATTATTTATATAAAATTTAAATTGTTACTGTTGGGTATGTTATGAATAATTTTGTTTTTTGTTTTTTACATTTAAAAAATTTGGAAATATTGCAAGTATAGACATGTTTTTACATTCTTAAGTTTAGGGTGGTGTCTGGGTGATTTTTCATCTTCTTTTGATACTGTACACATAATTCATTGAATCCCTAAGTCTAAGGTCAGTGTTTAAAGTGTTTTAATAACTGTAATGCTATACTTATAGTCTTATACGTATATTTGTTTATTTTTTGTCATTTATCTTTTAAATATGCTTTGCAGATTTATGTTGGAGATCTAATTGATTCAAAAGCATTTATATCAAATAGGTAAGATATCCTTTTGAACTTTTAGTTGATAGTGTGGGTATTTTGGATACTTGCTTTTTGTGATGTAGTTTATATGTTGTATCATATGGAGATAAATTGTAGATGTTAGGATAAACAAAAAGCCATAACCCTATTGATTTATAGAAAATGAAGGACAAGTAATATAGTATTTATAAGAAAGTTATGTAATACATACTATAAGATTCATAAAGAGTAAGGATAGTTTTATGTCAGTTGGGATATTTTAGTTACTTTTACACAAGTTTCTCAATTGGTTATGTTATTTGTGGTGACCATCATATGTTAGAAATCAGGCTAATTGAGGACGACCTTATGTCAAATCCTGGACTGTATAGGTCTGTCCAGGTAAATGTGGATGTCGTCTATGTTTAAATGATTTCACATACAAGTTGCTTACATTAATCGCTTGATAGTACGAGACTTATTTAAAGTTACATTTTGTGTTTATAATAGGATCATCAAGGATTAGGAACATGTATGGTTTTGCAACTTTGCCAACTCTTTTTGTTGTTTTTTTCCTTGTTATGATTTTTAAAGTCAAATTCAGACTCTTATTTATAAAAATATCACTTAATTCATGTTAGCCCAACTCGACCGTGACGTACTGTAAGCGACCCCTTCCAACTTGAACCTATTACGTAACCGCCCAACATGCCCTTCTTACTACCTCTAAAGTTGACAAGAATACCATATTCCATTTTGTTTGTTTTACACCAACTTGTACTAACCTTTTGGTGTCTTCAGAAAAATCATGACAGATAGAAAAGGTGAGACTATAATCATAAATGGAGCTCTTGACTTGATAGAAAAGGCTTATTTAACCACTTTTATGTTACTGAATGCATTAGTTTTATGCTCTGGGAATATTTTGTTCCATGAGAATGCTTGTATTTTTGTATACACAGGCCATGACAGTTAAATGGCTTGAAAATGTGCAGTCGGTGGATGCCAAGTTTTCTTTTCATATGTGATGTCATTTTCTTAGTGTATTGTTATTCATTTATTGTGTATTGTTTATAGCATAAAATTGACAAAAGTTCCACAACTTCTTACAGATTATGGAGGAATCTTCAACTAAATATTCTCCAGAAAATTTGTTGTGCTAGACCCAAGCAATAAGAGTGAATTTTATCTCCTATTTCATGGGACAACATATTATGTAATTCCAAGCATATTATTCTCTAAAATGTGCATGTGTATTAAGATGTATAAACAATTAAAAATAGCAGAAAGCTAGAGACCATATACTCAGGCGTATATACACTGTTATTTTTTATATAATTATTTATCCAAATTACCAGCTTCATTGTTTTATTGATACAGTAAAACATTTGCGGACACACTCGAAAGAGTACGAATCAAAGCAGAATTAAAGTTGTTCGAGGGGAAAACTCATACTACTAATGTTTGTTTAGATTTTTTTTATCCATTATAACTTTATTATATTTTTAAGATGAGATGTATGAGGATGGCGTTTTTTTACCATTGACGTCAGATTCTTGGTGGATTCTGATATTTGTGTATTCAAAGATGTTTTCTCTTCACTTGCGATTAATATTTGTGGTTTAGTCATGTCACAAATCGCAACTCATACTAATGGTCTTAAAATATCCGGTTTGCCTAATTATTGATTAGTCGTCGGTGTACCTGTAATGGTGCTTCGTAATATTGATCAACAAAATGGTTCATGCAACGATACGAGATTACGTATTACTAAACTTTACAAACGTGTTATAGAAGTTGAGACTATATCTGGAGGAAACATAGAGACACCATCAGATAAAAAAATTCCTATCAAGTTTCAATGACGACAATTCCCCTTATCTGTATGTTTCGCAATGACTAAACAAAAGTGAAGGACAATCTCAATCAAGGGTTGGATTGTATCTGAAATATCCAGTTTTATCACATGATCAACTTTATGTTGCATTATAAAGATTAAAAAGCAGAACTGGTGCGAAGTTGTTTATATTAATAAAAATGAGAATGTAACAAATAAAACAACTAATGTGGACTACAAGGAAGTTTTTTTTTTCTGGGCTTTGAATAATTTTGTTTTTTTTGTCTTCCAATGTGTGTGTTTATACATAGTATTAAATTTGAACATAAATAATAGGTTTTTGGTTGAAGCCGCGTTTAACGCGGGCATTAGCCTAGTACTTTAATAAACAACTAGTGTTTTACACCAGCGCTCTGCGGCGGGGCGGCCCAATTTTTAATAAATTTTAAATGAAAATGTAGACATACCAGTAAATTTAACGTCAATGACGATAATCCGGTTGACATTGGTTTGCTTAAATATGTTATCGATACAGTACCAACACTCGAGACAATCGACATGTGTTTTTTTATATGAAAGAACCACGTGGTGAAGAGAATACACCACATAAAAATATAACGAGACGTGGCAATAAATAGAGGTTAGAGAAATAGCTACAATAGTTTCAAGAGACAATCTCTATGTTAGAGTTTAAATTTATTTATAATTATAATTGTAATGTTTACGATATATTTAATTTTTATCAATGAAAGTGGTTGTTTAAATTTTTTTATATAGAATTTATATAACTATAATTTATATTAAAACCAGATGAGACATCCGCACTACGTGACAAATAGTAAATAGTGTAAAGTGACAAAACGTCCTTGAGTTAACGTTGGTTTTTGGATGAAGTTAGTTGATTGGAAGAAAATGACAAAGTAATTACAAACACTAGGGATACATGTGATAAAAAAAGTAATTTGGATTGAACTGATAAATTCATTCAAACCACAACGACTAAAATGACAAATTATTAAAAAATTTATAGAAAAATTTTCTAATGAACAGTATATAGTTGGTTTTAAGTATTAACTAGGATGTAGTCCCCG